>QEPC01011341.1:5403149-5462820 GCA_003113815.1 Sphenodon punctatus
GGCTCAGCAGGATAAAGAGTCAGACAGAGCAGAGCGAAAGAGGTGAGTTTTAAGGAGAGATTTGAAGGTATGAAGGGAGGGGGCAAGGCGGATGTGGACAGGGAGGGAGTTCCAGGCATGGGGGGCAGCAAGTGAGCCATTAGCTCTGGTCATGTTCCTCTGAGAGACGTATGGCAGTAAAACAGAGGCTACTACTGGATTTGCCTTTCTAACCAACCTGTTCAGTAAAATGTGCCTCTAGACCAATGACAGGGAAAGCTGTCAGGAAATGTCGACGTCAGCAAGTGACTTTGGGAGCCAACTCTGTTATCAGTCAAGCTTCCTGGGAAAGGCCCATGCCCTGCCTTCCATGAAAGAGATGGAGACAAAGCAGTTCAGCTGCTCTCTTTGATTGGACCAACTCTCTGCAGGTTTTGGGGCCACGTGGGCCCCTTCCTCAGACATGTAAGAAGTCACAACTAGAAACTGAGCAAAAATGTAGGTATATCTACAAAAAAAAATCAGTTGGGAAGGAGATGTTGTGGCGGGGGGAGAGTCATTAACATTGAAAACATTTTAAATACAGTGAGATAATCAAATGATAAACAGAATAAGAACATAAATACTGTGCCAGACTGGGTCAGACCAATGGTCCGTCCAACCCAGCATCCTGTCTCCGACAATGGGCACCATCAGTCACTTCAGTAGAGTGCACAACAGGCCACAATGGAGAGATTCATTAAATCAGGGGTGGGACACCTCAACTAGCTTTTATGTTTGGCCCCTTTTCTGTCCCCTGGATCCATTTCCTACTCCCGAGTACTGAAAAACTGAGCTTAGGCAAGAGAACAGAGATGTGGGGACAGATCCATGGCACAAATCCATGATCTAGACCCTTCTCTTCCTGAGCGCACCCCTTAAGGACCCCTGCCCCCAACGTCTGTGCGACCCTCGGAGCTTGTGGTCATTTTCAAAGTGGCCCCTGGGAGGGAAGAGTTTCTCTACCCCTGCATAAAAGGCAGGATAGGATATATGCATAAGAGCAAACAGGGATTCCGAGAAGAATCCTCTGAACTACTTTGTCACCATCTCTTACATTTGGGACCAACACAGCAACCACACTCTTTCTAAATTACTTTCATGTGTCAGAATTGTATCCCGTAATTAAAGTGCACTGTATTTCCTTCATTGGGCAAGCTCCGTTGTGTTTAAAATAAGGAAAGCCAAGCTATGTGAGATGGATAGAAGCTCTGTGGAAAAACAATGGGAGAGTCTGAGAAGCAGCTGGAGAGGAATTAAGCATGTGATTGGGACTCCGTCCAGCATGCCCTGAGACCGATCGCTTGCAGAGCGACAAACAAGGCATGGTACTGCTTGCTGGTGCCCTTGCTGCTGCTTAACAAAGCTGGGCTATTTTGTAAGTAAAGTGGGCGTTCAGGACAATGAAGCTGGAGCAGCGTGTGTGTGTGTGTGTGTGTGTGCGTGCAAGGGTGGAGGAGTCAGTCACGCGCTAAAGTTCAATCCAAAGAGCAGAACGAAAAGCACTTAGCAACCATTTCACAATGGTCCAAAGCAGGAGTAACTCCCTAAGCAAATGTGTTCTAATCGCAGACAATAGCCTTTCTGGAGAGAACTGCCAGCACTAGCAAATAATCCTAGCGGAGCAATTACACAGCTGCGGTTAAGGATGGGTCAACAAATGCCCAGGAAAGAATGCTTTCTAATTTGGGAACAATAATGGAGCAAAACCAAAAATGATATTGGAAGCTGTACAGACAGAATGGATTTTCTACATAAGTTGTTAAGAGGAGAAGTAGTGCCGTACTGGCTCTGACCAATGGACCATCGAGCCCAGCATCCTGTCTCCGGTGGTGGCCATTTTCGGTCGCTTTAAAGAAGTATCCAACAGGTCGTAATGGATCGATCCATTCCCTGTTGGTCATTCCCAGCTCTCAACAGATAAGAGATTACACCTACTTGGCTGATAGCCTTTAATGGACTTGATCCTCCAAGAATTTATCCAACCCTTTTTTTAAACCCAGCTAGGCTATTGGCTTTGACCACATCTTCTGGCATCACATTTCACAAGTTAATTGTGCATTGCATGAAAAAAAAGTAATTCCATCATTAAAAAACCCTCCAGTTTACAAGAAGAGTTAAGGCTCTTGCAAATTCAATCATACACTAAAAAGCCTTAACTTCCGTGCCATGTTAGCAGTAAAGACATTGTACACTCTCACACCTTGTGCTCACTTACAACTTAGGCTCCATGCACCCACACGTGACCTTTGTCCTTTCAGCCCCAGTCCTCTTCCTCTTTGCAGGTTGGGGGCAACACTGAAGCTGGTGACAGGAGGGCGTGAGCCCGTTTTCTCTGTAAGAAAGAGAGAATGTAGGAGTTCTGGCTCCCACCCCTTGTCCCCCTCTATTCTACTTGGTTTTAGTCCTGTAAGAGAGAACTCAGGACTCCTGGCTTCCAACCTCTCCACCCCACTCTAATCCAATAGGCTGCAGTCCCTTCACAGGCAACTCAAGAGTCCTGGTTCTGAGCCTGTTCTCCTCTCCCCTGCTCTCAGCCTTGTAACAGACAACCCTTGGCTACGGCAAAAGCTAACTGCCTGAATAAAATTTTGTATTTGTACTTATAACAGACAACCCAGGATTCCTGAGTCCAAGTCGCCCCTCTAACCCTGTAGCCCCCAATCCCCTCACCGAGAACTCAAAAGTCCTGGGAAATACAATGTTTGTCTGTATGTGTCATATGGAACAGGAGTGTGGAATGACCCAAAAACCAGGAAATGGAATAACAGGGAGGGAGGCTATTGGAAATCAAAGGATAGGGAGTCAGCTATGGTAAGTGGGTAAAACGATAGGGCGACTTCCTCAGATATCCCATCAATCTTCTGAATTAGTTATTTCACTCAGAACCTTATTATTGTAACTATTTTAATTCCTCTTGTCATTCCACCTATTTACTTAATCCTGCACGCTCTTTGTATTTCCCCCTGTCATTCCAGCCATTCTACTTACTGCATCTGGTGCCTTCCTCATCATTTCACACCCTCTTGCCTTCCCCATGGACTCCCAAAGATTCAGCTGTGTTGTATAATTTCACAATCATTTAATTGGATGTTGGAATGACAATAGTATTTATTTAGAAATTGGCACTGCTGTTGCCTCCATTCCTTCCAATGGCCATTCCATTTTATTAATTTCAGTGCATACCCAACTTAGTTTTAATTAAGCATTTGTATACGACTCTACCCAGCTTCACTGTGCTCTGGGAGGGCAGTGGAGACTAGTGGGTAAAAGGGAGGGTTGTGAGCCATTAGTCAGTTGTCCCATTCTCCCCAACTGAAATGAAAGGATAGAGGGAAAGGAGGGGGTGAGGGGCCAGCTCACGCCCTCCTGTCCCCAGCTTCAGTGTTGCCCCCAACCTGCAAAGAGGAAGAGGACTGGGGCTGAAAGACAAAGGCAAAGTGTGGGTACATGGAGCCTAAGTTGTAAGTGAGCACAATATGTGAGACTGTACAATGTCTTTACTGCTAACGTAGCACGGACATTAAGGTGGGAGTCTTAACTTGCAATTTCCATGCTTTTTAGTGTATGACTGAATTTGCAAGAGCCTTAACTCTTCTTGTAAACCGGAGGTTTTTTGATTATGGAATATCCAAGTTTTTTGTTAAATACAGTGCAATGGAGAAAATTTGTCCTGCTTGCACAGTAGAATGCGAAGCAGCATAGCCACTATGGGAGCAGGGCTTAGGGGAGGCTAAGGTGGAAGAGCTTCTCCCTTCAGTTGAGAAGATTGTTACTTCCTTCAAATAGCAAGCAAGGCAAAGTTGGATTTTTACTGGTAGCTCCCTGCTTTACTAAAAATACAAGCTTGGTTCGGTTTAAGCATTGCAGACTTGTCTCTACAAGACTCCCCCACTTTACTCCTGCTTGGACAGGGCTCCCTTTCTTGCACAACGCTGCCCACTCTGGAGACCTCCCCCTGTACTGGGTTCCATAGTCTGTATCCCCAATAAAGCTGCTGTCTGTAATGTGCTACCCCCTGTGCATGGCTTCCACGGTGGAAGCTATGTACAGAGGCTCTGCCCCTACTCTCTCCCCTTAATGTTCCCCCCTTCCACCATAGGATTTTCCTCCCTGGGCTGAGGTTCGCTGTTAGAGTCCTACCAAGAGGGCTACGCTTGCCACTCTGGGGCTGCTCTGCCCAGGACCCCACCATCTCCTGGCCCCCCTCCTGCAGAATGCCCACTGTATCAGCCCAGAGCACCCGCTTATCCCTCATCCCTTAGTGGGGTTGGGAAAGTTGGAGGGAGAAGGGCTGAAAGAAGATTGATTCCATCCCGCCTGTAGCCTCCTGTCTCTGTCTCCAGGATAAACCTCTGCCCTCTTCCTGAACCTGGGACCATCCCAGGCAAACGCCATGCTCCGCAGCCCAGACACACCACGTTTTTGGAGGGAGAAGGGCTGTCACTGAAATCCATGTGCTCTGTGACTCTGTGTGGGTTCAGGGGGCAAGATCAGCCACCCCAAACATCACTGCGGGATTTGCTAGCTCTGTTGTTTAGCCATCTCGGTGGCCCTGGCCCCCAAGTCAAGGCGCCTGCTGTGCGGGATCGGATCAGAATTACCTTCAGCTCTTGCCTTTCCACAGGCCTTGCCTCTCCCCACCAGATCAGCTTTAAACACGGCTGACCCGTCATTCACGCTGCCCCCAGGGAGGTGCAGTTCTCTCTCTTTCCCCAGCACCGTTAGGCTCTAGCAAGCAGTGCCTGCTGGGAGTTGTAGTCCCCAGTATTCAAGACTGTTTGCTTTTAGACAATCTCTGCATTACACATAGAATGTTCGCAAGCACTCCACACTCAGGATGGTCTCCCTAGGCTAATATTGAATTTTCAAGATGTCATAACTTAAAAACTACTAGCCGCTTACTCCAGTGGTCCTTCACCACAAATGTCACAATCCTAACTTTAATCATGTCGATTTTATAATGAATAGAATGTTCGGGCTTTATAATGTAGCGTGCAACACGCCTTAACTACACAGTGGCTCCTACCATTCTATAATACAATTTATTTGTTTTAAATCTGATGCCACTTAGTTTCATAGATTGTTCTCTAGTTCTAGTTAGTGAATAGATCTCCTCATTAAAAATTAAAAAATAAACGTTTGGGTTTTAAAAGTTAAAGAGCTCTTTAAACACACACACACACACACACACACACACACACACACACACACACACAAAACCCCCATCCCATCATTTTTTTGCTCTGCTCTGGCATTTCTGTCTGGATAGATTACTGCTTTGGGGTATATGAGCTAAAGCTGAAACGAATAGCATATTTGGTATTCATGAACATTATTTGCATTTTGGGATAAATCTCTAATATTTTATATCCACACCCAAAACAAATAAATTGCATGTTTAATGCCCCTGTTTTTCTGGGGTGGTTTTGGCCACTTTGGCCTGGATATTTAATCATTCAAATGAAAACCTGAAATGACATGACTGAAAAAACAGTCCAGAAAAACTGGGGAAAAACAAAAAAAAACTAAAATTAATTTCTGAATTAAGTGGACATAAACAGCATTTTGTACCCACTTTTACGGGCCCAGTCCGAAGCAGGTGAATTTGACAACTATGAAATTCACTGTGGCTTTTTTCTCAGCTCCATTACTGACACTGAAGCTTCTCATAAGCTTCCATTGTCCATATAATACAAAATTACATATGGATAGCTCTATCATATTCCTTGACTTCCTCAGATAAACTCTAGCCATGAGTTCAGACGCGGAGATGTCCATCTTTGGAGTAGCTGCTCCCTTTCTACGAAAGCCAGAGAAGGAGAGAATTGAGGCCCAGAACCGTGAATTTGATGCTAAGTCAGCCTGCTTTGTAGTGGATGATAAAGAAATGTATGTGAAAGGTCTCATCCAGAGTAGAGACAACAGCAAAGTCACAGTCAAAACTCTTGAGGATGCAGTAAGTAGGAATCTAATCCATCAACTTGATCTTCGTCTAGGCCAGAAGTCTTCCCTACCGAGGTTTCTTCCCTTTCTCTTTTCTGTTCTTTTTTTGCCAGACTGTGACCGTGAAGGATGATCAAGTCTTCCCCATGAACCCTCCCAAATTTGATAAAATTGAGGACATGGTTATGATGACCCATCTCCATGAACCCGCTGTCTTGTATAACCTCAAAGAGCGTTACGCAGCCTGGATGATCTATGTGAGTAGTACCGTCTCACATTTGCCTCCACGTTGCAACCTGCGGAAGCCGTTTTATTATCTATGATTCTGTTTTACAGACCTACTCGGGCCTGTTCTGCGTCACTGTCAACCCCTACAAGTGGCTGCCGGTGTACAACCCAGAGGTGGTGAGCGGCTACAGGGGGAAGAAGCGTCAAGAAGCTCCACCCCACATTTTCTCCATCTCTGACAACGCCTATCAGTCCATGTTAACTGGTGAGAAATGGAAAATTCAAAGCCGGCTGGAAAACAATACTATTTTGCACCTATTCAAAAGGAATTTTAGCCTTTCCAGCAATTTGCATCCTTTAAGATCCCCCATGCTAGTGAGTTTTTGCAGGTGAAAGACTGGAAATGTAGCTTACTTGCACGTGTTTATAAGCAACAAAGGACGTGACACTCTAGTTGTCTGCTGCTACCTTCCAAAGTATCCAATCCACGTTGTGGAGCGATACGTCAAATCATAGGTGTTAATTACGTGCCTGGCGCCAAACAATCATGGTAAGAGGCAGGTCCCTGCCCCAAGAGGCTCACAGTCTAGGGAAGGGGACAAGAGGGAGGGGAGCACAGGGAGACATTAATGAAGTTGAGAAGTTGCAAGTTTTTATGTGACCCTGGATCCAGTTCCTACCCCCAAGCACTGAAAACTGAGCTCGGGTTCAGTGAGCAGAGATGAGGTCATGCACACAAGGACAGGAGACAGACCCATGGTCCGGATCAGTGCTCTGAACCCCCCTTTTCTTGAGCGCACCCTTAATGCATCCCCATCTCCAACTCCTACGTGGCCCTCAGAACTTGTGCTAATGTTTAAAGTGGCCCCTGGGAGGGAGAAGGTTCCCCACCCCTGACACAAGCAATCTATACAGAGGTGAGGAACTAGGGAATATTGGTGTCCCTTTGGTGTGGAGACTCGGATTTTAAAGTCATTGAACTTTCATCCTTTTGGTCAAAAATCATGGAATCCCAATGTTATCTACAGGCGGGGAGGCATGTCCACTGCATTTTCCCGACTGAAGGCAATGGGAATGGGAAACACGGGCCCCTGCCTAGAGATCATGTATATGATTAACCTTTGTCTGGCTCAGGGCAGCTGAAATCTGAACCAAGCACCCTTCTTTCCTCCTCTATTTGAATAGCTAGAAAGTAATTGTATTTCAGTTTCTTGGCACCGTGAAATTTTCATTTTTTCAGTGCCTGCCACGCTGCTGACAAAGCTGTTTTTTTACAGTAAATTCCTGAAAAGTGAAACTTTAAGCAAACCAACTAGATAGATTTCTTCTCTGCTTGAAGAACATTTAAACAGACTCTCTTTTATGATTCTCTGAATTGTTTTTTTGCCTAAGTTTGTTATTAAATGTAATGGAAGGAAAGAGAGTTTGGGTGCCCGGTGCAGGAACCAGATCCGATATCATTTCATACCCTTTTATTCCCAGACCGTGAAAACCAGTCCATCCTGATCACGTGAGTACTTTCCCAAAATAGCCAACTATAACTTAAAGCTGCTAAGAATAGATATTATTTCCTTATTGTTGCCCCTCTGTGCCCTTTCCGTCCCACAGCGGAGAATCCGGTGCTGGAAAGACAGTGAACACCAAGCGTGTCATCCAGTACTTTGCAACAATTGCAGTCACTGGGGACAAGAAGAAAGAACAGCCCAGCAAAATGCAGGTAACTTCTTTGTAACGTTCCGCTCCTGTGCATTGCCCTAAACTGCGGCTACACTGGGAACGTGTGTAGGCGGTGCGTCTTGGCCGGTGGAAGTCCACCAGTCCAGTGGGAACGGCTCAGGAGAGAATTCATTAGACCATGCCTTGTGAAATACACCTGCACTCGATCTTCACCACCACACCCTCTCTTGGCAGTGGAACTGAAACAAGGGGGCCTAAATTCAGTTCCATTTAAAAACCCGTCTATACACGGCCTTAGATTTAACAAATCCCCTACTGCCTTGTATTTTGTTCACTTAAGTCCCTATTAGAGAGCAGAAGCAGACAACTCTCAGGAAAACGTATCTCTGGGGAGCATGAGGACTCTACTGTTGGAAGTGGTGGTCAGACTTTGTCCTAGGCTACATTCCGTGCAAAACTGCTCCCTCCCAGAATTGTACAATCGTAGGGCTGGAAGGAATTTTAAGGGATTCTTTCATACACCCACTGTCTCAAAGCAAGACCAATATACTGAAAGCATTAGTTATATCGTCAATTCAGCGGCTTGCATGTCTGCGCAAAAGGCAGTGGTAAATGGGTTCCCTGATATACCATTTCAGTTCCACAAGCCGGTGGCTAACTGTGGGCACGGGAGCAGTCCGAGTGAAGTCGACAAAGTCAGTTGTGCTTAAAATCAATGAGGAAGGAATCTATTAGACGTATACAAATACTCCATTTGCAATGCCATTTTTGCAATATTCAGCATTAACAAATAGCCTAGATTATTATTTACATAGCACTTTCAGTGTTCAGAGTGTTTTAATAGTCCTTGTCTAGTTCACCTGTAGACAAAGGAGGTTTATACCTGTAAACCTCCTGCATCCAAGCAGGGGGTTGGACAAGATTACCTCTGAGGTACCTCCCAACTCTCAGATTCTATGATTTCCACCTTTATAACTGCCCTGTGATTACTGATCCCATTTTACAGGTAGGGAACCAAGACTAAGAGATATTGACTTTCCCAAGGCCACCCAATGAGTTCATGGCTAAGATGAGATTTAAACCCTGAGCTCCTAAGTTCAAGTCCAGCACCTTAGCCACTAGGCCCTAGGCTCTCAAACCGTGGGGTGAGAAGGACCCCAGCTGGCAAACCCCCTGCTCCACGCTCTGCCTGAGCTCGGGAGAATCTCCAAAATAATGGAGTGGCAAGGAGAAGAGAGAGTGAGGGAGGAATAGGAGGGTGGGAAGCGAGAGAGGAAAAGAGAGAGCAAGAGATGTTTATGTGTGAGCTGTGGGGAGTGACCTCAACTAGGACAAACAAGTGGAAAGGGGGGAGGGGGGACGTGGTTCAAAGACATTTGAGAGCCACTGCACTAACCTACACTGACTCTCAATGGAAATGTTGACGTCCTAAGCTTCTTTGATTACAATTAGGGGACCCTAGAGGATCAAATCATCCAGGCCAACCCCCTGCTGGAGGCCTTTGGAAACGCCAAGACCGTAAGGAATGACAACTCCTCACGTTTCGTAAGTTGTTTAATGTCAGAAATGAAACACTGCATACGTGGCTCTTTGAGCCAAACGACTCTGGTGGATTTGTCCTGATTGTGGGCTTGTGTGATTCTACAGGGGAAATTCATCCGAATTCACTTTGGAGCCACAGGAAAGCTGTCCTCTGCAGATATTGAAACCTGTGAGTCACGGCAAGTCCTTTGGTAGGGAAAATTAGCTGCCATTATAAAACATTCTGACTTTTTTTTTTTTATATATATAAACTCTCTTAGACCTTCTGGAAAAATCCAGAGTAACATTTCAGCTGTCAGCTGAAAGGAGCTACCATATTTTTTACCAGATAATGTCCAATAAGAAACCAGAGCTGATAGGTAAGTACCGGGGAGGCTGGATTTATTGGATCCACATTCAAATCCCCTCTCCCAGGCTACAAATAAGAAGCTAATGGGATGCTCTTGGTTTATAGATCTGCTTCTCATTTCCACCAATCCCTATGACTTCCCATATGTGAGCCAGGGAGAAATATCAGTGGCCAGCATTGATGACACTGAAGAGTTGATGGCTACTGACGTAAGTATCTTTTCAGCAGCTGAATATTACGAACAGAGCCGCGTGTATTCTGCAATTCCTCCTCCCCAAATTCCGCATGCAGAAAATCCGAATCTGGTGAGCGGAATAAATTATGCAAATGTTGCAAGCAAATGAATTTCCCAGCATGCCATTCCATCAATGGTGAACATCTCATATCTTTAAAAGACTCACAATACCACCACACGGACCTATCCGTGGTGGAGGGGGAAAGTGGGAAGGAGCTTTTCTCTCAACTGCAGGATTGTTGCCTGGCTGCTGCTGTGGCACAGAACCCCAGCCAGTAAGTGTCAGCACCCCACTGGCTTGCTCAGAGTGCTGACACCCCATTGACTAGCTCACCTGGCTCCCCACTCAGGCTGTCATTCTGCCAGAGGTCATTTCAGGAACAATTTGGACAAATGCAAAATTCTGCAAAAATGCCTGTGATCACAGCGGGGCGGAATTCACGAGGCCCCCGGTTATGAATTACGGGGCCCTGCCCATTACCCCCAGCACTTGTCACCAAACCGTTAAAAACTGCTGCACGTTCTAGTTCTTACTCTTCTCTACTCTGACCAGAAACGGAACTCAGAGCACTAAGTGTGCTGCTGGATCCCGGACTCGGTTACGGGGGTGGGTCTCTGCACAGGATTAACCTGCAAAAGGAGTGCTACATAATTGTTTGCATCAGGGCTGTCAAACGGGTGGCCCATGGGCCATATCCAGCCGGCAGTAGGGTTCCACCAGGCCCGTGACCTTAAAATCCCATTTTATTAAATATCAGTATTAAAATCAAATGTCTATTTCCCAAATGAGATCATGAAACAATCCGTTCTAAACTCTGCATGTTTAACTTGCACAGTTCATGTCATTAAGTCTGAACAGGGTTTGACCACCCCAGTGCTACAGAAATAACATACACGGTCCACACCGTCAGAAATTGTTTTGTGCAATTTAGCCACCCCTCTGGCGAATTAGGACAAGGCGATCTGCCCTGCAGGGGCCAGGAAGTTAGACAGTCCTGATTTAAGTAGCCACTACAGATATCGCCTGTGAGACCGGCCGCTGCCTCATAAAAAGGTTAGTCTCTGGCACCCCCAGGTGGCTTCTGGCAGTGACTGCAGTCAGACTCCTGTGCCTCCAGTCAGAATTGTTGATCTATGTTGTTCCCATTACTTTGACCAATCTGCAACTGGACTTCAGATTAGTAAAGGAATCTATGTACCAGCCAATGAGGGACAAGGAGGTACAGGGGGAAATGGAGTGCAAGAAATGTGGTATTGCATCAGTATTACCTCTTGGGATTTGAAACCGACAACAAAGCAGTAAATGGCAATGCAGTAAGCAGAAAGTCAGTAAGTGGAAAGTCAGTAAATCAAGAAATGAAATTTCAGTTGAGTCATTACCGAGTACTGAGAGGTTTTCAATTCAACCGAGACGGTACTGGGAACCAGGATTCCGATGAGATTTCCCGTTTTGACAAATTCCTGTTTCAGTCCTATTCCTGATGGTTTACAACAGTCCCCACTATTTCCGGACAGCACAAAAGTAGGATTTGGGGCTGGTTTTATTCAAACTCAAAGAGAGTCCAATTTTGAACCAAAATATTTTTAAAATGTTCCTCACTCCTTCCCATGCATAGTTTATAACACGGAACACCCAGGAGTCAGAGAAACTGGGCAATTTATTCATGATTTTAATTATAGCTAGTATCATCATTACTATAACAGAACCCAGATATCCCAGTCGAGCTTCTTGCTGGACTGGGACTAACTCTATTTCCTTTTCTCTTGACAATTCTGGTTCCTTTATACAGAGTGCCATTGACATCCTGGGCTTCAACACAGATGAGAAGATAGGAATATACAAACTCACAGGAGCAGTGATGCACTATGGGAACATGAAATTCAAGCAGAAACAGCGGGAGGAGCAGGCGGAGCCAGACGGCAGTGAAGGTACAGTCAGACAGTGCAGAGAGTCACCTCTGGGAATGGCTGGAAGTATTGACTGTCGTGGGACCAGCCTTTCTTGTGGCTAATGAAAGGTGATACTTTTTGTGTGTGCAGGAGGGGAGGGACAGGAGGATGAGTCATGATTTCTAAATATCTAGGGCTTATGATACTTTTAGATGGCCCCAGGTCCGTGGATAGGACACTGGCGAGGGGGGGCAATTGTGCTTACCTTCGAAAATTCATGAACTTGGTTGAAGATGCATTCTCAAGCAGAAGCCTTTCTGAATATCTATATTTTCACAATTTGTTCTTTGTGTGTGTATCTATAAAAACACACACACAATTTGTTGTTCAATATTACAAATAGTTATAATTGTAGTACAAGTTATGTTATATTACAAATATTTAACCATTCAAAGGTTTCTACGGGGGGGGAGGAGAATTTACAAGAGAGGAGGGCCATGCCCTCTTATGTCCCCCTTTCTCCCATCTTACTTATGGGCCTGGATGCCCCCCCAAAATCTTGCCTTTCTCTAACATTGTGTTCCTTCTGTGTGGTTAGTGGCTGACAAAGTTGGCTACCTGATGGGCCTGAATTCGGCAGACTTGCTCAAGGGCTTGTGCTACCCACGGGTGAAAGTCGGGAATGAATTTGTGACTAAGGGACAGAATGTCCAGCAGGTAACTTGGCATTCAGCATCTCCCAGTAGTAACGCCTGTAGTGGCGCCTTAAAATCATGGAGTCCTAGAGCTGGAAGGCTCATAGGGTCCTGTCCCCGCCCCCTCCCACCCCCCTGTTTCGTGCAGGATCTGCTAGACCGAAATCTTCCCAGAGAGAGGCTCATCTAGCCTCTTCTTAAAAACCTCTGATGATGGAGAATTCACAGCTTCTGTGGGTAGCAGGGGTGGGACTATCAGATTAATCCAATAATACCGATAATGGCAGGTATCAGATTAATCCGATAATACCGATACTTGTTGGTATTGGAATACCGGATTTTACATCGCTGCCATTTAACAAATAAACACTGTAAAATTGGCAATGTTAAAAATCTGGTATTCTGATACCGATAAATCCGGTATTGGGAGATCCGATACAGGTAAATCTGGTATCCGGTAATCCCCCTGGAGTCCCGCCCCTAGTGGGCAGCCTGTTCCACTACCTGACTGCCCTGACAGTCAGGAATTTTTGCCAGATGTTCGGTCTAAGTCTTGGGGACAAGTTGCTGCAACTTGTCCCCGTTGTCTCCTGTCCTGCCCTGCAGAGCAAGAGAGAACTTTTTTTTTCTCCTGTCTTCTTTATGGTGGACTTTCAAATGTTTGCAGCCTGTTATCATATCCCACCCCCTCTCCTTTCCTCCAAGATGAACCTACACAGATCCTTCAGCCTCTCCTCATAGGATTTGTGTTCCAAACCAGCGTCTATAATTGGTGTTGCTCTCCTCTGCCCCTTCACCAACTTTCCTTCCTCGTTGGACAGGTGTACAATTCCGTGGGAGCTCTGGGAAAATCCGTCTATGAGAAAATGTTCCTGTGGATGGTCACTCGCATCAACCAGCAGCTGGATACCAAGCAGCCCCGGCAGCATTTCATTGGGGTGCTGGACATTGCCGGCTTTGAGATCTTTGATGTAAGTTAAAGCAACCGTTTGCCTATTGTTAGTAAAATGCTCTGCTTTCCCTGTGCTCACAAAAACTGCTTTGAATGTTCAGTACAACAGCCTGGAGCAGCTGTGCATCAACTTCACCAACGAGAAACTGCAACAGTTTTTCAACCACCACATGTTCGTGCTGGAGCAGGAGGAGTACAAGAAGGAAGGGATCGACTGGGAGTTCATCGACTTTGGAATGGACTTGGCTGCCTGCATTGAGCTCATTGAGAAGGTAGAGAAATGTTAAGAGTCATTACTTTTCTTACAGTTACTCTGGTCAGTCTGGACCAGGGGCATTTCCTCCTCGGATGAAGAGAGGGGAAAAGGGCCCAATCCCAAACTACACTAGGTCTCCAATGTGTTGCCTCATCTCATCTCCCCTTTAGAGAATAACAAAGCAACAGCAAAGGAGTTAATAAACTTCAAGCTAATAAGCACTGAAATGAAGCAGTAATTTAAAAAAAATAAAAAATCACCTGAAATTTAATATACACGTGCGTTTATTTATTTTTTAAAACCCTGAAACAATTAACATCAAAACTTGTTCAGGTCATCCACATCATGCTCTGTTCTTTCTTCCAGCCCATGGGCATTTTTTCCATCCTGGAAGAGGAGTGCATGTTCCCCAAGGCAACTGACACTTCTTTCAAGAACAAGCTCTATGACCAGCATCTCGGCAAGTCCAATAACTTCCAGAAACCCAAACCTGTCAAAGGCAAGCCTGAGGCCCACTTCGCCCTGGTGCACTACGCCGGCACTGTGGACTACAACATCACTGGCTGGCTGGACAAGAACAAGGATCCCCTGAATGAGTCTGTTGTCCAGCTGTACCAGAAATCGTCAGTGAAACTTCTCTCCTTCCTCTACTCTACCTACGCGGCTACAGAAGGAGGTAAGCTCTGCACTAAAATGAGGTTTCATGCGGGAATATTGTTTTCAGCGAAAACCGCCAACTAGCCGCTTTCCTAACAATGCAGGAAACTTACTTATTCATTTGGGGTTTCCTCCGGTATTCTTGTCAACTCAGAAGTGTCGGAAACGAATAAAGTGCCGCAAATGATGAAAGGGTCGTCAAAGTGTTGAAGAAGTGCCCCCCAAAATTGCTTATGGAAATGCTGAAAGCGGTGAAAGAGACTCTTGAACATGGAAAACCATGCAAGCATTCAGCACGTTTCTTGAAAAGATTAATCTTTGTGCTGATTTGGGAAACAGACATTTTGGGTTCGGCTTTCACCATGCTTGCCACATGGCGCTGCTGTCCCAGGGGCTGCAGGGATGGGCAAAGATTGAAGGAAGAAACTGCATAAGCCAATATGGGAACGCAGCGCGACTGCCCCGAAGCGTCCCCCGTCATAGTGTGCTTTGCCTTTAAAGCCACTACCAGAGTTTCCATTAAAGCCGTACACCCTATGTCATGGGTTGCTATGCAGCATCCAGCCATCTAGCAGACCGGCACTCCGACTGACTTGTTATTCTACCATAAAAGACACTCTCCCTCTATTGTGCTCTTCCCGTCATTGAACCAAGTGTTTCATTAGGCTTTTTAAGGAGATGGAGCAGAGGAGGGAATGTGGGGAGACAAGAAGGGTGGAAGGCTGCAGTTGGGTTGGAAAGGCCATGATCCCCCTGTGAGAGGGGGAATACAGAATGGGGGAGTGGACGCTAGGTTGGAACAGGCCCAGGCACAGATGACGGAATGGGGCCGCCCTCCCAGCCAGATGGGACACCGGGCCCCGCAGGCCCCAGCGCACCCCTGTTATAGTTGTGCTCTTGTAGGGGAGGGTCTTTCCTTGCCAGGTAGGATTGGTAGGTGATATTGCTGGGGAATTTGCTTAATGTATTTATGAACCAAATGAAATGGTGTATGCTGCTGGGTTTTGCTGTAAGCTGTCCTGAGTCTTAAGGGGATAAGGCAGGGTAGCAATGGAAAGTGTAAGTAATACATGATGTCACATGTTGAACATCTCATCATGCCAAGGTGATTCTGGAGCTAGCAAGAAAGGTGCCAAGAAGAAAGGTGGCTCTTTCCAGACGGTTTCCGCAGTGTTCAGGGTACGTGGCAGGGATTTCAGTGCTCCACCACATTGTACAGAAACACCCAGAGCAAAACCGTGCCTTGCCGAGTTAAATGCCTTTCTATTCCACTCTGTTCCAGGAGAATTTAAACAAGCTGATGACCAACTTGAGAAGCACCCATCCTCACTTTGTGCGCTGTCTAATTCCTAATGAGACTAAGACGCCTGGTGAGTTTCACTCATCTCATCCTGAAACGGACTACAACTGGCCAAATTATTTGCTAGGCACAACTTACCCTCCAGATTAAGGGCCTCATTTACAAAGCTATTAGCTAGCTGCCCGCATGGCAACGTCTGCCTAAATCTCTTGGTGGCATGTCTCCGAGGCACATACAAGCTTAATACCCTGTGGTATAAGGCACCTGGGAACCTTAAAAGATTCCCAACTCCTGATTCTAAAATTGCGCTTGTGGAAATTGTTGCTAGAGGATGTGGTCAAGGCCAGATGCATAGCTGGGTTTAGCTCTGGGAAGATAGGTCCATACATGGCTATTAGTCAGTTTTGGGAGGGAATGAGACTCCGGACTATCAGGAGCTGGGAGTGGATCACTCCATTCCTGTTGTTCACTGAAGCTGCAGCTGTCAGACACAGGATACTGGGCTCAGTGGACTGATCCAGTGTGGCATGTCTTATGTCCGTATGCACAAACACTTGCATAGATAGCTTAGATGCCTAATGACTTTATGGGTGGGAGGGTAGGGTAGAGGGGTGGGGGATTTTGGGGTGGGTTTAATTATATATATTTGATTATGTTTTTATGTGTTTTATTATTGTAAGCCGCCCCGGGATGCTGTAGGCATGGGGGGCAGCCAATAAATATAAATAAATTCTGGCCTTTAGCCCCCAAATTACAAATGTGAATTGTATGTGAAATTACAAATGTGAAATGAGACTACGTTTGGTTAAATGTTCTGGTACTAAGCCTTGACACCTGTAACCATTTAGCAGATTCTTTCTGGTGCAAACACAGCTCGTCTTAGAGGTTAACTGAGATCTCTTCAAGGCACGCCTTAATCCGAGTACCTGTCATTCAAAATTGCCTCTTTCTATGAGTCATGATTGGCCCCCTATACCTCTGCGCCATATTTCTGCTCCCTGATTGGCAGAGCTCACCTTTGTTAAGCACTTTTCTTTTCACACTAAAGTAATTTTGTTTAGACCCAAGTCTGCTACTTCCTGCCCTAGACGCTAACATTCTTCCTCCTTTTCTCTGCTTTAAGGCACAATGGACCATCACCTGGTGATGCACCAGTTACGGTGTAACGGCGTGTTGGAAGGCATCCGGATTTGTAGGAAGGGCTTCCCCAGCAGAATCCTCTATGCTGACTTTAAGCAACGGTACGTGTTTGCTGTTCCAACACTATTATTTTAAACAGTGCATGGCAGGTCTATAGCAGAGGAGGCGACCTGATATATACCTGTCCTGATGGCTTGTTCCCGACCCCTCTTGTATCTGCCTTTGCTCAGCCTATAGTTCTGACTTGTTACGTGCCTGAGGAAGGGCCCCAAGAGGCCCGAAAGCTTGCATGCTCTTGCCCAAATTGATCCAATAAATAAAAAAGATCACTTGACCAACTTTGTTTCCATCACTTTCCTGATAGTAGGCATTCTCCTAACCCTCTGTGACACCGCCTGCTTTTCTTACTGCAGATACAAGATCCTGAACGCCTCTGCCATCCCCGAGGGCCAGTTTATTGACAGCAAGAAGGCTTCTGAGAAGCTTCTTTCCTCCATTGATGTGGATCACAATCAGTATAAATTTGGCCACACTAAGGTAAGTGCAAGTGTGGTGTTTAGCAGGTGCCTCCATCTGGCAAGACGTAAATGAGGCTACCTGACGGGAGCCTCACAGAAAGGGGCAATAATTCATATCAATATTTTAACACATTTGAAACCTAAGGTTGTGGCTGCCATTTCATACCCCCTTAGTGATCGTTTGTGCAGAAGAACTTCGGAACGCTATGCGGAGGAACAGAAATGTCAGAGAAATGCTATATTATTAACTCTTCTTTATGACGAGATTTTCTGAAAGATCCAACAACTGGAGGGTTAAATAACCATGATTTTAGTAAGAACTCTTCTCACAAACGTGTCAACCTCGATAAGCCCGTGTGTTAAAAGATCACTCTGCTAAACTGTTCCTTGAACCATTTAAACATCTTTAAGCTGAACGAACTCTTCCTTTATTACCCTAGCTTGCAAGTCATTCCTCTTACCTTTCCCACGATGCTCCAGGTGTTCTTCAAGGCCGGCCTCCTGGGCCTCCTGGAGGAGATGAGGGATGAGAAGCTGGTGAGCCTTATCATCCATACGCAGGCTCTCTGCCGAGGATACCTCATGCGAGTGGAGTTCCAACAGATGAATGCGCGAAGGTAAATAACAATTCTTCCCTAGGCAATTTTATGTGCATTCATAGACTTAAGGCCAGAAGGCACCAGTCTTCATAAAACTGACCGCCAAAGGAAATAGGTTATGTTTAGCCTAACAAAAGCAGATGAAGGGGAGACTTGAGAGCAGTCTTCGAATAGGTAAAGGGCTGCCGACGAGAAGAGGGCAAGGGAACTGTTCTGCATGGGCCACGCAGGGCAGGACTCAGAATAACGGGCCCAAATTACAGGATGGGAGATTTCGGTTAAATGTCAGGAAAAGCTTCCTAACGGCAAGAGGTGTTGGGCAACGGAACAAGCTTCCTAGGGTTGGAGGTTGTAGATTCTCCATTGTCTGAGACGTCTGAAAGAATTTGGACAGCCATCTGTCGGAAAGGTCGTACTGCGCCTGCGTCTGAGCAGGCGGTTGGACTAGATGACCCTCCATTGTTATTATTCTAATTTCACCTAATGGATAGGGATGTGCAAACAGAACCGAGTTCGGAAATTCGGTTTGGTTCGAAAATCGAGTTCGGTTCGAAAGTTCGATTCGGTCAACCGAACTATTTGAGTTCGGTCAAATTCCGAACTTCCGAACCAAGTTCGTACATTCAAAACCGGGGTTTTTGGCCTTCCGAACTGGTTTGGATTCGACCAAACAGTTTGGTCGAATTCGAGTTCGGTTCAAAAGTTTGGTTCGGTAGACCAAACTATTCGAGTTCAGTCCGAACTCTGAACTTCCGAACCGCGTTCGCACATCCCTACTAATGGATCTCTGTATCAGACCTAGAATTTATGGTCACACTACACCCTATATTTTTGCCAGGTTTCCTGGAACAATTTCTCACCAAGCAACATTACCTCAAGCAACCACACTTGGTTGGAGATTTGGTGTTATGGACCAGAAATTCTATTCCATTCCCCAATTTACTTATTTATTAATTTTTTTAAAAAAATCAACAGTGTCAGCTATGACAGCTTTCTAGCAAGTAGGAATAAAGTCAGCCTAGCCTAGTGACTCAGGTGTTGGACTTCGGCCTGGAATACCCAAGTTAGCTCTGAACTAACTCACTGAGTGGCCTTGGACAGGACACTCTGCCTCAGTTCCTTGTCTGGAAAATGGAAATAATACTATTTCCAGGGCAGGACATACCTAGATTAGGATTGTAAAGTGCTATAGAAATCATCATAAATATAGTAATAACTAGGGATAGGACTATCGGAGAATTATCATTTACCGGTTTTATCGGTATCAGATTAATCCGATATCGGATTTCTCAGTATCGGTATATTGATTTTTTAACATTGCCATCGTTAAAATGGCCGCAATGTTAAAGATCCGATAAATCGGCAATGTAAAAAAACCTGATATACCGATACCATTGGTATTAATCAGATATCGCCAATTATAGGCATTATCAGATTAATCCGATACAGATCGTCCCATCCCTAGTAATAACCACTGTGTTCACATAGGGCCGGAGTACATACATCAAAATTCTCCTCCAGTTTAAGATGCCTTCCCATGCATTTGCAGGGAATCCATCTATGTCATTCAATACAACGTCCGGTCATTCATGAATGTCAAGCACTGGCCCTGGATGAAGCTCTACTTCAAGATCAAGCCCTTGCTGAAGAGCGCGGAATCCGAGAAGGAGATGGCTAACATGAAGGAAGAGTTCGAGAAAACGAAGGAAGATCTCATTAAGTCAGAGGCGAAACGAAAGGAACTGGAGGAGAAAATGGTGTCTCTGTTGCAAGAGAAGAATGACCTGCAGCTGCAGGTTCAGTCTGTAAGTAGTTCTCTGTCCCACCGGCTCTCCGCCTCCACTACGAATAATAGGGATCTGGCTCTCTGCCAGTTTCCCCTTTGTATAGTGTCAGATATCTTTGTGGGTGTCATGACATGGGTAAACACCAGGGACAGCCTTACAATTTGTAGGGCCCAGGACAAAGATAAAATGCAGACCCACCCTCTAGGGGCCCTAAAGGGGGTTGTGTTTGGGGCGCAGGCGATAGCAGGAGTTAGCAGGAGATGGGTCACACTTCCATGACCTGTCCTTGACTTCTCCTGGCCACGGTCAGAGACAGGATGCTGGGCTTGATGGACCATGGGTCTGACCCAGTGTGGTACGTCTTATGTTCTTAAATCAGGACTCTTCCTGCTGGCTTCCAGGTCTAGGGCACCCCAACAGAGAGGTGTTATCGGTTGCTGCCCCAGTATTGTGGAACTCGGTTCCCCTGGGTGTCTGTCTGAGCCTGAGTATATTCCGGAAGCAATGCAAGACCTTTCTTTCTGGCAAAACATTTGGCCGGTGGGGATAAGGGTTGGGGTGGATGGGTTTAGGGCAAGGGTGGGGTTTTGTTAAGAGATTTTAATGTATTCTTTGTTTTTTAATTTGTAAGCGATCCTGAACCTTAGGGGAAGGGCAGTGTGTCAGGGAAGGAGGCTGCCCCGTGCGAGTACCTGCAGGGCACCATCCGATAGTCACGCCGCTCGCTCGCGTTCTGGTCTCCTCCAAAGCTAATTGCTAATTTCACACGCACCGTGACCCCAGGCCAGACACAACTCCCCGGCCTTGGTGTCTCTCCTCAAGCCTCTCCAGGCTCTGTCCTGCTGATCCGGCCCACTCCCTCCTGCAGTCGGACAGGTCTCAGAGTCTCTCTCTGCTTCCTGCACTCTCCTCCGGGGCTCACGGCTCTCTCTTGCTAACTCTCGTTAGAGATGCTATTAAGGCCCTGCTTCCCCGAGTCTCCCTGGCTCCTGCCTCGCTCCTAGCTCCGTCTGCTGAGTCCTCAGGGCTGGTCACGCCGCCACGACCCGTTAGGCCCAGCATCTTCCAAACTTCTCTCTCTCTCTGAGCTCCCAGCCTGCTTTTCCCCACCGAGCTCTCAGCTCCCTGATCTGCCAAGTCCTGGTCTGACTCCTACCACGCCCAGCTCAGCTGGCTCTACTCAGGCCCTCTGTTAGCCCTCAGATACACCCTCTTAAAGGGCCAGCGGCATGGCAGGCACTGTGCCCGGCTTCACGCGCGATAGAAATGTAAATAAATAAATATAGGGGTGCTCTATATGAGTGAGTGAGTTAATGAGCGGAACTTCCTCCCGACGTCCCTTCCCGTTTGAATGCACCAGCTGCGTATGCAGTAGCCTCCTCTGCTCTTCTGAAACACAAAAAACCACATCCCCAATTTTGTTCTCTCAGGAAAGTGAAAATCTAGCTGATGCTGAAGAAAGGTGTGAAGGGCTCATCAAAAGCAAGATTCAGCTGGAAGCTAAAATTAAAGAGATGACAGAGAGACTGGAGGACGAAGAAGAGATGAACGCTGAGCTGACCGCCAAGAAGAGAAAACTGGAAGATGAATGCTCAGAGCTGAAGAAAGACATTGACGATCTTGAGCTGACATTGGCCAAGGTTGAAAAGGAGAAGCACGCCACAGAGAACAAGGTGAAGGGGGAGGGGGGATGAGATTATCCTGACACCAAAGAGTCCTGCCATTCCCATTGTTCTACACCAGCAGTGTAGACACGTCACGTGAGTCAACAGAGACATTTCCAGATTCAGACACTGAGCTGGGGTGGCAGAAAAGCAAAGCTGGGGGAGGGAAGGAAGGAAGGAAGACTTGTTAAACTTCAAAGTAGGGTTTCAAGCCTGCTGTCTCATTCTTTCAACAGAGTTTGGAGTAGGGCTGTAGCGGAATGTTGCAGCGGTAGCTATTTCCGCTGGAAACAGTGTTTCTGCAATTAGTGGTACGGCGTGGCAGAGGCTTTCATTCCGCTAGTTTCATTCCGCTACTTCCACAGGCTTCGCAAAATAGCAGAAACATGACATTTCCGCTACTTCCGCCATTCCGCCGGCACCACAAAATAGCGGAACAGCGGTTTTCCGACAATTCCGCAATTTTCCCGATAGTTTCCGAATTTGCAGAATGCCAGCGGAATTAGCGGGATGTCAGCAGGAAAGCCGTGGTGTGGCCCGGGCAATTCCGAAATGGCGGAATGGAATCGCGGCGCGGTAACAGCTGCTGCCATGAACAGCCAGGAGCATGGAAATTTACTCCTGGATCAAGTGCTGCTGAGACTCAGGCGGGATAACACTGTTCTCTCCCCGCACCCGGGCATGTATGGGGTGGGCCAAGACTTCTAGCAGTTTTAGAAACTAGCTTCAAAATGAGCCCAGTAAAGACATTTGGCTCTCCTAACTCCCCCCTAAAGCAGGGCTGGGGAGCACGTTGAAAGTTAGGACTAGCTCTTAGGGAATAGGAATGCTTAAGGGATGTGCTCAGAAAGAGGAGGGTCCAGGTCATGCATCTGGGCCATGAATCTGTCCTCCTCCCATTGTGGGCATTCCCTCCTCTCTACTCTTTTACCTTCAGCTCAGTTTTTCAGTGCTTGGGGGTAGGAGCTGGATTCAGGGGCCAGATCTAGGAACTGGGCTTCACACCTTCCTGAGGAGTAGTCATAGGGTCAAAACCTGGAACTGTCTCGTTCGACTTTTTTGAGTTATTCATAACAAAAGAAATAGTCTCAAAGCTTTTACCATCTCGGTGGGAAAACATGGTTTCCTCTCTGACAGACTGCTTTGTTCTACTCCACATCGTCTTAGTGCTGCTTGGGGTCACCTTCTCTCCCAGCCATAGTATAAGGGGAAAGTGCTGTCAGTGTGAAGTGTTGAAACTCAAATCCATGGAAACGAAATTTCTGCGGGCCAAATGATTACTACTAAGGCCGCTTTTAGACGAGGCGCTGAAAAGCGCCTCCTGAGTCCCGCGTTGAGAGAAAAGCCGCGCGTGAGTGTTTCCATGCTCCCCGCGCTGCCGGAAGTGACGTGCTCCCCGTTGTGCCGACACGTCACTTCTGGCAGTGCGGGGAGCATGGAAACACTCGCCGTGTGGCTTTTCTTTCAACGCGGGACTCAGGAGGCGCTTTTCAGCGCCTCGTATAAAAGCGACCTCAATTTAGCTCAGGAGCGTCCAGGGTGTTTATCTCTGAGATCCCACAAGATGTTTCTAGGGATAACGACGCCACGCTACCAGCAGAGCTGTGTTTGAACTGGTAGTGCCGATCTCCAACGTTTTAGCAAGA
This sequence comes from Sphenodon punctatus, assembly GCA_003113815.1. Taxonomy (NCBI): domain Eukaryota; kingdom Metazoa; phylum Chordata; class Lepidosauria; order Sphenodontia; family Sphenodontidae; genus Sphenodon; species Sphenodon punctatus. The sequence goes on from QEPC01011341.1 coordinate 5,426,249, forward strand.
CACTGCAGTTACTGTGCTTCTCACACCGACTGGGTCTGATACCTACAAGGAAGCAGTGCTCTAGGCAGGCACTTCCCCCACATCAAGGGGTCTGTTTCTATTTTAGGTGAAGAATCTCACTGAGGAGATGGCCGCTTTGGATGAAAATATCTCCAAGCTCACCAAGGAGAAGAAGTCCCTCCAGGAAGCCCATCAGCAGACCTTGGATGACTTACAAGCAGAGGAAGACAAAGTCAACACCCTCTCCAAATTAAAATCCAAACTGGAACAGCAAGTGGATGATGTAAGGGCAATATTAAGGGTGGAGCAAGGCTTTGGCGGGCCTCACTTCATTCTCCCAGTGGGAATTCCCAGCTGGCTGAATGAATGAACTACGTTTCAAACAGCCAAACCCCACCGCAGTCATTTTCAAGCTTTCAAAAAGTGCTGCAACATGCGTTTAATTTGGGCACAGAGACAGTCCATTCTCCATTGATGCTTTCCTGTCCCTACAGTAATAACTTTTATTTTTATAGTGCTCCGCTGCCAGATGGCGCTCAGAACACGGTACAACATAAACAAAATACAAACTAAGCCTGCTTTGCAATACGTGGGGATTTTTTTAGACTGGAATGTGCCTGGGTGCAAACGATGGAATGACACCCCCCCCCCAGCCCCACCCTTCCTCTGCTGCACCAGCCAGGGGCCCCTGCCATAACTTTGATGCACATTGGTTCACGGACCCTGGGGCACCTACGTCACCTGCCCGTCTGACAGCAATGCCCCCGTTCTGTAGCACATCCTATGGATATCGGGGCACTGCCGATATTCTCCTCTGCTTAGCCCAGCTGCTCTAGCTATCGGTAATGTTCCCATTCCTAGAAGCTTCCCCCAATTTTGGAGTTGGGTCTAACCCTTTTGGCTAACTGCATCTTCAGCGCCTATACTGCCTCAGTCCTGTTTTGAAGGGTTTGCTGTCACAAATGGGCACACGATGACTAGGAGGCACATTAGCAGCCGAGTGGCCTTGTTCTGTTCCTAAAGTTTCATATGAATTTCCAGTGTGAAATCCGTTCCCACGGGTGTTTTTTTCTGTGTGGTATTTCAGCTTGAAGGGTCTCTGGAACAAGAAAAGAAGCTTCGTATGGATCTAGAGAGAGCCAAGAGGAAGCTGGAGGGGGATCTGAAGATGGCCAACGAATCCGTCATGGATTTGGAAAACGACAAGCAGCAAATGGATGACAAGCTGAAGAAGTACAGCCCCGATATTTTATCTTTGTAAACTTGGATTTAAGACTCAGATCTTGCTTTCGAAATACTAAAGGATGTGTCTTCTTTGCCAGGAAAGAATTTGAAATTGGTCAAGTACAAGGCAAAATTGAGGACGAGCAGGCCCAAAGTTCCCAGCTCCAAAAAAAAATTAAAGAGCTTCAGGTAAGAGCTTAGACTGAGCCTAGGTTCGCAAACTGTGGGGCAACCCCCCTTGCTCCCCGACGGGGGGACACGGAAGGTGTTCTGGGGATCACAAGAAGGGCCTCAGCTGGCAAGCATCTAGCTCCGCGCTCTCCCTGAGCTAGGGGGAAACGCCAAAATAATGGGGTGACGAGGAGGCAGAGCCAACCTTAGAATTTGCGGGGCCCCAGATTCGAAGATAAGATGCAAAGCACTAGAGGTGGGTCCCATGCCCTACCATTTGGAAATGGGGGCCACTGTGGGCCCCTCTGAAGTGGAGAAAACGACAGGGCCCAGGGCAGTTGCCCCAGGTCGGCTCTGCAAAGGGAAGAGTAAGCCCAAAGAACAAAGGAGAGGAAGAGGAAAATCAATAGAAGGACGAGAAGGAGCAATTGGGGGGGGGTGTGGTGCAGGAGGGACCTCAGCTATGGCAGACAAGTGGAAGGGGATGCTGTTCAACACCGCCTTGGAGGTACGCGTGTCCTTTGTAATGAGAAAAGCCCTCTTTAAAGGTCTGGTACTGGAGAAAAACGTTGTAGAAAGTCTAATGAAAGAGCTATTTATTTATGTATTTATTTATTAGCTTTCTAGGCCGCCCCCTCCTGCTACAGCAGCTCGAAGTGCCTCACAACATATTAAAGCCATAGAAATATATAAACATCAATAAAAAGCAAAATACAAACAATATAAAATTTTACTGTAAAATACACCCACGGCAGATCTGAAACTCCCCCCCATCACTTGGCTCCATCGCCAAATGCCTGACAGAACAGCCAGGTCTTACACTGTCGACAGAAAGAGGGAAGGGCCAGGGCCAGTCGGACCGCCACAGCCTCGGTGTCGCCACCAGGAACGCCCTCCGCATCGTCACCACCCAAGATCCCCGAGGAGGGCGTTCCCAGTCAACTGCAGGGGCCGATCCAGGACCCGGGGTGTGAGGTGATCCGGGCCATGTAGGGCTTTATAGGTCAAAGGGATTGGACGTTGGCAGAGCGTATGTGCTTGGGGTGGGAATTCCAGGGCTAGGGGGGAGTGTAGAAGGGACAAAAGGAGTTTGGAGAGCAGGAGACTCTGGGGTGAGCGGTGTCAGAAAAGGAGCAAAGTTGAGACACGGGGAAATGAGGGCAGAAAACGAGGGAGCAGCAAGGCCAGGAAGAGCCTTGACGGTGAACCGCGCTTCTGAAAAGATATTCTCACTCACAAAGCAGGTAGAAACGTGGGGAATCCTAAAGGCCGAAGCGACCTCCTTCATCAACCTCAGCCGATGTTCTGATGAACAGTGAATTAATGTAATGGGGCCTTGCTTCTATGGGTATTTTCAGACGTGACGGGGCTCAATTCGCCCCGTCACGGAAACACCCTACTGATTCCCCGCCGGGGCCAACACGTAACAGCCAACAGATGTGTTGGCCGCTTCTGGGGGGGGGGGAATGCCGTGGCTTAACAGGCGGCCCCACGCTCCCTAGGCCGCCCGCCCTCTTGGGAGACAGGCGGGCGCGGCAGCCAATGTGGCCGCAGCGCCCGCCCTCATTGACCACAGTCCGGAATCCCGCCGCTGATTCCGGGCCGTGGTAGGGGGACAGATGTTACGGTCCCCTTGATCACGGGGGGGAGGGGGGGATCCCATTCAACACGCAAACGGAGATGGTCCGGCCAGGACCTCCATTTGCGTGTTGAATGTGATTTCCCCCCCCGTGATTCACGGGGGGGGAACATCTGGGGGGAACTTCCATTCCCCCAACAGATGTTACGGGATCACGATCACCATGCGCGGATTCACCGTGGTTGAGCGTGATCTCGTAACGTCTGAAAATACCCTATTTTACTCCTGAAGCATTCATGTGAACAAAGTAGCGCAAAACTGAAGTTCTTCAGGAGTAAGAAGAGAAAAGGATGCATTCCTGAAAAACCAAGTGTATACACTCCCCTTTGGTTCGTATTTTGAAGTAACAGTTTGTGTGAACACTTAGCAGTGTGAGGGTAGTGACCACAGTTCACTGAATGAATGAATGAATCAATCAATCAATCAATCAATCAATCAATCAATTAATTAATATCATTTTATTAGCAATTAGCCATAACTTATGTAAACAAACATAATAGTAACACAATGCACATTTTTAATGGATCAAGCACACAAAATTAAGTAAAAGGCAAAATTTCTCATCTACAGAAACTCAGCCAAAAATTGCCACTAATTTAATAATATTAATTACATCATTATTTGAGGCAAGGAGCGATTCCTGTTTCTGAATCAGTAGTAAAAACTCTTTACCCTGCAGCAACGGCACTAGCCAACATTCCCTTCAATCACACTAGAAGTGACATTTGAACACCATATGTGGCAGATCTTCAATATCATTAGAGCCACAGGAACATTTCCTAGAGGAGTAAGACAACTTAGAAAGACGACCTCCAAGTCCTGCTGAATCAAACAGCTGAAATCTTAATGAGGAAAATGCTCTGTGCAAGCAGGGTTTGGTTATTAAATCACGGTTCAGTGATCATTGCATCTCAGCTGAGGTCGGGGTGGGGGGAGGAAACCGACACATGACTATGGACTCGGCAGCTGCTGCAGCCCGTGGTGTGCCCATGTGCTGTGGGCGGATCGCCCGACGCTCTAGGCTGCTGCCCGCTGCTCTGTGGCGTTGGCCGGGCAACCCCCCAGCTGAGAGTGGAGCTACGGCGACCGTCTGCTGAGGCTGCAGCCCAGACTCCGGCCAGCGCCCTCTGCTGGAGGGGTTCCAGGATGTTCCAGAGCCTGCACATCTGGAGGCCCGCCTTTACATGGACAGTCCACGCTGGGGTGAGGCAGGGCAGAGGTGGAGCAGCTGTCCATGTGAAGGCACCCCCATTGTCCCGGCAGATTGCTAATCCCAGCATAGATGTTGCTTGCTACATAAATCGATTGTACGAATGTTTAGTCGTGACAACTTATAAAACTTAAGACTTCAGCTCTTAACTTCTGCACAAATAAACATCGATTTAGACTGGCGTAGTTTTGACCTTTTGTGTTGAGAATAATAGGAGTGTGAGTTGCGTCCTCTAACGGTTTATCCCAGACCTGACCATTCAGAAATCCTGATTTAACAGGCTCGTATGGAAGAACTGGAGGAGGAGATAGAGGCTGAGCGTGCATCTCGGGCCAAAGCAGAGAAGCAGCGCGGCGAACTCTCCAGGGAACTGGAGGAGATCAGCGAGCGGCTAGAAGAAGCTGGCGGGGCGACTGCAGCTCAGATCGAGATGAACAAGAAGCGGGAGGCAGAATTCCAGAAGATGCGCCGAGACCTTGAAGAGGCCACTCTGCACCATGAAGCCACAGCTGCAGCGCTCCGCAAGAAACACGCTGATAGCGTGGTAGAATTTGGGGAGCAAATCGATAACCTGCAGAGAGTCAAGAAGAAGCTGGAGAAAGAGAAGAGCGAGCTGAAGATGGAGATCGATGATCTTGCAAGTAACATGGAGACAATCTCCAAAGCCAAGGTAGATATGAAGGAGTCACGTCTTTTCACAACAATTTCCAATAAATGAAAGAGATGGAGACAGGTCAGATGAGATCTTTTATTGGACCCTCTTCTGTAGGTGAGGGTAGGCAAGCTTTCGAGCCGCACAAAGCCCTTTCTTAGGCACGTAAGAAGTCAGAACCATAGACTGAGGAAAATGAAGGGCCTGTAAAATGTCAGGGATCCGTGTTCACTGCATTTCATTCAGACTGAACAGAAATCAGAATGATCAGTGTTATCATTCATTCTGATTTCCTATCAGACCAACCTAAATTTTACAACCATTTGCACATGCACAAAATGGCCACTGGGATGTTTTCTGCGTGTGCAAAAATGGCACTGCCCATAACCAAAAAGATGCCGGCGGCAGCGTTAGCATTTTGGTTATGGGCAGCATCATTTTGCGCACGCACAAATGGCCATATTGGAGGGGAGGGGTATATTCTGACTGGGATTCCAATCGGAATTCCAATTGAAATACCAGATAACTTGTCAATTTTCGCGGAAATGTCAGCAAAAATGGAACAGTTGTTCCAAATGAACCCGACAATGCATACCCTCACGAAAAGAAGTTGGTCCCAAATGCAAGAGACAGAGACAAGTTGTAAGGATGAGATCTTTTATTGGACCAACACAGTAACCACACTCTTCTAGGGAAGAAACTTAAAACATATTATTGAATCAAGTTGGATCTCGATCTACGGAGAGAGAAATCCTGTGTACTCAGGAATCCAGCATAGCTGTACTCTATGGTATTAGCAGAAAGTAATATGTAACAAAGACATGAAACAGCTCCGTATCCTAGCCACTTAGCACTGATTCTCCTTCCAGCCAGCTACACCCCCTGCTCTTTAGCTGTGTGTCATGGGAAGAAGCAACCCAAAGTTTAACCTTCTCCCAGTCAGTGCCACCTTACCCTGGACTCTCCTCATAGGCTCCTTCAGCCTGTTTCATTCTCACTTGTTTTGTACTTTTTCCAAGAGTAACCTGGAAAAGATGTGTCGCAGCCTTGAAGACCAGTTCAGCGAAATCAAGACCAAAGATGATGAACATGTGCGGCTAATCACTGATCTGAACACACAGAAAGCACGTCTGCACACAGAGAATGGTACGTACAGCACAGGGCTCTTTCTAGAATAATGCACGGCCTAACGTGTGACACGTCTCTTTCTTTCCGCTGACATTATGGAGATCCTCTACAGCTATATACTAGAGCTGAAACAAGAACCCACAAAAAGGAGCAAACCCGTCCAGTCCAAATGAACCAAGTAACAAACACTACCCATCCACTCTTCAATCGATTGCCTTGTAGCAGGGATCCCACTTTACCATGGGTTAAGTGCATCCAGGATAAGGCCCAAAGTGGAGACACCCACAGGTTCAGTCTTGCTTATTGGTTTATTCACACACACTGTTATCTTCTAGGCCAGGCACCAGACCTCTGGCCATTCAACAGTACATCACTACTCAGCTTAGTCAAACACAATCCAAGACTTGCTCCTCCACTCACATCCAAAGTCAGTCAGTCAGTCCGTCCTTCCTGTTCCAAGTCAGGACCTTCCAGGCAGCCTCTCCAGAGATGTGCTGTCCTTGACAGCCAAGCACAGACTGCCCCCTTCCTCAGGCTGGCTTCTCTTTTATACTGTTGGCCACACCCATCTACTTCCTGTGGTGGCCATCTTGTGACATAAACCTGCCATGTACCTGTTTTCACAATTTCTGTTTCTTCTTTTCAGCCATATCTAGTTTTTACCTTTCATTTCCCACCACTTGATTTCATTGTTCCCAGAAAAAGTGAATGGAAAGGCAGAAACAGATACAAATAAGCAAATCAAACCAAAATTGTGAAAAATTGGTTGCTCAAACATTTTGATTAATGTTGTTTGGGTCAACTACAGCCTACTCAAAATAAAAAACAAAAAACCTGCAAGTAGTTATTCTGCTGCTTGTTTCACCTCTATTACATACATATTCGTAACAGGTCCATCAGATGTGGCAGAGTCTCCTTAGGAAATTGGGGAAATCTTATAAACAGTGCCGTACTAGGTTAGACCAATGGTCCATCGAGCCCAGCATCCTGTCTCTGACAGTGGCCAGTCTCGGTCGCTTGGGAGAAGTACCCAACAGGTGCCAGAGAATGGATTGCTCATTGGGACCTGTTGGGGACTTCTCCAAAGCAACCGAGATTTGGCCGCTGTCGGAGACAGGGTGCTGGGCTTGATGGACCATTGGTCTGACCCAGTGCAGCAGCAGCACTAGAAAATATACTTTTGGAAATAATCCTGCACCGACTGCATCATGTTCCTAGTGATCAGATGGGCCTTTCCTCTCTATATTGTTATTGCCGCCCCTGGTCCTTGCATAGCAGCATTGTTGCACATCGGACTTTCACTTCAAAGGGGTTACTTACAATCTAGAGGAGGAGGAGGAGGAGGAGGAGGAGAGGATGGCACTAAAATTGGAATGGGTAGAGAAGGAGGAGATGAGTAATGCCAAAGTCTTGAGGGTTTTATATATATATATATATATATATATATATATATATATATATATATATATATATATATTCTTTGTTATTTTTACCCTCACTAGTTTTTAGGACTGTGGCTCCTTAAAGAAGATGGATTTGAAGATGAAGGAGGAAGAGGAGGCAGAAGATATGTCATGAAAAGTGTCTCTAGAGAATCTGATCCTGTGTTTTGTCCCCCACTCCCAATTAGGTGAGCTGATGCGACAAGTGGAAGAGAAAGAGTCCTTGATTTCTCAATTGACCAGAGGTAAACAAGCTTTCACTCAGCAGGCAGAGGAGCTGAAGAGGCACCTGGAGGAAGAAAACAAGGTAATCGCTCTTAACAGATCAGTCTGGTAGCTCAAGCCTCAGAAAAACTAGAGTATCAGGAAACCTTTCTCTCTTTAGAAACGGACAGAGCACCAAAGAGGCATTAATACCATAATTAAATCTGATGCTTGCTGTGCCTGGGTGATGGGGGATCAAGCACTTCTGCAAACTGTTTCTGAGTGTTGCTGCGTACTGTCTCACCTGCTTGACAAGGGGAAACCGTTATGTTTGCTCATCCAAACCTGGAAGATAGGCCATGGAGTGAACAAGGGTTTGCAGCCGTTTGCTGGTGGGAACCTGCCCAGGGAACTCCTCCAGAAACCCATGGAGTAGGTGAAAACACAATACGAAATCAACATCTGGTCAGTGGGTTGAATTTCAGAGCGGGCTACTGGCTTGTCAGTTTCACTCCCAAGCTAAGGGCTTCCTGGGCTTGGGAGCTGTAGACTTGCAGGGCCTTGTCAGTTTCATGCCTGAGCTGTCAGCTTGCTGGCCTTTGTCAATTGCACTCCCAAACTGCCCACCAGCATTCTCCTCCTGGTGGGTAGAGTTGTAAAAGCAACTGGAGGCACACTAGGACTTTGGAGAAATACTGCAGGTGGGCTCAGAGCCAGGCGAGCCAGATTGTAGCATAGAGTAGAAGCAAAGTCAAGTGAATAAGACCCACAATTTTATTCACATACAAGAGATTTTGCAGCAGCAGCCCTAGCTAGCCCACCATATGGCTGGAACAAACACATCTGCTTCCTGTTCTCAGCATTGCTTGCTGGGAAAAGTAGTTGCTGAATCTTACACCACCTCGAGAGTCCATCGGGTGACGGCATGAACCCAGAACAGCATCAATGTTTGTTCATGGAACACTTGTTCTTGTGACTCTGCCACAGGATGACGTTACAGTAAGTATCACGGGGGTGATTTCCTCTGTGGTTAAGATAACATGTACAGACACCCTCTGTGACGAGGACATGAGGACAGCCAGTAAACCAGAAAGGCAGCAAATGTTAAAACTGAAAAAGAAAAAAGAAAAGAAAGAAATATGTTTGCACAGCACATACAGCCTTTGGGACTTTGTTGCAACGAGATACCACTGAGGCAATTCACTTAGCAGGAGTCAGACAGGGTTCCATTCATGGCAATGGCTAGTGGTTGCTCGCCTCCAGACAGAGGCATCTGAGAATTAAAATCCACAAGGGATTGAAACCCTCCTGCGTCAGGGTTTAAACCTCCACGTCTTCAGGGAGAAACTTCCCCTTGGAGGAAGGTTATTCTCTAGCTGTGCAAAACAGACCTCTCATGCCTTTCTCCAAAGTAGAGGGTGATAACTGGGACCCTCCGGTCCATAAGTAGTTGCAGGATCAGGACTGGGTCCAGCACACGGTCAGGTCTCAGTCTGACCAAGGGGCAAGGCACCCAGAGCAGGATCAGAATAGAAGCACCCAGGACCAAGAAAGAAGCACCCAGGTCTAGAGGAGGAACACAACGGTCCCGGAGAAGATAGGGGGGTTCTGGGCTGGAATGCAAGGGTTCAGGATGACGCTTGGGGGCTCAGGATGGGAACACACAACTCCAAAGCAGAGTAGGCCACAGGAAATGGGAGACTTTGTTCGGTCAAGCTTTCTGCTGCTGCCAGCCAGTTGTATATGCTGGCAGACAGCTAATCAGGAAGCTGGCAAGGAGGAAGTGGTACCGTGGAGAAAAGTGCAACTTCAGGACCCCCCCAGAGCTGCTGCTTCAAGGCCTGGATCCTCTTAATGATGGCCATGACACTAGAGGAGGGGTGGGGAACCTCGGGCCAAATGTGGCTTATGGCTAGTTTTTATCTGGCCCCTAGATTCAGTTATCCCCCCCCCCCTCCCAAACACTGAAAGACTGAGCTCAGTGTAAGGGAGCAGAGATGAGGGCCTGGGGACAGATCCAGGATCTGTAATCTCCTCTTCCCAAGCGCACCCTTTAAGCACCCCCTCGGAGCTTGTACTAATTTTCAAAGTGGCCCCGGGAAAGTAAAGGTTCCCCCAACATTGGACTCGATGAACTCCAATCCAGGATGGCAGTTCTCATGCTGGATAATGTTGATAGAAACCTCCTGATTTTCTATCCCTGGCAGGGAGATGTAGACAGCCTACACAAGTATGGTTTTAAAATATTCTACCAATGTTTTGACAGCTTCTGTTTAATTATATCTTCCCAGGCTAAGAATGCACTGGCCCACGCCTTGCAATCTGCTCGTCATGACTGCGACTTGCTCCGGGAACAATATGAAGAGGAGCAGGAAGCCAAGGGTGAGCTCCAGCGCGCCCTGTCTAAGGCCAACAGCGAAGTTGCCCAGTGGAGAACCAAATACGAGACGGACGCCATTCAACGCACGGAGGAACTGGAAGAGGCCAAGTATGTGCTGGAGGAGGGGACTGGGAAGAGGCCCACGGGTGTACTTTGGAGATGGCCGAGAACAGTTTAGAGTGTGGTTGTACTTGGGTGGATGATGGCGACTTTGGAGGTCAAATGCACTACTCCTTAGGGATGGGCGAACGCGGTTTGGAAGTTTGGAGTTCGGCCCGAACCTGACCTGTTCGGACGACCGAACTGAACTTCCGAACCAAACGAACATCCGAACAGTTTGGAAAATTCGGATGAGTTCAGGGGCGGGAAAAACGTTACTTTGGGCGGGAAAAACGTGACTGGAAGGGGGAGGCATCTGAGGAGCAGACTTCCTTGGCACCAGGGATGGACACCAGGGGTGGTTTCAGGGCCAAAAATACTGGTACCGAAAAAAAATCGGTTTCGGTACCGATTGCACTTTTTTGTATGTTCGGTGGAGTCTGGCCGAACCGAACTTTGCCGAACCGAACAGCCGAACCCGAACTCAGGTTTCGAACCGAACATCCGAACGGCGTTCTGTTCGCCCATCCCTACTACTCCTTAGGGCTGCTGAATTTCACTGCTGAGCTCGGGTGACTGGTGCATCAGAAGCTAGTCTCCAGTAGATCATGGTGTGGGGAGGGGGACCAGCCTCCTGGAGTTTGCCTAGGGAGGAGAGCAGGAACGGCACTCCAGAGAGTGTCTTTGGGGAGGAGCACTCCTCCAGTGCAGCGGCAGGGAAGGCTCTCTCTAAAGAGGAGTGCTCCTCTCCCCTTCTGAGACTAGTTGTTGAGATACCCTACAGCTGGGAGCCAGGAGGAAGCTGGTACCTGCTTCAAGTGGATCGTGTGCCCCATACATCTGGTTTAGCTGCAGTAGATTGATCCCATCTTATAGCACTAGCCTTGTTGCTTCAACCCCCTCTGACTCCTAGATTCCCCTCCAGCTGCTGCTGCTGCTGCTGCTTGACCCAGCCAGATGCTCACACAACCAATGCCTCACTCCAAATAATGCCTGCCCCGACCACCCAATTTCCTTGCCCTCTTCCTCTCCAGCACCCTCCCCCACCCCGCAGCCCCTCAAGCTCCCCCACATGCCCTTTGCTATTTTCTTCCCTATGGCTGCTGCATTGCTTTCCCGCCAGCCCCTCTCCTTCCCCTTCCCCTGGGCTCCCCACGCTGTTTGGGAAACTCCCTGCTGCACTTCTGGTTCCTTGTCTCTTCAGGAAGAAGCTTGCTCAGCGTCTGCAAGAGTCAGAGGAGCAGATCGAGGCTGTCAACTCTAAGTGTGCCTCGCTGGAGAAGACCAAGCAGAGGCTGCAGGGAGAAGTGGACGATCTTATGACCGACGTGGAGCGGTCAAACGCCGCCTGCGCGGCGCTGGATAAGAAGCAGAGGAACTTCGATAAGGTCTCGTTTTCTCAAAGAACAGTAAAGTAACTTGGGGTGTCCTTAACCACCAGTACGTGCAAATCCACGCTGACTCGCAGTTCAGTCAGAACGTCACAGAGGGGACCGGAGGTTTCCAGAGCTTCTGTGCAGTTAGATAGCCCCCGATTTCTGGCAGGCTTGATCTGGCTTCAAGTGCACGCAGGCCCCGTCCAACAGCGGTGGGTACCCAGTACAGGGAATAGCAGTCATGCCCTTGTGCAGGGTCAGTGCGGAGTAGCACAGAACTATTGCCTGACACCAGAGAGAGCAAGCAGAACAGCTCCACGCTCTTGGGGGATTAGCACGTTTTCATTACTAAGGTCTCCTGTTTGTGAGAGGTCTTGAAGTCAAATGTCCCCGCCCCTAGTATATTCTGAGCAGCGGAGTCATTTCTATTAAACTGTGGGTGGGTGTTGCCCTGGATACCCCTGTAACAGGGGCAGTCGGGCCCCGGGTGAGTCTCTGCGCAGGGATCCTTCACATTCTCGTAGGGGAATGAACAATTCGAATGCCCTTTAGTTACGATAGATATTGTGTCCCATCCCCTTCCTCCAGTTCTGCGTACAATGTTCACATATATACCATGTCCTCCATGTGACGGAGGCTGAGGCCTTCCCAGCCTCATCCCTAGTCCCATCTGGAGGCCAGAGACAAGCCTCTCTGCTCTCACCATCTCGCAGACCAGCCAGGCAGGCACTTGCTACCCGCTAACCTCTCCTGCAGCCTGCTAAACCCTTTGGTGCAGGCAACCCCCTTCTGAGCAGGGTTGAGTCCATGCTTGGGCTCTCACTGAGACAGAACATTGCCTCGCTCCTTCCTCCTCTCAGGCTTAGAGACTGGGATTGGGGCAACTGCCCTGGCCTTGGTGCTGTTGGTGTGTGACACTAGGGTGTGTGCAGGACTTAATTTATGGGTGTGGGGGGGTGGGGGGGGGGTTGCCAGAACCCAGCCCTAGCAATTACATTCAAGAGGGGGGCTGAGCCCCAGGAAATGTTTCCGGTAGGAATGAGAACCCCAAAATGCGAGAGACCAGGAAAAGGCTGATATTGGCCATTTCAGGGTTGGAAGCAAAAGCAAGAGGAAGAAAAAAAACACGCTGGATGGTTTATTTGATTTTCGTGAATGACTTTCCTGCTCCCCCTTCTGCACCGGTCATCATCTAGATTAAATCACAAGAATGCCTGTTTTATTTTCAGCTGGAGAGAGGCAGGCTAGTCCAGCGGTTGGGTTGCTAGCTGGTGGGACAACGCGATTCGGAAGTTCGGAGTTCAGACTGAACTCAAATAGTTTGGTCGACCAAACCGAACTTCCGAACCGAACTCGATTTTCGAACCGAACCGAATTTCCGAACTCGGTTCTGTTCGCCCATCCCTAAAAGATAATATTCCACTTAGTTCAATGGGGTTTGAATTTCAGAACTTTGTTCGGAGTTTGGACCGAACTCTAATAGTTCGGTCGACCGAACCGAACTGAATTTCCGAACTCAGTTCTGTTCGCCCATCCCTATGGATCTTGTGGCCTCCAAAATAATAAAAAGTTTGACAGTTCCACTCACCCTGCATCACTCCTGTCAGAGACGCTCCAGGAAAGATTTGAAAAGCCAGCTGCCAATGAGGCAGCAGAGTGCAGATCGCACTGAAATGGTGCCGACAGCCAGGGCAGAAGAGATGAACGGGCGTGGGATCTGTGTCTCTCCTCCTCAGAGAGGACAAGACAGCCCCCCTGTGTGCCCCACTCTCCAGATCTGTGCTCTGATCGAACTGTTATTCTCCAGGTGCTTGCAGAGGGGAAGCAAAAATATCAGGAAAGCCAAGCTGAGCTGGAGACCGTCCAGAAGGAATCGCGATCCCTGAGCACCGAAATATTCAGAATGAAGAACGCATATGAGGAGGTGCTGGACCAGTTTGAGACAGTCAAGCGGGAGAACAAAAACCTGCAGCGTAAGTCTCGTGTTCTCCTCCTTGCTTCTGCTGCAACGACGGTTCCCCAAATACACCCCCCTTCTCTTTACTCAAACCACCCTCCCAAGTCACCGCGCCCATCTCACACCCTCTCTACACTCGCGCCATTTATAACATCTGTCTGAATCCGCCTCCGCACGTATCCCCAACCGCACGTGCAGTCTCAGGCCCCTGGACTGCGCCTCTCAACGGAAGTGGCTTCCTGGGGATGCGTCCAGGCAACGGCATCCTGGGCAGCAATCGAGAATGCCACTCTGCAGGCCCTTGTTGTAGGAATAAGATTGGCAGGTGATCCCTGCAGGAGCGTGTGTGTTCCTGGCCGGCAGCAGGAGTCGTGATGGAGCGTGGTGGGAAAGGCGGCCTTTAGAAAGTTGTGGGGCCCGGGCCGTTTCGGGCTTTAAAGGTCAAAACCAGCAGCTTGAATTGTAGCCAGAAAGCTCTAGGTACTCGCCAGAGCGGACTGTAAAGCACAGGTGCAGTGATGGGCTCGCGGTGACTCACCCCCGAAAGGAGCTCGGGCGCTGTGTTCTGCCCCGGCTGCAGCTTCCAAACAGTCACCCAGGGCAGCCCCGCGGGGATGCGTTGCCCTAGCCCCAGCATCAGGGGTGATGTGCTTTGTGGCTCCCGACAATATGAAAATGTTGATCTGCGGCTCCTGGGCTCAGGGCACTTTGTCCGCTCCAGCCCCTAGTGCCACTTTCTCAGACTCTTCTCCCAGCTGCTGCCCTGCTTCTGCCACGCCCTAATAATCCCTCCTTAATCCCACTGTCCCAGAACTGCTTCCTTCTTCCTGGCTGCCTCAGCTTCTTCCCATTCCCATATCCTTAGCCTGTACCTAGTTCCCCATAGCCCCCTCGCCCAGCACCCCCTTCTGTCTCCTTTCATTAATTCTGTTAATAAAGGGAGCAGGGAGAAAAGGTGAAACAAAAAGGAGACAAGAATGAATAGTTTGGGGGGGGGGGGATTTCTGTTTGTTTTGGAAACCAAAATGCAATTTAAATTTTCAATGAAGAATAAAATAGAATTAATTTTACCATTTTGTAGAATTCCAATAATAAATAAATAAATAAATAAATCATCACCAGTCAGTACATGCAGTGTCCTGTGTGAAAAAAATAGTTGTTGGTTTTTTTCTTTTTAAACGGAGCACTTTTTCCACCAGAAGGTCAAAACCAGCTCGGTCCTCTGCAATCAATACACATCAGACCGCCTTGGCGGTGGGGTTAGGGGGGATGTTGTGCCAGTTCATAAATACTTGGTCTGATCAAAGCATATGTTTCCTGTGCTGCAGAGGAGATTTCTGACCTGACTGAACAGATTGCTGAAGCTGGGAAGACTAACCATGAACTGGAAAAGGCAAAGAAGCAAATTGAGCAAGAAAAATCTGACCTGCAGGCGGCCTTGGAAGAAGCTGAGGTCGGTAGCTGCAGCTCAGATAAATTAGGCCCAAACCTTTAACCCTCTTACTCCAGAGTAGTTCCATTGACTACAATGGGACTACTCCTGGGTTAAGGGAGGGCTGAGGATTGCACCCTAAATGATGAGGAGCTGCTGCACGCAGCACTCTTGCATGCTGCTGCTGCCAGGGGGATTCTCTTGTGTCTTTTTACTGAAATTGGATTGAATCCCATAGTTTAGAAGTAGGTGTTGTTTGTGCTTCAGTAGAATTTCCAAAGCCACCTGGTGGCTACAAAACACAATGCATGAGAAAATGCATATTCTATTCACTTGCTCCATTGAAGCTCAAGGTCAAACCTGAGAACTGAGCAGACTAACTGAATGAGTTACTGGGTGATGAATGGAAAGTGGGGCTTGGCAGGTCTGTAAGGGCGGCTGTAGGCTAGCTTCGGTGAGTGTCGCAAAGTCCTGTACCACTGATGTGCTCTCTCCACAATGCCAAAAGAAGGGCTCCCTTCTCTGGTCTCGACCGAGCTCCTCTCGGCCTTTCCTACTAGATTCCATTCAATCCCAACTTCAGGGGCATAATGGACATGTTTTGTCTAGTAGCAATAATCTGCTTTTCACGGCTTTGTTCAGTTTGGTGTTAACTGTCTCAAGTAATTCGATTTCTTTCCACTATTGGTTACAAACCTTTTCCTGTCTTTAACATTTAAATCTATATAATTTTGTCAACACAGGGGTTTTTGTTTCTATTTTTGGGTGGTTTGTTTGTTTTTTGCTGTAAAGTGTCAATTCTGACAAAAAATAAAAGTGATTTTTTTTTTTCCTAGCAAGAAAGGTTGATGTGAAAATTTTCATCTCAAATCAAGACGCATCATTCATCTTCATATAAAATGTCATTTTGTTGCTACTTTTTGCAGTTTCAAAAGGCTATTTTATACTGAATCATTAAGAATGACAATTTTCATATAGTTTAGATAAAAAAATCAGCCTTCTAACAAAAAGAAAAACAAACCCTGATATATCAAATTTCCATTTCAACTTGGAATGAAAAATAATTTTTGAAATGGCAAAATTTCCCACAGAATGAAAATTCAGTTTTCATTGAGGTTTCATCAGAATCTGAGGTGGGACTTTAGCACAGGAGAGTCTGGTTGCCATTTCCAGAGGAGACCCGCTATTGAGACAGGCAATGTTGTTCTAGGGCTCTTTGGAACACGAAGAAGGGAAAATCCTGCGTGTGCAGCTGGAGCTGAGCCAGGTCAAGTCGGATATCGACAGGAAGATTGCAGAGAAGGATGAGGAAGTTGAACAGCTGAAGAGGAATCACCAGAGGGTGTCGGAGTCCATGCAGAGCACCCTGGATGCTGAAGTCAGGAGCAGAAATGATGCTTTGAGACTCAAGAAGAAGATGGAAGGTGATCTGAATGAAATGGAAATCCAGCTGAGTCACGCCAACCGCCAGTTCATCGAAACACAGAAACACTTGAGGAATATTCAAGGGCAGCTCAAGGTCAGCTTTTCCATACACGTTTCCTAGATCTTAGTGTGATTTGTTAAGAACATAAGGAGTGCTGTATCGGGTCAGAGCAATTGTCCATCTAACCCAGCATCCTGTCTCCAACAATGGCCAGCTACGGCTGCTTTAAAGAAGTGTCCAACAGATCACGATGAAGTGATTCACTCCCAGCCACCAACAGCCAGAGATCTTATCCACTAGCTAGCTTGACTAATAGCTCTTTCTGGACCTATTCTCTATGAGCTTATCCTGTTCTTTTTAATAATTAATCATTTTAATCATATCTTTTTTTATTTCTGTAGCACTCCCTTTCCTTCCCCACCCCACCCCCAAAGTGCTTTACAACACAATAAAACAATATAAAATCCATTTCAAATACAAACCCATTTAAAAACAATTTAAAAGGGGGAGGAGAAAGCACATTCAGGGGAACCAGCAGCAGATCTTTAAAGCATCTGGAGAGCAAACAATTCTTCAGGTGCTTTTTAAAGGTGAGACCGACATCTAGAGGGAGGGAGTTCCACACTGACGGGCCTGGCACAGGAAAGGCCTGCGATTGTTTGCTGACTTACGGCAGGATGGTGGCGGGCTCCCCAAGCAGCGGGTGGTTTCTGAGCGCCGATAACCATTAGGGTGAGGCTCCAGGAGCAGGTCTCCAATACACCCCATCTATCTGCCATACCCCATACATGCCCCATACGCCTGCACAAGAGCCTCTGGCAAACAGTTCCCTAGGTTAATTGTACGCCGCTGAGTGAAGAAATACTTCCTTTCTTGTCTTCAGTCTGAAGGCAGGAAGTGTCACAGCCTGGGGTCCTCTGGTTCTAGTATGATGAGACGGGTCCCTTGGTGCCTGCTCTGCACCAACCATGATTTTGTAAACTTCTGTCCTATCTTCCCTTTGGTTGTCACTTCTCTAAACGGAAGAGCCCTGGCCTATTGAGTTGCTCCTTGTACAGAATTTATTCCATGCCTTTGATCATCCTTGGCCCTTTTTACATGGGCGCCGCCCGTGTACACACCGTGGCAGGTGGGTGGGGGTTGGATGTGCGTGCGCGTTCCCACGGAACACACATGCACACCCACCTCCATCCATCACCCACACACGGAGCAACCAATAAAAACAGCGTTTGCTCCGTGCGTGGGTGATGGGTGGGAGTGGAGATTGGTGTGCACAAGTCTGCACTCTCTTCCCCCCCCCCATCGCCACGCACACCGACACACACACACCCACCCACGAGGCCTGTGTACAAAGGGAACTTGTTGCCCTTCTCTGCACCTTTCCCAGTTCCACTATGTCCTCGCTGAGACAGGAAGCACACACACGGTTTAGTTCTGATTCTCTTCCTGTTTCTTTTCCAAAAGGATTCCCAGCTGCACCTGGATGATGCTCTCAGAGGGAATGAGGACCTGAAGGAGCAGCTGGCTATGGTGGAGCGTCGCAATATCCTCATGACGACCGAGCTGGAGGAGATGCGGGCTGCTCTCGAGCAGACTGAGCGAGCCCGGAAAGTGTCTGAACAGGAGCTGACAGACGCCAGTGAGCGTGTGCAGCTCCTGCACTCTCAGGTACTCACTAATACCGTCCTTAGTGGAGAAAAGGCATTTTAGCGCCATGTAGCTGAGAATAATCCTGCTTTCCACTTTGTTGGCAGAACACCAGCCTCCTGAACACCAAGAAGAAGCTGGAATCAGACATTACTCAGTTACAGAGCGAGATAGGCGACACCATCCAGGAGTCGAGGAATGCCGAGGAGAAGGCCAAGAAAGCAATAATCGACGTGAGTGCTCCTGCTTGTGCCACAGTCTCATTTCTAGAGGCGACAGCAGCCCTTTCTCTGTCTGCGCAGCAGCAGGGATTCTGTAGATGAATAAAAAGAAAATTCTAGGGTTGGGCATCGGGAGGGAATTAGGGATCTGAATCTGGATCTTTTAATTATGGATTTAATTGTGGATCCGTATTACGGATCCGTATTTAAATCTATTACAAAAAAAATTAAATTAAAAAATAATTCAAAAATGACTTGCACATGTGCAAAATGGCTTCCAGACCATTCTGCGCATGCGCAACTTCAGGGGCGGCTGGGTCTGCGCATCCACAAAATGCCCACTGTGCGTGTGCAGACTGGCTGCCCTTTTCCAAAATGGTGGCGACACTGCCACTGCCATTTTAGAAACGGTTGTGAATGCGCAGAATGGTCCGGCAGCCATTTTGTTCATGCATAGGGTTGTGGTTTTTTTTTTAGCTTTTAAAACAAACCACAACAGGTATGTTGCGACTCGGCAGAATTGATATGGATTAATCCATAACTGCCCCTTACGAGCAGTTACGGATTAATCCGGATCCGTTACGCCCATCCCTAGAAAATCCCTTTGTTGAATCGCATAAAGAAGGGGCAGTCTTTGTCCCATCAAAGTGCATTCAAATGAGTCAGGGTTGCATCCAGAATTAGGCTGGTGTCTTAAACAATGGCTAACCCCCCAAAAAAACCCTTCCCTTACATGTCACCCCAACCCACAACCACTTACAACCCCCCCAACCAACTCCAATCCTTATCCCCACCTGCCAAATGCCTTCCCAACCAAATACAAGCATTTCAATCGCGCAGCCTCCGGAAGATGCTTAGACTCAGGCTCGAGTGACCCTCTGGGGAAAGAGAGTTCCATAAAACTGGGGCGGCGACTGAGAACGCCCCCCCTATGTACACCCGTCCCACAGACAAGAGTAATAGATGGAACCCGCATCTATGAATGGGGATGCCATGGAACTTAAGTTCAGGAATTGTGAAAAACAGGCACAAGAGTGCGCCCTGGTTCTCTGGGCTTGTGGGCAGGGCTTGCCATTGATTGTGACACCAGGCTAAAGGGAGCTTCTGTTATGAGAAGCCATTGTTTGAAGCCATTGATCCCATGATCCATTCTTCCAGCTTCAGCAAGCCTGCGGCCGTAACGCAGGGGTGGGGAGCTTCAGGCCCGGGGCCCAAATGTGGCCTGCAAGCAACTTTTCACTTGGCCCCGTTCCAGTTCCTGAATCTGGCCCTTGAGTTCAGTTTCTGCTCCTAAGCCCTGAAAGACGGCACTCACAAGAAGGGAGCAGAGCTGAGGGCAGAGCACACAAAGACAGGGGACAGATCCATCATCTGGACACCCTGCTTCCTGAGTGCTCCTTTTAAGTACCCCTGCCTCAGACCTCTATGCGATTCTCGGGGACTTGTATTCATTTTCAAAGTGGCCCCTGGGAGGGAAAAGGCTACAGTAAAGGAAGAGATTACTATTACATGTGAGGGCAGGTAGAATCCAGCTAGTTTGCATGTGCACATGCAAACTAATGTGTGGCTAAGCAGCACTGGAACCTGTACTTTGTGCTTGCAAACATTCTTATTCATGTGTGCAAACAGGGGACTGTAATGTCTGCTGGAGAACAGATCCAGAAACCCCTGTTCTTCCTCACCTCTGCCCTCCTGGTCTCTGCCGTTTTGCAGGGGTTTTCTTCAGGGCCTGTTTGCACTTCAGCACGGACAAAGCCGTTGCTTACATCACCACGGAGGAGTCCTTGCATTTAGTACAGTGTTCTGAACTTCAAAATCCTGTGCCGGGCATCCGTGGTGTTCATAAGGAAATGCATCTCCAAGCTAGAGCAGCCTGCCCATATACGGAGCTTTAGTTCAAAATTCTGCTCTGGTTTACTGGACAATCGCACAAATGTTGTCAAGGTCCTGTGTGGCGCTAAGTCCATTCAATTCACAGATACTCTGTGGGCATTACAAGCCACCAAGTGTTGCCCAAGTCTAAAGAAAGGACAGATTCCCCATGTCTCTGTTTACAAGTGGGTGCAAGGCCCCCCAGGGCAAGTCTTGAGAGAGCTGCAGTTGCTGTGTGGGTCCCAAATGAAAGTAGTTCAGAGAATCTCTCTTACATTACAGACGGTGTATGCATGGGGCCCTTCCTCAGGCATGTAAGGAGTCAGAACTACAGATGGAGCAAATGTGGGAAATATATATGCACTATAATTACAGGATATATAATAAATCTATTCCATACATAACACTTAGGGCGTATTAAAGGGGAAAGTGTGGCACTCCAGACATTTTAAAATCAAGATGTTAAATGAAGTAAAGTGTAAGCTAGAATCCTGAACATGGTCAACAAGGGAGGGGCTGTAGGGAAAGATAGCGTCACAAAGCCAGTTTGAATACTTTAAAATACCTACCGCCTCTTCCCTTTGCCCTATATACACGGATCCTGGTCCTCATTATTAATATTAGTTTATCCTCAGACCCTTGGTTCCCCCTCACTGCATATTGATGTTAATTAATACCACTGACCTTTTCTAGTGTCCCCTCCCAAAACGATGGTGTGTTTCTGTGTAACCGACCATCCCTACCCGCTTTGGAATGCTAATTCCCTTCTTCTACAGTCACCCGCCCTTCCTTGTTTATCAGGGCGAGCTTCCAGCCTGCAGTTATTTCATTGATCATTTGGATGTTAAATGCTTGAAATGCCGCCCTTTCCCCCCTCTCGCTACACCCTCCTCAGTGACATTGCTTTCCTAGCCATCCGCCCACCCCGGCCCACATTTACTCCGCCTGTCTGTCATTCCAACTCCTTCCATGCCTGAGGAAGGGCTCCGTGCGGCCCGAAAGCTGGCATATTCTCACCAACAGAAGTCGGTCCAATAAAAGAGATCTGAATGATTTTGCCTCCAACCAGGGCTGGCACTCTCTGTTGGAACATGTTGATGTTCCCTTCCCCGTAGGTTGAAGAGGACAACCCCACTATTTTCTGCCCAGCCCCCCCCAACACTTTGGCCTGTTTTCACCAGGGCACAGTGCAGGGTCCCTACTCCCTCCCAGTGGGCTCCCCCCCCCCCCATACTACCACTTCTATAGTCCCACAGAGGGTGCCCCTCCAAGGGGGCGTGGCCTCAGAGGAAAGGGTGGGGCCACCAGGGGAGCCACAATTTATCTTCACCCTGGGCCCCTCAAATTCTAACTCTGAGCCCTGCCTCCAAACCAATATGCTCAGACCCTAGGGAGTGCGGTGGGTTGTTTGGGCAGCCAGTACCGTCTCTGGCCCTGTGGTAGCCATTCTGTGGGTATTTGGAAGGCTCTCCTCTACCCTCATGGCTGTCAATCAAGTACTTCTTCCAAGCATTGCACTTATTCATTATTATGATCATTATTCAGATAGCACCAGCAATGCACTTGTCCCAGCACCAGGAGAACAGGCGAATACGCTCTTTGAGGAGCAGGAGAGTTGTGAGCAAGTGAGGGTGGCAGCAGACGAGGAGAGGAGCTTTCGGACGGGAGTGGAGCAGGAGATGAGCGTAGAGAGATGGGGAGGGAGGAGACAAGGCCATGAATAGTCTTGTAGGTAAAGACGAGAAGCTTGTGCTGAATGCGTCCAGGCAGGAGGGAGCCGGTGGAGATTGGAGAGGAGAGGAGAGGAGAGGAGAGGCTGAACGTGATCAAAGCGGCAGGCGAGGGGGATGATTTTTCATGGTGTGTTAGTCAGGCTCTCTGTGAGTTGGTGCTGCCAGCCACAAGGACGTGGACCCAGAGCTGAGCAGTGTAGGGAGACGGGATTCTTGTTCATCTTGTCATTGTCGATCTCATTAGGCGGCCATGATGGCAGAGGAGCTGAAGAAGGAGCAAGACACCAGCGCCCACCTGGAGAGGATGAAGAAAAACCTGGAACAGACCGTGAAGGACTTGCAGCACCGTCTGGATGAGGCAGAGCAGCTGGCACTGAGGGGGGGCAAGAAGCAGCTCCAGAAACTGGAAGCCAGGGTACGTGCTGGGGCTGGGAGTCCCGTGGGGATAGGCCAGGCTTCGGGTTGATACCGAGGGGTTTTCCGACCTACACCAGAAAATGCAGCTGGAGAATGAGAGCCGTTCCCCCAAGACGCAGTCCTGGGTCCAGAACGGAAGGTGCGGCTACGGGTTTCGGAGTTCAGCCTCTTCCTTTACCAGGACGTTCTCCTTTAGGTGCACGAGTTAGAAAATGAGCTGGATGCTGAGCAGAAGAGGGGGATCGAGGCCATTAAAGGGATGCGCAAATATGAGCGAAGAGTCAAAGAAATCACTTACCAGGTACCTTCGGAAACGAGGCGTCACCGTTTGGCGGGTTCTCTGCCCGGCTAGGGGGCGGGAGGGGGAGTTTGCCTCCCCGGCCTTGTACCATGTCGACGCTCTCTTCTCCGTAGGCTGAAGAGGACAAGAAGAACGTTCTCAGGCTCCAGGATCTGGTGGACAAACTGCAGCTGAAAGTGAAGGCCTACAAGAGACAAGCTGAGGAGACGGTAAGTGTGCAGCTCTCAAATCCTGCCCGGGCTTTTGGCTGAGATCTTGGCACTGCTGGTAGAATCTAGGAACCCGAATGCATGAGGCTACATTCTTTAAATGCCTGGCATAGACAAGCCTCGTTCCTTCTGCCCCACCACAGAAGGGGCAGCCCCCCTTCTTCCAGTCCCATTAACCCACGTGGTGCTCAGGGGGCCCTGCCCCAGCACTCGTTGCCCACACTTCCCAACATTATGAGCGGCCAAAGAGGGAGAAGCTCCCCTCCCCCCCACAACATTTCAAATGCATTTACCATAAAGCCCTACGCAGCCTATGCCCCGCCTACCTACGGGGCCGCCTCACTCTTGGGGTTCTGGAGTGGCCTTTTGGAGGTCCCCCGTGTTCAGCGGGGGGGTCACGTTGGGGAGGGCGTTCTCGCTCGCCGCACCCCGTCTGTGGAACTCCCGCCCGGTCCCGGGACCACCTCTCCTTCAGGCATCAATGTAGAACCTGGTTGTTCCGCCAGGCTTTTGGTGGGGGAGATGAGTAGAGAGAGGGTTGGGTTGTTATGAGTTTTGTGTGTTTTAATTGTATTTATTTATATTGTACGCTGCCCCGGGCTGCTTAGGCAGGACAGGGCTGGTTATCAAATTATTAAAATAAAATCAATAAATATGGACAGATGCTCTTCTGCTGATCATTCCCACTTAAGTTTCTTGTCATTCCACCATCTCCCCATTGTTGTCTCAAGGGCTCTTCCAGGGAGGGAGGCAGTCAGGAAGGGTTGAGATTCAGCACCCAAAGGGGAGAGGCTGCCCTACCTAGATTGGGACTGTTGGACAGTATGTCTTTGCCACACACGTTACAGAGAAGGAAACCAGCGCCAACTCTGTATTGGCGATGGGGCTGCCTGGCCTGTTTAATTCTCATGCCCCGCTGCTTGCTGCAGGAGGAGCAGGCCAACGTCCACCTGTCCAGGTTCAGGAAGGCTCAGCATGAGCTGGAGGAGGCCGAGGAACGAGCGGACATTGCAGAATCCCAGGTCAACAAGCTGAGGGCCAAAAGCCGCGACATTGGGGGAAAGGTCAGTGCTTTTTCATGTCTTTCTCTTTAGGAATGAATGAATAAAACCCTCCTAGCCTGTTCCTCTTCAGGCAGTTGCCCTGCCACTCCATGGCAGTCCCTTACTTATCCCTCAGAACCGCTGGGGACCCAGGATGAATGGCTTGCTGGGGGTGTTAACAGACGTGACCGTGGCCTGTTACGGTCCACGGGCCACCATCACGTTTATTTTTGTGCCACCAGACCTTGCCCAGGATTGCTCCCGGGCGTGACAGCGGCAAGCTCAGGTTGTATCCCGGAGAACTCTGAGGTCGCAGTCCAGGCTACTGCCAGCCCAATCGGGCCCAAGCAGAGCTCAGCGGGCTCTAACGTTTGTCATGGCCTGCTGTGACCCCGTCTGGATCGGATCCGTCCTCGGCCACCATGGCTCTGGGCCTAGTGCAGGGGCAGCCGCATACCACCTGAATGTTTGTGCTGCAGTCCAGACTGTGTCTGCCACGCCCTCCCACCCCTCCCTGCGCCGGGTTGCGGATGCAGACCTCTCACTTCCCTTATCACCCTTGGACTCCGATCCAGCCATTTGACGAGGGGGAAAGTGCCTCCCAGGCAGCAGAGCCTGCTGAGCTTCTTGCTTAAATTCTTTCCCCCGGTCAAACAAGTTTTGGTTTCCCTTGTGGCGGGGAGGGGGGTTGTGTGAATGCACCAATCGCCTGCTGTGTTCATTGTCTGACCCCGGTGCATCTGAATTGATCTTTTCTTACAGAAAACGGAAGAGTGAGGGGCTCACCTGCCCACAGCTGCAGGAGCTCCCTACAATAGGGAGGCCTTGGCAGTCAACGTAGATGTAAATTAGCTGAGCCAAATAAATGGATGTAGATGCATCAGACTTCTTTATTTGACGACAAATCTCAGAGTTTGGGAGGCCTGCAGAAAATAAAGATAAATTCGGTCACTCCCCCAGGCACCAAACAAACTGCAGAATGAGAGTGTGTGTGTGTGTGTGTGTGCGTGTGCACACTCCTCAGAAAGTGTGTACGTGTGAGGGAGGGATAGATGGATGGTAAAGTCTGTAGGTCAGTAATTTTTTTTTATTTTGGGGGTACACCCCCACTTTGCCCCTTGACTGTTCTCCAGTCATAGCTTTCCTCTGTCAGGTTCTCGCTCCTGAAGTTGCAAAGAAAACCTTTGTTAGTGAACTAAGTGTGCTCAATGCCACGGGTTTATAAATGAAACCATTTAGTTAGGCAAAGACATAGCTAGGTTGGAATGGGTTCTGATGCAGCAGATAGAAAGGGAAACCCCTTCTCCCTTAGCAAGTCTCCAGTGGGTGCTAATCACCCGTTGGCCTATGTATGCATTCCACATGGGTGTGGGTTTCCCCGGGATGATTTAGCCCATACTTTGAGTATTGACAAAAACATTCATACACCCCCAAAGTTGTCAGTGATTGTTTATCTGAAAGCTCAATCCAGGACTGTTAATTTATTATCGATTCCCTATTTGCAAATGTTCAATCATCGAGACAGGGAGCGGGGGGCGGGGGTGGGGGGAATGCTACACGATACCTAGACTAACAGCCAGGCGTGGACAGCAAACCATTCTGGAACAATCCATAGACTGGAAAATCCATACCTACACAAACTACTTAGTATATACGTACAAAAAACAAATGGAAAGGGCTAGATTCGGATGGTGGGCCTGCTGCATGGGGTAAGGAGGAGCAGGCACTCTTTTTTCCCGCCCCTGTGCAAACTACTCAGACGCCAAGGCCAAGCGTGCTGTAGCGAAACTGTGTCTGTGTCGCAAAGGGTGAAACCAGACCTGCCCCTTAACTCCGCGTGTTGCAGGGCTGGCTAAGGTGCCGATACAGCCCCTGCAGCAGCAGGCGTAAGAAATGTTCACGCCTGAGGTACGTGCATGTCTGCTTTCCCCCAATGACTCCCCTGGGCTACTCTTGGGCAGGCTCATGCCATTGCCACGCCTTGCTTTGATCAGACTGCAGCCAAGGACAGGAATAAGCCTTTGGTAAATAAAACATGATTTCCTGTGGGCAGACCAGAGCAACTGCCTGCAGGTCGTGTAGCCGCACTAGCAAACAAAAGCATTAAGTGATGGCAAATTATTACGTGCCGCAGCGCCATAAATAAGGCAGCGAGCTGCAGGTGTTTCATTATAAAGCCTATTTTTAGCTTTGGAGGAATATTTTCAGAGAGTTCGACTATATCAGGGCTGTAGCTACTACAGGAGATCATGGTGGGGAGGGTGCTGTACTCACCCTCCCCCATAAACGTGTCGGCAGTCTGCAGCAGGAGTAGGGAACCTCTGCCCTAGGGGGAGGCAAATACAGCCCATGGCTAGCTTTTATGTGGCCCCTTTCCAGTCCCTGGATTGGGTCCCCAAATCCAGTTCTTAACCCCCAGCCACTGAAAGAGTCGTGCCGGCGGCGAGACCCCCACCCTGGGGCAAACCACGGTAGCCACCGCTCCAGCCTGAAGTCAACAAAAAGTTAACCACGGTTGACGGACATTTGACAATTTGGGGGTAGATCTCTTCTTGTACTCTGTAAAATCACTCTCCTGCAAAGGAGAATCCAGACCTTCTGTTCTTCATTTGAATTTGTCAATGAACTTCAGAACTGCTAGAGGTTCCAGTCCTGGCTGCTGGAGCCAAACCGAATCCTATCCTGTAGGAGCTCAGCTGGAAGCGTCTGTTGGGGCTGATGGGTAGAGTCTGGAAAGCAGAATGGGGCTCCACGCAAGCCCCGTTACAGGCAGCAAAGCAGCTGGCTCCTCTCTGCCTTTATTCAATTTCATTAGCTATTTTCCCCATCAATCCTGCCTATGTGATTGGAACATCCCCAAAGGATAGAAGAATGAATAGGCCAACAGCTTTCCTGCTTTGGGCTCTGGGTTCCATCTCTCTTGGCTAAGCCAAAGCAACCAGTCCATATTTAATCAATATTTCCTGATGGTTGGGCGTCACAGCCCACTGCAGTAGGGTGGCTCTCAAAAAGCTGATTTCCAAGTACACAACACCTAGGGTGCCCAGACCGAAAGGCTGCCCTGGTGCTGGTCGTGCCGCCCATCCATCTAAAGGCACTCTGCCTCTGCCAGATGTTGAAGCAGAGCAGGGGCTGCCTGCTCCAGGCCAGCCCCGCTTGTGGTACTCTGGAACATCCCGGAGCAAACTCAGGGCCCTGCTGACTCTGTTCGGCAGACCCATGCTGCAGCTCTGCTTTTGGCCAGCCGTTGCCCTGGGCGACACCATAGAGTTGCGGGCAGCATGCTACACCATTGGGCGATTTGGCCACAACTCTATGGTGGTGGCAGCGGCATCGTTCACATGGCCTGCTGGCTGGGGCAACTGCCAGGTCTGTCTGAACTGGATCCCCGGTGGGGCTGCAAGTAGGCAGGGGGGTGGGGTACCCCCGGAGCAGCTCCAGGGGCGTACAGCCTCCACGTCCGTCTGTTTACACCCCCTAGAGCCAAGGAGCCTTCAGGAATGGGAAAGGGAGCAGACTGGATAACTGCATGAGAGGAGAAGGAAGATAGAGACGCTGAAGAGATGCTAGATTTGCAGGAGGGGAGGGACAGACCAGCAGGGTCACTAGCCAGCTGTACTGGGTCAGGTTCCTATCAAGAGTCTGCAAGTGAGTTTGGCAGTTGGTGATCGATCAATAGTGGTGTAAGCATAAGTGTGTGTGTGTGTGTGTGTGTACAAAACCACAGGCCTGCAGAGCAATTTCTACAACTGCGTGTACTCAGCCGAAAATTTCTAAGGCTTAAAGTTGTCATGGGAATGTTAATTCTGAATTCCTAGGAGTTATAGGGGCTTTACGGCCTCATCTTTAACATGTTACCAACAGGCTAGAGTTTGCATTTCATTGTAAGAGACTTTCCCCGTTGAGTCATTCTTAGGGAGAGAATGGCAGCTTTATACACAGATGGTAGCAGAAACAGAGACACTATTGAGGGACAAATACTGAGACGTCTATGTCATGTAGATACAGGCACACATATGTACAGATCAACAACTGCCTCCTCACAGAAGCCAGCCAGCCAGTTCTGCTCAGTATAATATGTTTCTGGGCAGAGATAGGAGAAACTACGGTATACACGTTACTGTTACTGCCTGACAAGTGAGGGTTACCATCAGTGAGGTAACGCTGGACAGATTAGCAACTCCCAATTTAGTTGGACGCAAGCCACCACGAGGGCCTAGCTACCATTGCTCTTTCTAACTGGACGTGAGTTCTTTTCTCTGCTAGCGAGCATCGAAGAGAGGAACCAGGAGACTCCTGGACTCAAACACGCCTCAGCAACTGAGCTACCAAACAAAATGCCAAGAGTGTAACTAGGGAGGAAGGTTTCCAGTTCAGAGTTTGCTGCAAAGCCTCAACCCTTCCAGTCGCTGCAGTGTCCAGTGTGAAAGCTAGACTCCACTGCTTCTGTCCCCGGGGCTGATCTGTCAGGTCACCCCACTGACTGCTTCATGCTGTTCAGCAATACTACTCCAGCATTTACCCTCTTCCACAGGCTCAGCAAAGAACATCAGGGCCACACGGAGGGTCCAGAGGCTTGTGAACTAGAACAGAGGTGGGGAACCTCACGCCTTGGGGACAAATGCTGCCCACGGCTAGTTTTCATTGGACCCTCCAGTTCCTGGATCTGGCCAGTGGATCATGTTCCTGCTCTAAAGCACTGAAAAACTGAGCTCAGGAGAAGGGAGCAGAGATGAGGGCATGTAACAGAAGGAGAGAGGACAGATTCATGATCTGGACCCTGCTTTTCCTTAAGCAACCCCCCCCCTCCCCCCAACTTCTAGGCAGCCCTTGGAGCTTGTACTATTTCTCAAAGCAGCCCCTGGGAGGGAAAAGGTTCCCCAGCCCACGGCTAGATCATTAGAGAATCACCAAAAGGCAAGGTTTTGCCTAGTTCTGTCCCAGGTGCAGAGGGGAAATGTATTTATTGAGGAGCACTAAGGACTCCATCCATCCATGCAGCCTCTGAGAAGATGGTAGACTTCCCAGTGAGGGCCTTTGCGGTTACACAGAGTGGAGTAGACCTCTGCTTCCTTTATGCTGTCCTAGCTGGCTGACTGGCCGGGCCTGTCACTCCATTTACACCTGAGCTGAGGAGAATACGCCCTGGGACTCCTAGTACCACTCCAGGAGATGAGAAGGAGGCCTGTGCAAGTCAAATCCAGCTGTTGGATCTTGCTTTGTTTTCCAAATGCGCAAGAAGGGACGGAGCCCCTCGCACACCAGCCCCAGGGCTCCGCGGGCCGAGAGTGGAGCAACAGCTCCCAGGATGCACATGGAAACATGGCACATGAATGAGGCACAGAATTCACCAGGAATCCATGTCCTTCAGCAGCGCACTCAATCTATCTACCATTCCCTTTGGGGCAGGGCCCATCATTTTCTCTGGGGTTTGTGCATTGTCTAGGACAGAGGTTTCCCAGACTGCGGGTTGTCACTAGGGCTGAAACGCCATCTTGAGTTTTCCTCGGCTATCGTTGAGAATCACGGTTCAATCTCAACTAATTTTAGTGAAAAACAATAATCGAGAAAATACCAATTCTCAACATTTCTTGGTCGAGAAATTTTTCTTGAAATGCCCGTTTACTGTTGACCGCAATTTACCGTGTATATGTACCATGTTCATCTCAGTAATGCGCATGCGCTTACTGGGATGAAGGCAGTACATGGTAAGCGGTACACAGTAAATTGGTATACAGTAAACGGTAAATTACAGTAAAGGGTATTTTGAGAAAAAAATCTCAACCAAGATCTCAGCCTGTTATCAAGATGGTACTGAGATCCCAGTGGCAATTCTCAATTCTTTCGAGAGAAAAAAACTGCTTCTCGTTTAAGCCCTAGTTGTTACCTAAGTGGGATCATGCCATCTGCGAATAGGGTTATGATCCCAAATGATCTCTCATATATTTTGCATGCCTTTGTTGCTGTCTGGGGTTATGGGATTATTATTATTAATGCAGGGCCAGCACTACTTAGTGCTTTCAGTCATGATTAGAAACCAGTCTGATCTGAGGGCTTAAAATCTAGGAAGGCCAAAAGAGAGGGGACTCTAGGGAGAGACAGGGTTACAGTCAATAAGTTGCAGTTGCACGTGCTTACAAAGGAAGCGGGGATCTTGGAGGATGAGATGGTCTAAGGAGAAGCATGAATTAACAGTCTTTGGCTGCAATCCAAAACCCCCTCCGCGCGGGATCCATGAGGAATCTGTGCGGCACAATGTCTCTGCTATGGACTTGCGCACATGGTTTCCGTGGGCCATGGGCAAGCCCATCGCGTGGCAGTATAAATGGGAGAAGCCTTGGTAAAATTGGCCTGGCGCTCCTGGATGCAAGGCAAGACTTTGCTGGTGAAACTGAGCAGGCAACTCCAGCTACAAAATAAAATAAATAAATAAATAAATAAATAATAATACAAATTTACTGCAGTTGCAACTCACCAGGCAGCTCTGGCTGCAAGACAAAACTCTGCTGTTAAAACTGATCAGGTCCAGCTGCAAAGCAAGTCTTCACTGGTGAAACAGATGAAAGGTCTCCCTGAAAGGAAATTCTCCCCACTGGTGAAACTGACGAGTGCAAAGCCCCTCTCGGAAACTAGCCTGATGATGAAATTGACATGCCCAGTGAGGAAATCTCAGCAAACCTATGTTCTCTCCTTAGGTAGCTCCCAGCTTTGTGTGAGCAAACATAGCACTTGCTCCCGGGTTAGGCAACTGGAACAGTGGTGATTCTGGTTCACATTTCGTTGGATTGATTGCAACAGACAGATCCATCAAAAATGGAGTCTGAGCCAGAATTTTGCCTAGGGCCACACTGGACTGACCACACCTGATCCCATCCAATCTTGGAAGTGAAGCGGTCCCAGGCCTGGCTATACTTAGATGGGAGACTCCCTGGGTATCCCAGATGCCGTAGGCTTAAAAGAAAAGAAAAAAATTGGCCATGGCGAGAGCCGGTGCCTAAATAAATATTGATTTAGCTGAATTTTGTTTCAGCCCTAATTACATGTAGAAACACCCAGTGGAGGGAGGAGAGGAGGGGCTGATGGGGGGGTCACACTGGCAAAAGGTTTGAGAACCGGGGGTCTAGAACAATGTGTTCCTGTGACTGGCGCTCCTGGCCACTGATAAAAAGCACTATTTATCTTTTTATTAATATTATTCCCATCAAACAATCTCATGAGCTGCAACACCCTCCCACCCCCCTTTTCTCTGCCTGTCCCTTCTCTGTCTGAGTCATCCCAGTGCAACGGGCTTCCCTCGCCTTGCTATGTAAAACCAAGACAGAATCCCACTCGAACCATTGTCACCCTACCTGGATTTCAGAAAACACCAGGGTTCAGTTTCCGATATATTTTGCAAGGATAAATGAGAGTGTTGTTGCCTGAAAATGTTGGAATACGGACTCTGCTCCGCCAAACCCTGAACACACCAAGCCGAGGTTCAATGGGAAAAAGCGGTCGATAATTACTGTTAACAAGTACAATCATTACTAGTTACAAACTAGTGATTCCATGTGGAAAGGGGCTTTGTTTTCATAGGCTGTCACCAACACGCATAGCAGTAATGACCAGTTATTTGTTTGGGTTTACACAGAACTCCTTAAAATCAATCAATACTTCTTGTGAAGTTGAGTTATTTGTCAGTGGAAAGAGAAACCATTCCCTCTGTTTGCACAATCACACTGTATGCATACGTGTGATTTATTCAATCATCCCATCCATACTCATTCTCTTATATACCGTACTCAGATACAGCTTACACGCGATGGCATAGACTTGCACAAACTCATACATATGCAGCTGCCCCTGGATCAAGGAATCTCTGTTACGGACCCGTCTGAGAATGGGAGAGGGTAGTGCTGGAGAGCATTCATTCACCATAGCCAACATCATACATCTCACATGCTAACTGGGGGAATGAGTTTTGAATCATCCACAGATATGAGTTCGAATTTCACTTCCACACCTTTGTATTCCCTAAGACCATGCTCCTCTGCTCTACAGTGAAGTAGGATCTGCTATTATTATTATACGCATTTGTGTAGCGCCAGCTGTGTACCTGGCGCTTTACAGAACAATGAGATAGACGCGTCCCTGCCTACAGCTTACAATCTAATACCTTATTGCATAGTAATAAATGAACAAGGAGTAGAGCCCAGGATTTTAACATGGTAGACCCAAAACTTTGTTACCCAGGGCACAATCCTCCACCTGTTGAAGTCAATGGGTGAGCTCCCTCCCTCCTGATTTTAATTACAAACTTTTGCCTGGGAGTTTCCTTGCCAAGGAAGGAAGATTTTCAGCAAGATCCTGCCGGCAGATAACACTTAGCACGGGTGCAAGTCCTAGTCACTTCAGTCGGATGCATGCCCGCACTAAGCGCTAGTGTTTGAGCACTATCTGCTCAAAGGACCCTCCTCCTGCGCATGCTACAATATGCACTATTTTACAGTGACCTTTAAAGCTCATTTAATTCCAGGGACTGCTACTGAAGGTTGCTAGAACTGAGCTATATTTGTGTTTCTTAATGCTTGAAGTTTTAGATGTGTACTCTACGTTCTCTGGTTGCTTTTCACATTCCCAACCCAGCAGGTGGTGCTGAAGACAAACTCATCTGAGGCGTCAATACTCCTTGATGTACGTTTTCATCTTTGTTTGCAAACTTGTGCAAAGCATCATTTATTGTAATAAGCATCGGTGGCAGCAGGTGCTTGACATTTGCCTCGTCTTGTTTTTCTGCCTAGGGCAGGGTGTGGGCTCTTTAAAAGGCTGCAGCTCAGCCTCTCTGCCTCTAGCTAACTACCTCCTCGCCGGGCCCTCTTAGGAGGAAGCTGTGGCCAGCTGAGAGGTCGCTCAGCTCAGGAGAAGGAACAGGCAATCCTAGGTGCTGCCCTCATCTAGAAAACGTTAGTGGGGAGGCCCTGAAGTGAGAGGCTGAAACGTCTGATGGGATTAAGGCCGCGCCTGTTGTCTCCTTGTAAATAAAGCATTGAGAGTCAAATTCTTTGCTGATTGGGGGAAAGTGAATCTT
Source organism: Sphenodon punctatus (assembly GCA_003113815.1). Taxonomy (NCBI): domain Eukaryota; kingdom Metazoa; phylum Chordata; class Lepidosauria; order Sphenodontia; family Sphenodontidae; genus Sphenodon; species Sphenodon punctatus. Next base: position 5,459,099 of record QEPC01011341.1, read on the forward strand.
GTAAAATGTAGTGTTTTACAAATAGCTTCCAAAGTTGAGAAGGAGCTTGAATTTAGCTCTCGATTGTGTGTGCACTCATTCTAAAGAAAACTAGAAATGTCATTCTGAGCAACCACACCCTACCCTTTCAGGTCTCAAAATGTTTTCCACTGATCCAGTGCCCTTCCCTAGAGATTTACCATCTACACCTACCTTTGCCATTATTACTTGTTCTTCCCCTTTGTATGTTAATGCTTTAATACAACTGCTCGGTAGAAATGCGTAACGGTTGCCTGTCCTTCCCTCTCTTCTGCTATCTCCCTGGCGAGGCAACACTACTATGCCTCCCGGGTTGAATCCTACTCTCGTGACCCCCGCCGCCTCTTCTCCACCTTTGACTCCCTTCTCAAGCCCCCCTCTTCCCTTTCTGCTCAGGATCTCGCATCATTCTTCACCTCAAAGATTGACAAGATCCGCCAAGACATTGCTTCCCACCCGTCTCTCCGCTCCATAGGCTTCTGCGGCTCTGTCCTTGACTGGGTCTCCTCCTACCTCTCTGACCGCTCCTTCAATGTGTCTCTTCCCAATTCCAACTCCTCCTCCCTCCCCCTCTCGGTTGGGGTTCCCCAAGGCTCTGTCCTGGGCCCTCTCCTCTTCTCTATCTACACCCTGTCCCTTGGCAAACTCATTGCCTCCTACGGCTTCCAATACCACCTCTATGCTGATGACACTCAACTCTATCTCTCCCCCCCCTCCCCGTCTGTCCAAGCTCGTCTCATCAACTGTCTCTCTGATATCTCCACCTGGACGCACCCGACGCCAGCTCAAGCTCAACATGGCTAAGACTGAACTCCTTATCTTTCCTCCCTACCCTTCCTCTCCCTCTTCCCTCTCCCTCCTTATTGATGGGGTCACCATTTGTCCTGTTCCCCAAGCCCTTAGCTTGGGCTTCGTCTTCGACACTCACCTTTTCTTTAAACCTCACATCGACTCTGTTGCCAAATCCTGTGGCTTCGCATTCCACAACATTGCTCGGATTCGCCCCTTTCTCTCCGTCTCCTCAGCCAAAACCCTTGTTCACGCCATGGTCATCTCTCGCCTTGACTACTGTAACCTCCTCCTTGCTGGCCTCCCCCGCTCTCACCTGTTCCCCCTTATCTCCATCCCAAACTCCACTGCTAGGGTCATCCACTCGGCCCGTCGCTTCGACCACGTGCAGCCTCTCCTCTCCTAGCTTCACTGGCTCCCCCTTCCAGAATGCATCCTTCACAAACTCCTGGTGTTCACATACAAATCCCTTCACAATCTGGCTCCCCCTTACCTCTCAGCCCTAGTCTCCTTACACACTCCTGCACACACTCTCCGCTCCTCCTCTACATCCTCCCTTGCTCTCCCTCATCTCCCCTGCTCCCCTAACCGCCTTCGTCCCTTCTCCCTCGCTGCCCCCCATGCCTGGAACTCCCTCCCTGCCCACATCCGCCTTGCCCCCTCCCTCCGCACCTTCAAATCCCTCCTCAAAACCCACCTCTTCCTCGCCGCCTTTCCCGACGCCTGCTAGAACTTTCCTCTCTCAATTTTTACTGTCTGCCCTCCCCGCAGACTCCTGCCTAACCGCAACCAAGCCAAGCACGTGCACCTGAGACTTCGTACCCGCTTGACTGTTATTTATCCCTTGTCTCTCCCTATGTCCCCTCTCCTTGTCTCCCCCTCCGTAGCTATTAGAGTGTGAGCCGTAGGCAGGGACTGCATCTATTTTATTTTCTGTAAAGCGCCAGGTACATAGCTGACGCTACACAAATGCTTATAATAATAATAATAATTAATACCTTCAAACGCTTGCCATTCCCATGTTAATCATGTGCACAGATTCTAGGGCTGATTATTATTTACCTTTTGATGATTTTTTTCCCATTGTTGTATTTCAATGACTCTTTTGCTAGCAGCCCATCCCAAGTGATTGCTACACAGAAAGCAATGATCCTGTTCCTTCTCCCTGTGGAATGCTAACTACTTCTTACAGCCCCCCTCCCTTGTTTACCATATGCATAGCTGTTAACCTCCATTTATATAGAATTTTACTTCATTGCCTCATTCCCGCCCCCTCCCCGCTCATGACACCCTTCCAAGTGATTGCTTTCACAGACACACTGTCCTACATTTGTTTAGACTAGTTCTGACTTCTTGCATGCCTCCAAGGAAGGGCCCTGCATGACCTAAAAGCTTGCATACTCTCTCCAACAGAAGTTGGTCCAATAGAAGAGATCATCTGAACTACATTATTAAAGTATTTATATAGCAGAAGCAATGCACCTGCTGCTTTACAATCCTCAAGTATAAACAGGTCCCTGTCCCAGCAGGTTTACAATCTAGGAGACTCTTTGGCTTCAACTCTTACATTTTCGACCAACCATGCTCTCTCTAAACTACCTTTTCTTGTAATGCACTTTGGGAGAAAATCTTCAGGAATACTTGGCCGCTTTTAACATGTTGCTTGGTGGATGTACGGAAAGAGCTCCACAGCATCTCCCCTTGGAGACAAAATTAGCCGTTCAGTTAAAAGGATGGAAACTTACAGACTGTCCAGGGGCAGCTCTTGCTACAATTATCTTCACTTATTCTCTATCCCCCTGTATTAACCGTTCTTAATGATAGGCCGCTGTAGCCAAGGGGTTTTGACTGTGTACGTGGAACTGAGGTGGTCTAGTAATTAGTGGTGGTTGGGCAGAATACCATGAAACCTCGAGGAACATGAAGACAGGCAGACAGCAGTAAGAACTCTAAGCTGAGATTCTCTCTGATGCACTTTTCACAAAGGAAATTCGGGAAAGAACACCAAACTACATGGCTATCTGCGCGGGAGGGACTAAATGTTCAGTTTGCTGGGGTCTTTGCTTGACTGCTGTGTTCCAGCTCCAACAGCCAAAAATCAGGGAGGGGGAACCTTTTCCTTCCATGGGCTGCTTCAAAAATGAGTATAAGCTCCGTGGGTCACAAAGAAGTTGGGAAGGGGGTGCACTCAAGGATCATGGATCGGTGCCCTATCCTTGTGTGCATGGCCTCCTCTCTGCTCCAGTATTTTGAGCTCAGTTTTTCAGGTCTTGAGAGTAGGGACTGGATCATGGGGCCAGCTCCAGGAACTGAAAAGGGGGCTACCTAAAAACTAGCCACGAGCCACATTTGGTCCCTGGGCCTGATTGGAGGTACTTAAGGGGTGCCCTCAGGAAGAGCAGGATCTGTGCCTTGAATCTGCCCCTGTACACACCCTTATCTTTTCCTTTAAAAGCCCTGAGCTCCGTCTTTCAATGCTTGGGGTAGGAATTCGGACCCAGGGGCCAGGCCCAGCAGTAACTTTAGAGGGGACGGGGAGGGACTGACCATACGCGCTGCCCCTGTACCTCTAGAATTGCAGGGGGAGAATATTTGTGGTGTCCTCTGCAAAGGGTTTGCCATATAGCCACATTTTTCCCAAGACACTTATGAAAAATACATACTGCAGGCCCTCAGGCACCAATGCAGGGCCTGCAACATGTGTTTTTCATAAGTCTCCTAGAAAAATCTGCATCTATGGCATCCCTACCTCGGCATCCTTCCTTCCCTTCCTCCCAAGTAGATGTGGGACGCAGAGGTGCCCCATCCTTGCAGTAGAGAGATGGTATTTTGGGGGAGGGGGTTTGTGGGAAGGACCGCAGATGACAACACCTAGCTCCTCCGACTGAGCTAGGCATTTCCAAAACAATGGGGTG
>QEPC01011341.1:5468871-5504633 GCA_003113815.1 Sphenodon punctatus
GGGGAGAGGGGGGGCGGGGTGGCACCATGTGGGGGTTGGGGAACACATTGTGGAAAGGCGGGGGGGCTGCTATGGGGAGATGTGGGGCAGGGTGGCACCATGTGGGGTGATGGGGAACACATTGTGGAAAGGCGGGGGGGCTGCTATGGGGAGATGTGGGGCAGGGTGGCACCATGTGGGGTGATGGGGAACACATTGTGGAAAGGCGGGGGGGCTGCTATGGGGAGATGTGGGGCAGGGTGGCACCATGTGGGGTGATGGGGAACACATTGTGGTAAGGCGGGGGGGCTGCTATGGGGAGTTGTGGGGTTGCGAGCATCTTGGGGGGAAGATGTGGGAGGCCTCGGGGGTGTGGGGGGGAGGGGCTGCAGAGAAGGCATTGGGGGGCTGCTTTATGAGCTATGGGGAGCAACTGGAAGGCTGCAAGGGTCACTGGGTGGGTGTGAGAGGCTGCTCTGGGGGGCTGAGCCGCCCTGTGCCCCGCGGTTTGATGCCGACAGTGTAATGACGGGTAGCTGGCAAGGAGCTTGCAGCCCCCCCCCCCAAGATGCTGGGGGGGGCGGCACGGCACGAGTCCCCGTTGTTTTGCTGGCTGAGGTTGAGCCCCAGCAGCTCCTCCGCAGTGTGTGGGTGGGCTTGCCTCCCGACTCCTCGTGGGAGAGAAATCCTTGTGCCCTCAAGGAGGCCAGGAGAAGTAAAGCCTCCTGGAAATGTCGGGAGGGGGGCACTTCTCTAGACTAATGTCTGGAGGCCAGAAAATAGCCGATTTCCCCCTGCCCTGTGCCGATTAGTCACCATTAGCCGAGCCGGTGTGGAAGGTGGATTTGTCTTGTCGGCGGTCTAAACCGGGGAGACGGCCCCCCCCAGGTAAAGCACGCTCAGCAATGCTAATATGCTGAAGCCCGTTCCCCTCTGAAAGCTGACGAGAAGGGAGTACAGGGAGAGAGGGCAGAGAAGCCCTTTCTGCCAAACCATGCTGATCGCCAATGACCCGTCCTGGAATTAAAATGGACAAAGCTTTACTTTGGCTGGACTTGGTTATTAGACAGGCAGCTTGGCTCCGCCACAGCGGCTAAAAACTACACGGCGAGATTGCTGCTCAGTGAACCCAACTCTCTATTGCAGTGTAACAGGTCCTCCCCACCTGCAAGCCAGTCTTGTTTGCAAATCCGAGTGTTTGGGGCCCCTCACTGGAATGGCTGTTGACAAAGCTTTTTGATCTTGATATAGACGCTTGCCAGCGGCACAGTAGAAAACCCTCCTAGAAACCTGGGATATTCTAAAAACATGCTGAACCACTGAATTCTAGTCTGTACTTCTAGCTGTGGTTTCTGGGCAGTTTTGTTAATAGATAAATAACCCTGTATGAATTCTAGAGATTGTAATTTGAAGCTTGCATCTAGAATTATAGTGCACAGACTTGGTAAGCAAACCATTAGCTTGGCATCGCTAGTTCCATTGCATTAAGCTTATTTTAACAATTCATTGGGTCTTGAGATCTCCAAGGAGTACCTAAGTGAGAAATTTCCATTCTGTAACAACTCTGTGGCTAGTTGGAATGTCACAAAAGCAACTTCTGAGAATTTGACATCGTCACTGGGGACTGAAACTGAATCCGCTGTGCTAACAATTGTGAACATAATAGGTGTGCCATCACCATTCTTTCTCCATTTAAAATAAAGAACTTAAACAAATTGAAACCTCATGTTTCTAAGCCCTTTTCGTTAATGGAGATAATCTCGTAATTGTGACCCCAACATAAACCAATGTGATGAAGCTTGCTGAAATCTACAAGCATCCTAAAAGGGGGTGGAGGTGGGGAAGCTCTAAAAGGTGTGAACTGTCACATTCATCCCAATCCAGGCTCCTGGGGACTCTGATTTTGTGGAATCTGGCACCTTTCCATGATGCTACTAAATAAAAGTGAGCTTTCAGCCTTCAGATCACTATACGTTGAGGCATTTCAGACTTCAGGATGTGTGACCGTGATAGAATGGGAGTGTGTGTGTGTGTGTGTGTGTGTGTGTCCTGAAAGGTGCCAAGGTGGTTGGGTGTTGTATCAAAAGTGGAGTCTTGCCGTGGAAGACGTTGTGGTGAATCGCTGCTGTACACCAAAAGCATGATCTGGTCAGTTGAACTAGAAGAGCATCCTCTTCATGGGTAGAGTGCCAATAGCACAGTTGAGATTTCCTTGGGAATCCAGTTTGAGGGAACTGGCTTGTAACAAGCTTCCAGAGCAGTTGTTTTTTTGTTGGGGCGGGGACAGGGGACTCTACGGTGTTGTCAGATCCAGTAGCTGAAGTTAGGGAGTCCTGCTCTGAAATCCTGGCCTGCTGTTGCTGGGGCACCAGTTGAGAATCGTAGAGCGTTCAGATTGGTCCAACCCCCTGGTCCAGGACAGGATCTCCCAGGCTGTCATAGCATCACCAAAGAGGTGCCCTTCAGTACCAGGCAGCATTTTGCCCAGAGATGTAACTTCATGAGACTGCTGTTGTGAATCTGGGCTTACACCCTTGGAGACCGTTAAGGTGGAATATTAGACTCTGTTAAGAAAAGTAAAACAAAATTGCTGCTGCACGCTGCAAGACATTGCACACAAGCTTCACACCTTTTGCCAAGTTAAAGGCTTGGAAAGATTGTCTCTCTGATATGGGTTTCTCCGGGCAACCGTCTTGGGGATTTGATCAATTGTAGCTTTATATATTCAGTATTTTAAAAATGTCCAACATCCCTGTTGTTCTCGGGAGCGAAATTGTAATAAATACTGTAGAAAATAGCTTTGTCTCTAATGAAGTGCAGTTTTCCTGACAATTCGTCGCACTTTGAAAGCTCCTTTTAAAAATCTCTCTTGCTTTGCAGCTGAAATACATATTGCATGATGTAGTGATACCACAGCCCCCTGCTGCTCCCTGTTGACAGGGCTTCCAAATGGATGTGTGCGCCTTGCTTGTTCTGCACGTGCGTGTAATGATGCTCAAGGAGTGTTTTCCTGTTGCTTTGACTAGGCCAAAAGGACGGAGGTCCTGTTCACACGGCCAGACTCCAGCAAGTATACGTAGTGCTTCGACTGACCTCAGAATTATTTCAGTCAAACTGAATTACACCCTCCAAGTGTCAGGCGTGGGTCTGCTGCACTGAGTCTGCGGGCTGTGCTGGAGTGCCGCTCCTGCTGGGTTGGATGAGGCCTTTCTCCTGCATCACGTCTGAAGGCCTTGGTGGAGCTCTTTTGGGGAAGTGCACAGCTGGAGAGAGCTCTGTGCTCAAAGAGAACCGATGTGAAGCAGCCCCCTGGGATCGCCAGGACAACTTCATTTTCTGGAGAGACCTCTTTTCCACCAAGGGTGGTTTTTGGGAAGTTGGTATGACTGCGTGCTACCATCTTCCTGTGCTACTTCCAAGCAGCTGCAGGGCCCCATTGGTTTCTATGCTAGTTTAACAAAGAGGAGAGATGCATGATTGTATATGGGCCATAACTGCACAACAGGCATGGTTTGTACAGAGACCAGGAGCAAGGCTAACATCCAACGTGTCAAACTCATCTTGTTTCGAGGATAGGAGGATATTTGCATAGCTGTCCTAGGCATGCAGTCTTAAGCGTCTTGGAGAGCAACAGGGCGTAATAGCTAGAACTAAAGCCAGGCTCTGCATCTCTGGGTTGATTCTACTCCAGATGCATCTCCCTGGTAGTTGATCGGGCTGTGAGAGACAGGCGCTAAAAGCGGCTGGGTGAAATTCCCAGCGTGCAAGTCTTGCAGTAGCAAAAATCCGATTTGCCTCTTCTCTGTAGTGTGCTGAATTCTACTTTTGTCTGGCTCTTCCTTTCCAAGATATTGACTATCTTGGTAACTTGTTACATTTCTAACACACCCTTCCCCAAAAAACTCAAGGCAAGTCACTTATTTTATTTATTTATTTAAAATTTATATCCTGTCCGTCCTGCCCACAGGGCAGCCCTGGGCGCGAACAATCAATAAAACAACAAAAACAATGTAAACAATTTAAAAATACAATATGCCCTAGGGGCAGGGACCATGTCTATTTTATTACTTTGTAAAGTGCCAGGTACACTGCTGGCGCTATATAAATGTTTGTTAATAATAATAATGTGGGGAACCCCGCCCCTACCCCTCGCCAAAAAACTGACGGAACAGCCAGGTCTTACATACACTTATATAGTAATGAAATTCCCATTTTAAAAACAGCTCCTCAGACCCTGTCCGTGTCTGCTAAAACACCTGGCCAAATAAATAGGTCTTGCATTGCCTTCAGAAAATGCACAGGTTTGGGAAACCTCCATGGTAACTTGCAAGAGGGCATCCCTGTCTGACCTTGGGGGTTGTGATAGATCCTAGGGAGAAGGCAGTCTTCTATTTATGTAGTTATGCAACTTGGACAAGTGTTGTTTAGGCGTGAAACTGCCTCCTGACAACTGCTGTCTGCTACTAATTAGATGTTGTTGTTGTTAGCAAGCATTTATATAGCGCCAGCAATGTACCTGGCACTTTACGAAGTAATGGAATAGACGAAGGAGGAGGGAAGAGAGGGAGAGACAAGGGGTGTAACAATCACGAAGATGCGAGATCTCAGGTGCACATGTTTGGCTTGGTTATATCGATGTTTTCCTTTACAGTTGAGCTATGAGGTGTCCTCTAGGTATTTGTGTTCCATTTTGTGATGACATTTCCACAAAAGCAATGTCTTTACCAGGAACGTTGAAAGGGATAAATTGGGCATTGCTCTCCTGATTGATTGCTTTTCAGAAATCACTTATGTAAGAAGCGCCATATGCAAATTCTGCCTCGCTGCAAACTGTCAGGACTTTTTATAGCTGCTGTTGCCTCATGTAGCAGCAAATGTTTTGCAACGCATAATGTTTGCTTCCAGTCGTGAAGGCGATGGGTTGGGAATTGAAGCCGATGGCTGTTCCCATCTCATTGCTGAAGGGTGTGATCTTTGGGCGGCGTGGTGCTGGCTCTGTGGGACGTGCACCGGCGCTAAGTGCTTGTGCTGGCACAAACCGGCTAGAGGATCACACGGAGGCTTGGGTGGTTATTGTTCGTCTGTCCGTAGCAGCGTCCCATGGGGATGGAAAAGTGAGATGTTTTGAAAGACCTGCTTGCCAGCTGTTGAAAAGGCACATTTCTTCACTTCATGATGCAAAGGGAACTGCCGTACCAGAGCCCCTTCACAAGAAGTGGTTATGTGCCAACATGCTCACCCAGGGGTGAGGAAACTTTCCCCTTCCACGAGCCACTTTGAAAAGGCTCACAAGCTCTGTGGGCAGATAGGGTTTGGGGTGTTGCTGTAACCCGGGCAGGAGGTGCAGTTGCAGTGTTGTCCGTGCAGCTGTATCCACTGCCTGGAGGAGGGAGCAGAGGATTGCAATAGCTATGACCCACTCTGGTGCTCAGGGTGGGAAAGGAAGATGAGGGTCCAGATTCTGGACCTTTGCCGCCGATCCTTGATTTCTGCTCCCTTCACCTGAGCTTGCTCTTTCAGCGCTTGAGGGTTTGTCTCAGGCTGGATTTGGCCCTCTGGCCATAGGCTCCTCGTCCCTGTCGTATTCCTTGTTCCCTCTGCAGTATTTACCTTCTGTGTTTTGGAGCCTGTCAGTTACACCCAAGGTTGCATTGACACACTTTCTTCTGCAAACCAGAGGACAGTCATTTGTCTTTTTAATTGTGCAATCCCATGACTTGGAGCTGGGGCTGCCTGACAAATGCCAGCTGTGAGATTCATGATCAAATTGGGAGTTGGCAGAACTGCAGGCCGATCTCCAGTTGGCTCAGGGGGGTCCGGGGATACGGTCATCTCAAGCTGGCAGCTTCTAGGCAGGAAGAATTGAACAGGCGCACAGTGTGTGTGAGAATTGCATCGTGCGTCACACCAGGGACTGTGCGCCCACAGCCTTTAAATATCAATATATATTTTTTTCTAATTAAAATAGAAATCTCCAAATGGCTACCTTGCCTTAATGGCTGCAAACTCTTCATGTCGAACTTGCCCAGTTCATCTTGCGTTCCAAGAGGCTCCGACTGCCCCTTTGCTTATAGCAGTAATGTACGCTAGCTGCACCATGCTGTCCATCTGACATGGGATAACCAAGAAGTTGGCCGGCCCTGCTTTACACGATGACTTTTGGGTTTCCCATGCAGCAGTAAGCCCACTGCTGTCAGTAAGCCGGCCTGTTCCAGCACAACAGAACAGCGGGAGGCCTGCAGGAGGCCAGAACAGCTGAAATCCATAGGACATGGCCTTTTACAAGAATTGGCAACCTGCCTCTGTGTGAGTTTGTAAACAGTTATGGGATAGAAGTTGCTGAAGACAGAACCTCTCTTACCCAAAAGGAAGGCATCTCTTTAGCCCCTCTGTTGACCCACTAACCCTGGAGAGTCTTGTGTTGGGATTCTATTGCTTTTCTTCGAAACGCCTCTGAAATGTTTTATCTGGAGAACGTTGCCGCAGTAGAGAATGCAGCACTGTGTCCTGTCCTTGCCTGCATCGGGTAGAGTAGGTTTACTTGCTAAATCCCATGAATCTTGAGTAATCCAGGAAAGAATAACTCTGGTAAATGGGTCCTTGTGCTGTGCTCCTGGGAAATGTCTCCTGTCTGAGATTCGTTCAAACTTTAAAGCACAACTACAGATGCCCACCCAATGCTCTGAGTGCTGATCCCAGATGTTAAAATTGCAACACGAAGGGAGGACCACCCACCAAAGCACATAGCAGTCCGGATAGCCGATATTAAAACGGGGATTAGTGCTTGTGACTGGAAAAAGGTTGAGAATCCCTGTATTAAAACATGCATTGCCGGAGTCTAAACATGAAGAAGAGGGTGGGATTGGTGTGTTGGAATGCAAAGTCTCCTAGAGCGATTGAGTTGGAAAGGACCGCAGCCCGGCTCAGTGCATGAAATCCACAGCTACGGCATCCCTGACAGACGACCGCCCAGCCTCTGTTTGAAAACATCCAGCGAAGGTGAGCCCACCCACCGCCCTAGGCAATTTGTTCCACTGTTGAACAGCTCTTACCATTAGGAAGTTCTTCCTAATGTTTAACTGAAATCTGCTTTTTTCTAAGTTGAGATGCAGAACTTGACGTTCGTCTCTGTTGAATTTCAGTTTGTTAGGTTAGAAAACTGAGCCCAAACTATCAGGATCATTTTGAGTTTTATTTCTGTTTTCTAAAGTGTTGGCTATCCTTCCCAGTTTTGTCTCATCTGAAAATTGGATAAACATTGCCTCTACTCCTTCATCCAAGTCATTAATAAAGATGTTGAGCAGTACCCGGCCCAGGACAGAGTCCTGTGGTGTCCTGCTCAATACCTCCCTTCAGACTGATGAGGCGCCATTGATGAACAGTCTGAGTATGGGTCTTCAACCAGCTGTAAATCCACCTTTAATGGTGGTAGTATCTAGTCCACACTTTACCAGCTTGCCAGTAAGGATATCATGGGGGACTTAGTCAAATGCTTTGTTGAAATCAAGATATATTATGTTCAAGACATTCCCATGATTTACTAAACTAGAGATTAGGTAGAGAGAAGGAGGGTGAGAGATGTGGAATGGGGGTGTGGATGATTGGGGCTAATTTTATATTTCTTATTTCATGAAATAGGTAAATTCTCTGCCTAGTTGATGAATTAGGAAGAAGATTTGCTTATGCCATGAATTAAGCGGCATTGTCAATTTCATGTAATACATCTTATTTCATGAATAACATAATTTCACTAATGTAGATTAACATAACATGATTTTTAAATAGCTTATTAACATGCGGTCTTGACTTGTAAGCTGTCCTGAGCCATAGGAATAGACATCTAAAATATGTATGGTCCCTTGGTTTCCCTCTTCAGGGTGACCTAGGAGGGTGGGGGAATGGTCACTTGAGTTATTGGGAGAGAAATCCACCAATTCCAGACTGTGGCAAATCCAATTCTAGTATTTCCTAACGTGTGTGTGCCGTACCAACGTTCTTCCTGATGTCGCTTTTTCAATAAACGAAATGTCATGAAGCTAGGGAAGCATCTGACTAGTGGGGCCTGGTGAAAACCTCCCCCCCCTCATCTTGGTGTTGAAGTAGATGTTCCATTCTTTTTAAAATCTGATCCTGAAGTATAAATAGGATGCTTCAAACAGAAAACTGAGATTTAGTGGAGGCTTGTTTGTACTGAATAAATGGTCATTCAATATTAATAAGGCCTGTTAGTCCTAACACGATGGATACCTAGGGATACCTGTACTTTTAATTTGCACGATTGTGGTGTGTGTACAAGGTGTTAGTTTTCTATCTGTGCGCACTGACATGCTTTGCTCTAAGGGTGCAGGGCCTTGGATTGTCCTGGCTGCTCTAAGCTGGCAATTATCATCGTGATTGCAGGTGTGAGATGTTGGTGGTTAGGGCAAGCTCTATGCTTGGCGTTATTAGATCTATGAATTATAGCAGCATGGGATAATACCCTAATTCACTTGGCATCTTGGTGGAATTTTACAACTGTCTTCACTAGGAGCATGAGGCTCTACTTAATGTTGGTGAAAGAGGTCTCTTACGCAATCAGGGCCCAAGCAACATTTTGCTGGGTCCGGTACAACCCCTACCGCGATCCCATCCCATAACCTACAATCTCGTGAGTCATGAAAGAAAATGTATTTTATTTCTGAGATGACCTAAATTGACCTGGAGTTGTTGAGAGAGCGTGTCACATAGGGAGACCCACATCTCTCTGTCTCTGAAACTGCAACTCCTAGTGTTTTCCTGTACAGGCGTACTCTTTGTTCTAGAGGAGGGCCTGGGGGGGGAGGACACTAAATTGATAAGTGTGTTGACTGTTCAACATTGCTAATTAGGTCTTCCCTTGATTGTTTTGCCCTTTGACTTGTCTTTACACCATGTACAGTGCAACGGATAACTGGGGGCCAGCGGCTGTTCCCCTGCTAACTGAAACAAGCTGTTACCTTTGAAGAGAATGCCATGACAGATCTGTGTTTTGTCCTGAAAAACAGACTTATGCCTTAATGGGATTCTTGTGTTCAGATGTGCTGCTGAGCACAGTTTTGAATGTAAAGCTATTAAAAGTAACAGCAAACAAGAGTCTCTAGAAGATTGCTCATAAGTAGCACCAGTTGTGGCTTTTTGACAACCTTTCCAAACTGGAGGCTTTGCATACATGTGATTTCCCTCATGAGGTCCCACCGGAGTTCAAGCGTGTGTGACTTGAGGAAGCGCCGTAAAGCATTCTTGTCCAGGTGGGTTTTTGTTGGCCAGGGATTAGACCGGTGGATAGACGTTTTAACTGGTTTTACTGAATTCTTCTTATGTATGTCTTTAGTTTTATTTGTGACCCTTAGTGTGGGGATAAGGCAGGATAAAAATCAAATAAATAGTAATTTTTATGTTAATTTATGCAGCTTTTAGATAAGTCCATTGCCGGCCATTGAGGCTAGGGAGAAAGGGTGAGCGATCAATTATACGTACACCGCATCTTCTTTCAAATTTCATGACTCCTGAGTTCGTGAAAAACCTATTCCTAGGGTTTCATGTGTGTATTGAATAAAGGTGTCTTTATGCATGTTTCATGCTCATACACATGCATAAATGCAGAAGATAGCGCTGTTAACCAGGAGTCAGAAAATAATAACTTTCTGTAGGGCGCCCCCGCCAAACGGCACTCAGAAGCATTTCACAACAAAACAATATAAAATCCATTTAAAAGCAACTTAAAAGGGGAAGATAACGAGGGAGGAGAAAATGCATCAAGGGGAACCAGCAATGGATCCTAAAAGTACCTGATGCTTTTAAAATCTTGTTCTTGAATGGTTCCACTCCTTACTGGTTGGGAGAACTCAACATGTGGTGCTTGGGGACTGTTAATCAATTTCCCGGGGCCTCACGTGGGGAGTTCCGCATGGTTCTATTCTGTCCCCCCTCCTGTTCAACGTGTATATGCAACCACTGGGCGAGGTCGTGAGGTGGTTTGGGGTACAGTGTCATCTGACCCAGTCCCGGCAGTCTCGGTGCTTACCTGGTGTCTGGCGGTTGTGGGGGACTGGATGAGGGCAAGCCAACTGAAACTAAATCCTGACAAGACAGGGGGTGGTGATGGTGGGGAGGGCAGTGGGTGTGACGTCCCCCGTCATTGATGGGGTTTGTCCCCCGCTGGTCTTTCAGGTTGAGAGTCTGGGGTGGTACTCAATCCGCAGATTCACCTGGATCTCCAGCTTGAGACTGTGGCTAGAAGTGCTTTTCACCAGTTACATCTGGTGCGGCCGCTTAGTCTGTATCTCTCAGACTCCGACCTGGCCACTGTTATCCATGCTTTCATTACCTCGAGATTGGACTATTGCAATGCGCTCTATGTGAGGCTACCCTTGGTGATGGTTCGGAGACCGCAGCTCGTGCAGAATGCAACGGCCTGCCTTCTTATGGGGCGGACTGCCGTGAGCACGTTACGCCAGTGCTCCGTTCCTTACACTGGCTGCCAATAGTCTTCCGGGTCACATTCAAAGTGTTGGTTCTTACCTATAAAGCCCTAAATGGCTTGGGCACCACCTACCTGTGAGATTGCCTCACTCTCCATGTCCTGGATTGGCCTCTGCGGTCTGCCGGGAGCGCCCTTCTTGAGGTCCCTTGGCGATGGAGAGGGCGTTCTCGTTGGCTGCTCCTAGGCTGTGGAAGTCCCTCCCGGCGGAGGCCCAGGACCTCGCCTCCTTTTGTCGTAGCTGTAAGACTTTGTTGTTCCGTTGGGCCTTTGGTCAGGGGACGGGGAGAGGGTTTTTGTTCTCTGTGGGTTTTAGTTTTAATGGGTTTTGTATTTGGGTTCTTAATGTTTTACTGTATTTTGTTGATTTTAAATGTTTTTATTTGTAAGCTGCTTGATTGCTGGAGAGGTAGGGTATAAAAACTTATAATAAATAAATAAATAAAGGAAAGGAGGGAGGAACGGAGATGGAAATCTGAGGGAATGAATTCCATACTGAGTAGCCCGCCACAACAAAGGCGCAATTGCCTGGCGATTTAAGGTGAAATGGCAGGATCCCCATACAGTGGATGGTTTCTGAGCACAGAGAGCCAGCGGTGCGAGGTTCCAAGAGCAGGTCTCAAATATGGCCTGGGTCTGTGTCATTCAGGGCCCTAAAAACCAACAGTGCAAAATCTTGAATTCAGTCCATTGCACTACAGGCAGCCAGTGTGGCTGGCCACACCAGTCAGCAGCTGTGCTGCCACATTCTGAATGAGGTGCAAGCGACCAAGAAGCACTGCTGGAAACCTGTAGAGGAGGGAATTACAATAAAGGGGATTTCCTGGGACTCTTGGTTTGATTTTCAGGGTTCTTTTACAGTGTAAACCAGCAATGGGAACCTGTGGCCCATGGGGGCAAACTCAGTCTGCAACTGGTTTTTACTTGGCCCTTTCTAATTCTTGGATCTAATGATTAATCTCTTCCCATAATCCTCAAAAGAGTGAGGTTGGAGGAAGGGAGCAAGGATGAAGGCATGCACTCAAGGAGAGCAGATGAATCTATGATGATGATCTCCATCCTAAGCACCTCCTTTAAATGGCTCTGCCCCCAGCTCCTGTCTGTTCTGCAGAGCTTGGTATAATTTTTCAAAGTGGTTTACAGGTGGGAAGAGTTCTTCCCCCTCCGTTACTGGGCTAGGCCATCTTGCACCCCTTTCAAGAATAGAAGCTGCTGCATACACAACAGGAGAAGAAGCCCAAAACACATCTTACTACTTTCACACACTACGTGAGGAGGCAGGGAAACGTCTGTCGGAACGATTGTGGCTCTGTTCTGACAGGTCACGTGAAACTATTCCGCTTTTATGCCATGAGAACACCCCTTATTGTAAAAGTACCATTTGGGGATCCTGTCGTGTGTGTGTGTGTGTTCTCGTGGCATGAAAGTAGAATAGTGCATTCTCATGTGCCCTAATTTCCGTCAGAGAGCTGTGATTGCTCTGATGGAATCCCCAGTAATGTGTGAAAAGCAGCTGCTGGGTTAGAGCATGCTGGATTCTTCCATGATTGTTTGGAAACCTCGCTTCCGGGCACTTTAGAGCTTACTGAAGCTATCTCTTTCCTTGAGTTCCTATGATGCTATAGCTGTAGTAGTATGCTTCTGAAATCCTTGATGTAAACGCATTGGATAGATGAGAATTATTATTTTGTACTTTGAATGGGATTTGATGCATGTGACCTTTTGTGGATTAGCTTGTCTTCATTTCTGACTTCTGCATGGCATATTCCAAGTTACCTGGCAGTTCGAGGAATTCATTAGCAGAGACACCCAATTAAGCATAGTGTAATTTAAACGACTCAGTAGCCATTGAAAGCTGTCTTGTCTAATTTGTTGGGACTCCTGAAACATGGTTTAATGCAGTCATGAATTTTTGTTCATCTGTTGTTGTTTTTCCCGGGAAGAGGTTAGCAGCACGTGGTGATGGTGTAATAGGACTCCTTATTTGCTAACGTATACGAAGTATGTGCTGCCATGTTGCCTAGTATAAAATGCTGCATCGGCCTCCAGGTGACCACAAAGAGATTGACACACGCCTACCAGTTCCTTTCCTAAACTGTAAGACTAACCTCCAAGCAGGATCGCTTCATTCTTATTATTTGGAGCTGGAATCAGCAGCAAAACAAATGCTGATAGTGTGGGGTTTCCCACAATTTCGAGCAGGTTGTAGTCTTATTGGAACGACATTCAGGCAACCCAGTGATTGCAATTTCATATTCAGTTTGTTTCCAGATTTTGCCAGAAACAATTAAGACATGTGGGGTAAAACTGGAAATGGTTTGTTCCGGGCCTAATTATCTAGTATTTCTATGGCACTTTCAGAGTTCAAAGTGCTTTGCAGTCATTATCTAGTTTACTTTCACAAAAATGAAGATGCTGAGAGAGAGACTTAGCCATGAACTCCCTGGGTGGTGTCGGGCAACATGAGATTTGAACCCTGGTCTCCCAAGTCAAAGTCCCAACACCTTGCCCACTAGGCTGCACTGGTCCTCAAAGGTGGAGGGGCACATAATCCGATTGCTATCGGATATATTTTTCCACTGCCTGGGATCGCGGAATTGTGTATACAAATCTCAAAATGGGGTCGTACAGGCAAGAAGGTTGGGAACCATTGACCTAAGTGAATGCAACATGGGTGGGTTAATCCAGAGTGGGAGAGGACCAAGAAAATAAGAGCGATGGTGCTGTTGGCTAGTAGGGGAGTGGGAGAGGCTGTTGGGGAAGGAAGCTAAGTTGATTTTTCAGCAGGATTGGTTTGTGGTGACAGAAGGCCTTCTAGAAAGAGATGGAAGCAGAATAGGCAGGTGGGGGCGGCGGCTTTTTTGTTTGTAAAGGGTTGACAAGAAACGAGTAAGTGAGTTGCAGCCAGGAGCCGGGCTTAGAGATTCAGTGTAATTTGCACTGGAAGGGAGGTGACACACTTCCTGAATCCTTTCTCCTCGCCCATGACTGGCTGATCTCAGCACTGCCAGTACACTCAGCAACGTCAGCAGCATATTTCCTTCTCCCACACCAGATGCTTCATAATAGGCCTAACTCATTAGCTCAAACCCAGTCATCACTTTCAATAGCGAGATCTAGATGAGAGTGGAGGAGCTTTCCACTTGCATTACGTGAGGTTGGGTTTTACAGGAGTAACCGCTCAATAGGATTGGGCTAACGTTCATCCTGCTGCTTGTGATGGGATGTGTGTGTGTGCTGGTTAATCACTATTGGGATGGTGCTTGTATCGGCAGGAAGAGTCCACGCACCGGACAGTAGGTTTTGGATACTGTGCTATTGTTGGGTAGCACAGCAGCGTGTCTGGCTCTGAACAATTGTGATTAGAGACGAGTCCCCACCTGAGCAGGCTTACAATCTAAAGTGGACATGGGGATGAGGGTAACCTAGGGAGGGGACACAGATAGATATGCGCATTCCCATTTTGCAGTTGGGGAACTGAGGTTGAGCGTGTGTGGCTTTACCAAGGCCGCCCAATGAATTAATGGCTAAGATGGGATTTGAACCCTGGTCCATTCGGCTACACCATTAGGGAAACACCTGGTCCATTAGGCTGCACTGTCTAGGGCTGTTACGGTTAATATTGATGTCATTTCATTGTCAATGGGAACCACGTTAACAAAAGGCCGGGAAAAGCAATGTTCTGTGTTTGAGGCATTGCCGAGCTTACAACGGAAAGTTGGTATTTTTCGGATTTCAGCCTCTAGTTGTGTTAGTGGTGGCTGGTGATGTGTTCCTCTGAGTAGTAAATCTTTCCTAGGTCACATTTAGGATTCTCAAGTCTTGAACTTCAGATAATGTCACCTTGTGCATCTTGCTTCCTGATCCTGGGCTTTTGATTCAAAGTGCTGAAAGCTGTGAGAATGAAATTTAACTTATTATTATTATTTTAAAGGGACTTCCATTGCAGCTTCTTCCCACCTAGATTTTATCTCTGGGGAAGTGTCAATCCCTTCTCTGTTGGCTTAGCTGAATTAAAAAGTCTACTTTTTGCACCTGCAGATCTAAAGAGGTAGGGCCCTGAACTAAGCATTTAATTAGTCTGAATTACGATGAGATGTTGGAGGGAAATTCCAGTTACCAATTAGAAATTACCAATTCCATATTGTCAGGATGGTCAAATGTGCAAATCAAAATTATAATCGACAATGAATTCTTTCCCCATCTCTAGATGTTACTAGACACACCCCACCTGCATGTGATTTGATTTTTGGCTTTCAGGTAGGCTTTTTGTTTTAAAGTGGCGCGTTTAGGTCATTTTGGGGAAATGGAGAGAAGAGCCCCATATGGGCCCGGGATATAAGAGCAACAGCTATCCCAAGTGCTTGGGAGAGGGTGCCAGCCCCCCTCCCCTCCCCCCCCCCCCCCCCCCCAATAATAATAATAATGTAGGACTAACCTTATTTCACTTTCTGGCATGGGGTTATTGAAAGAAAGCAGAGTGATTACTGCAGGCAAGGAACTGCATAATATTCTGACATCAGAAGGAGGGGGCTAATGTGGGGTAGGCAGAGCCTAGGGTCCCCTCCCACTCCTAGTATTTAAATGCAGCCTAGATCCACAGGGGAGACACAACGAAGTTGAGGCTAGCTTGTAGGAATGGAAGAGCTGACTGGTTTTGCCTCGTTTGAAGTCTGGATCTGGCAACTTTGCAGGGGCGTAACTAGAGGGGAATGGGCCCTGCTGGGGCACTGCACTCCAGTGTGTGTCTGCACTGTGTACAGGGGGGGAGCTAGAGGGGACTGGGCCCTGCTGGGGCACTCCGCTCCAGTGTGTGTCTGCACTATGTACAGGGGGGGAGCTAGGGGGGAACGGGCCCTGCTGGGGCGCTCCACTCCAGTGTGTGTCTGCACTATGTACAGGGGGGAGCTAGGGGGGAATGGGCCCTGCTGGGGCACTCCACTCCAGTGTGTGTCTGCACTATGTACAGGGGAGGGGGGGAGCTAGGGGGGCAGAAGATGGAACGGGCCCTGCTGGGGCACTATAGTGTGCGTATGCATTCTCCATGCTCGGCCCCGGTGGAGCTGCAGCCTACACCCCTGCAACCTTGCGTCTCCTTAGTGGATGTTACTCCAGTTCCCATGTTGGTGACGAGGAGGCTCCTCTTGCTTTTCCTTCCTTAATCCTGCATTGCCGCAGTTCTTAGACGATTTGAGGGAGATCCGAACGCTGGCAACCCTTGTTGGAACGGCGCTATCTCAATGGCATACACTGTGTGTTGTGCCAAGCAACAGCTGCTGTGCCCGTGTCTCTGTGACTTATCAATGGGAGCCTCGTTCCCGTAGTGAATCACTGCCTTCATCTGATGAAGTGGCTGTTGAGGAGAGACGAGGAGCCCTGAAAATGACTCTTGTGACAGCTCCAGCCTGTGACTAGCACATCAGCTGCCATGACCGCGTCCATGTCGGCACCGCAGAAAGACACGTGGCCTGGCAGGATTTGTAAAGAGCCAGCTCATGGGCATCCCGGGTCCTCTTCAGCCTATGGGCACCAGGCGGAGATCCCTGCCCACATGATGTTGAGAATTAGCCTGATTGACACCGTTTCCCCTTGAGATACAATGGTGAGACTGTCGTTCTGCAACCAGCAAGAGGAGGGGGGTGTAAATGGTTTTAGGAGCCGTGTGCTTTAAAGCTGGCTAAGTTAGAAGCCTTCATCTGTCCAATGCACCAGATCTCTTCTGTGGTGGATTGCCACTGAGGAAAGCGATCAGCCAGTTTTCAGCTGAAACGGGGGGAAAAGGTCATGCAATTCTGCCCACTCTCCTCATTCACATGCAGCATTACAGGCATAGCATCCATCAGCCCACGACAGATGCCCGGTTGCAGTGTGCAGATGTTTAGGCCACACAAATGCAGAGCAGCCCCCGCTCCTGTCTTTGGATGGATGGGGACTGTCAGATTTATGCATCCTGGAAACACTTGGTGAATGCTGTGACCGTGTGACATGTACATTTAGTAATTAGGGGGCAAGGAGTCAAAGAGCCTCGAGGAAGGGAACCGCTCCAGGAATATTTATGGGAGTGTTCCTCTTGTTTCCTGTAGTCAAGCCTGTTCTTTGCCAGTGTAATCAGAGGCCAATCTCCCTTGCTGCGCCGAGAGTTGGAAGAACCGCTTGCAGACCTTGGCCACCGTACAATGTCTTGGACATAATTTCTTCAACGTTCCTACTACTCCTAGAGCTGGGTGGGACTTTGAAAGAGTTCAGATGTTCTAGATGAAGACCAGTGGTGTTCCCAGGAAGAAGAGCTGACCTTTCTTGACTCTGAAAAATTCCATGCTGTCTTCCTGAGGACTCTCAGAAGCCAGGTTTTACCAACAGGTGGCTGGAGGAGCACACTCCTTCCTTGCTTTAGCAAACCGTAAAAAGGCTCTTCATGTGGATTTAACTTGGGTTAGCCAGAAAGCAGGTAGGTAGGGAAAAATAGAGGGAGCAGCCTTTTCGCTGGCTGAAAGAATCAGAGCAGAATGCAAGGGGGTACAATGGAGACTGTTATCCGAATGCTGGGACTGACATTCCTTCTGGCCAAACCCTGCAACCAGGAAGCTTGGCTCTGCCCTCCTTGGGTTGCTGCCTCCCCTACCTGCTCCGTTTTTAGAAAGTTTAATCTTGTTGCGTATTGAATACAATAAAATTTCATGGGTGTTGGGTTATGTGGGACTGAGAGGGCGGGCCCCTCCAGTACGGTTCCAGGGAGGCAGAACCCAGAACAGCCATTGGGGGGTAACTGAACGGGGTCACCAGCAGTGTAATAAATAAATGGGGAGGGCACCTGTTTTTGTTACTGGATCCAGGGAGCTAGCTGTACAGGTGGGGGGTGTTTGTAGTAAGTGTGGGGTAGTGGTAAGGTGCCGGACTTGGAACTGCACCTGGGAGTTCAGGGTTCAAATCTCACCCTAGCCAATGCGCTCACTGAGTGACCTCGGGCAGATCTTAGCCTCAGTTCCCCATCTGTAAGGTGGGAATGTGCGTCTCTCTCCCTGTGTTCTCCTCACCCGTGTCCATCCTAGATTGTAAGGCCACTGGGGGCAGGGACCTGTCTCCAAAATCTGTGACCGTAAAGTGCTGTGTTCGCCTAGTAGCGCTAGAGAAATGATTAGTAGTAGTAATAGCAAGGGCTTTGGAAGATGCCTTCCCAGCATTTCCGGAGATTGTTTTCCCTATGAATCCAACTCTGACATTCGATCCGTGTAACTAAGTGAAGCACGTGCACCTGCAACTTCTCGATCTCCTACATGTCTCCTTGTCTCTCCCGATGGTCCCCTCTCCCTTCTCTTGGATTGTAAGCCCCTTGGGGCAGGGACCTGTCTACAAGTACTGATTGTTCAGTGCCAGGGATGCTGTTGACGCTATATCAATCAATAAATAAATAGATTATCCAGGGTAGCCATGAACCAGCCAGGATTGTTTTGGACTTTGGGTTTGACTCCAGTGTTTATTGTTCATCGCTCAACCCGTTTCTGACGGAGTAGTAGGCTGCAGTATGGCCTGCTGACCACCTCGAAAAGTGATGAGGAGAAACGGTACCTGATCATGGTGAGAAAGGAGAGCGAGATGGTAAGTTTTGTATGGTACTTTCCCAGGTCATTTGAAAAAAGGTATCCCCCTATTCCTGGTATTTGGACATTGGGTCAGAAAGCGTCTCTCTGGGTGGTGGTATTATTATTATTATTATTATTATTATTATTAACAAACATTTATATAGCGCCAGCAGTGTACCTGGCACTTTACAAAGTAATAAAATAGACAAGGTCCCTGCCCCTAGGGCTTACAATCTGAGAGACTTAGGAAGGGGAACAGAGGGAGAGACAAGGGGTCTAACATTCATGAAGATGTGAGGTCTCAAGTGCACATACTTGGCTTGGTTACGATGAGAATGACAGCAGGCAGGTCCATGTGGCAAGGATAAGGGTAAACCGATCGTAGGTATAGGAATAGTGGCTCAGCAGGATAAAGAGTCAGAAAGAGCAGAGCGAAAGAGGTGAGTTTTAAGGAGAGATTTGAAGGTATGAAGGGAGGGGGCAAGGCGGATGTGGACAGGGAGGGAGTTCCAGGCAAGGGGGGCAGCAAGTGAGAAGGGACGAAGGCGCTTAGGGGAGCAGGGAAGGCGTGGAAGGGAGAGAGAGGGGACAGAGGAGGAGCGAAGTGCACGGGCTGGAGTATGGAGGGCGATAAGTGTAGAGAGGTAGGGGGGGGCGTAAGGTTGTGAAGAGCTTTATAGGTGAAGACTAGGAGCTTGTGCAGGATTCATTCAGGAAGGGGAAGCCAGTGAAGCGAAGAGAGGAGGGGCTGCACATGGTCGAAGCGACTGGCGAGGTAGATGACCCTGGCAGCAGAGTTTTGGACAGAGATGAGGGGAGAAAGGTGAGACCGGGGAAGGCCAGTGAGAAGGAGGTTACAGTAATTGAGGTGAGAGATGACCAGAGCATGAACAAGAGATTTGGCAGACGAGACAGAGAGAAAAGGGCGAATCTTAGCAATGTTATGGAGGGAGAAGCGACAGGATTTAGCAACAGAGTCAATGTAGGGTTTGAAAGAAAGGGCTGAGTCAAAGATGAAGCCTAGGCTACGGGCTTGGGGGGCAGGCAGGATGGTGACTCCATCAATAGTTATTGACAGTGAGGAAGGAGAGGAAGGATGAGGGGGGAAGATAAGGAGTTCAGTTTTAGCCATGTTGAGTTTGAGTTGACATTGAGACATCCAGGTAGAGATGTCAGAGAGACAGTTGATGAGACGAGCTTGAACAGAGGGAGAGAGAGAGGGAGTAGAGAGAAGGCCAGCGTCATTCCCCCGCAAATTTGGGCCGGGTGGACCTGGTTCAAACGCCGGTGGGGATGGTAGCTTGCCCAGAACTAAATGGGCCCATGGTCCTGCGAGCCGTCCAGTTGCAATCTGATCTGGGAGATGGGACCCGCGCACTGCAGGCGCTTCCGCTCAGCTCCATCCCTGCCCAGCCGGGCCGCGACAGGACTTGTGACACCCCCACCCCCTGGCTTGGGGCCCCTGAAACCAATGTCCCTCCTGCCCCATGGATAGCGATGCCCCTGCCGGGGAGACTGGATGTGCATAATTAAATACGCGCATTCTTGGTGTTGAGAACTGTGAGGATTTTTGTCTCTGAGGCCGCAGTCTGAAAAAGTTTGGGGACTGATGTCCTAGAATCTCGATGGCCCCCCCCTGATAGGAGTGCTCTGCTGAAAACCATGCTTCAGTGGGTAGGAATACTGGTTTTCAATGCCTGAATGCCGTTTGGAAGTATCTACAGTAACTGATAATCTGGGGGCATTGTGTCCCTTGCATGGGATCCGAATGTGAGATTCATCATCCTATTGTCTTCTGCAACCTTCTGACCCCAGTGCTGTTCAGCGCTGCAGCCTTTGAGTGGGTGGTGGCAAACACACAGAAAGCATCGCCTTCATTTAGGAGAGAGTTCTATTTAAAATTGATTTCTCTTCCATTGCTTTGCAGAACAGGCCACGGCCACAAGATTAACTCCGGGTTTTTAATTGGTAACTCATTGATGGCTCCTGAGGCTCAGATGTATTTGAATGGTTCCACTGTGCCTTTGCGTTACAAATACTTGGTGGGTTTTTTTTTATTATTATTCCCCAGTTCGGTAGTAGAAAAGTAGTCTAGAATCCAGATCACGATAACCATGGTAAAGCTCTGAAGTAACATAGCCACTTGCTGCAAATTGGGGAACTGGTGCTTGCGTGAGCCACTTTTCTCCCGGTGTACGGCTGTAGCATTTCCTGGCGGGAGCAACCCATTCAGCCCCCCGGGAGCATGTTACTCTTGCCTTTTCGTTGGTACTCGTTAGCTGCCCTAGCACTAGGACTGTCTGTGAAAGGGACTGCGTGATTTGAGGGGAACGCCTTGCAGCTAGTGCTCCTGAAATGTGGGGGGTGGGATGGGAAGGGGTGAGACTGACCATAGGGGAACTCCTTTTAGCTTTCCATCCTGCCTAGCCAGTTGATGTCATGCCACCGTGTCTGGGTTGGTAGAACCCTTCTCTCTCGCATGCTTTGTTTTCCCATCCTGCTTGCCTGAATCAGGCAAGCTCTGGCTCTAGAATTGTTTCCAGTGATCGCTTGTGTGCTCTTTCCAGCAGAGATGTGCTCTTGCCTGCCCGTACGCTTCCTCCGCGGATTTATGCCTCCCGTTCTCCTGCTGCTCCGCGCTGGGCAGAGATGAGTCGCTGTGTGTGACTGTAAGGGAATTGAAATCCTCCAGGGAAAAAGCAGGCTGGATGGGAGAGCGGTCACTGTACAGCACGTTCTGAACCCGGACCTACTTCGTGACTAGGAAGCCGCTTTTTCTGCTGCCGCCTTTCTGTCCTATAGTCGTACGACACAGAGGTGACCTCCTTCAGTGATAGCGAATCCTCTTCAGCTTGAACCTTTTGAGGCACGAGTTGCAGGGCTGGTTTGAATCTGTGTGCTTTTTAAACAGTAATCTTCGGAGGACAATATTCACTGTGTTGCTATGGTGCAGTGTGGGGGCGGCTAATTAGACACAGATACAAACTGTTCTGGTGTCCATGGTGACTATCGGGTGCAAAAAATAAAATAAAAATACATTAAGTTGCAATAGTTCTTCCCAGATAATGTAGTTCTTGTTTTCAGTCACGTTGTGAAACTTCACAATGAGAGCAGAGAGTTCCTTTTTACCCCCTTCATAAAGAGCCTTTATGATGGGATGACACTTAACGATATAGAATTCTTCTACCCCTTGTGTCGGTTATAAAGGACCAAGATTAGAGCAGAGGGGGAAGCCCTTTGTTGGGATGTCTTAGTTGTGTTGCGTGTGGTCAAGAATGAAGAGGGGAAGGAAGTCCAGGGAGAAGGGGTAGAAACGGAGTGTTTGGGAAGAGTATAGATGAGGGGTTCCTAGATAGATACTCCTTACACAGTAGCAAGGACTTACCAAGACCATGTTCTGACACACAGGTAAACCAGAGTAACAACTTCAGTTCAGTTCCATTGAAGTAACTACTCCCCTTCAGGAGTGTTCAGATGAACCGGATCTGGACCTTGTGTCCCGATCTCCCCAGTCCTCGGCCCGGATGTTTGCTTGTCTTTCTGCTCGTGGACCTCTGTCCCGAGTCTTTAGTCCCTGCTCTGCCGCCGGAGAGGCTCCTGTCCTGGGTCATGTTCAGACCCTCCCGGTCCTCTACTTCAGGCTTTCGACGGCTTGCTTCTCGGCTCCTGCAGGACCTAGCGAATTTCAGGAAGCTGCTGCCTCCTGCAGCTGCTCCTTTCTCTCTCTCGGCTCCTCGGCCATAATCCGGCCCTCTCACTTCTGAGCCCCTCCCCTTACCGCTACACACACGCAACCCTTACACCTGCGTCCTCGCACCCTTTCTGCGTCGCCACCACAGGTGAAACTTCTAAAGGGCCAGGACCATGGCTGCTTGACCTCTTAAAGAGCCCTCGCCCTGCGGTGACAGGCACTCCCAAGCCTCCCTACCAAAATAGTACTGTCTCCATTTCCCCCTAGCTGAGACATGATGATCACGGAATCGAGGTCACTACCCTCACGCTAAGCATCCGACAAACCACTACTCTGAAATACAAGCAGAAGTACAGACGCTGCTCTTCCTACTCTTGAATCACTTCAGTTGAGTGCTTTGTTTGTGTGAATGCTACAGAAGTAAGGCCCAGCCGTTCATCCGAACGGGGCTCGAGGAGACTAGCTTCACGGTTGCTTGGAGTCTTCCAATCAATATTGGGTTTCTTTCTAGAAGAGACATTTTAATTCAACAGGGATAAATTTCATGTCCTCTGCAGACATGATTCTAGCGGTCTCTTCTGGCCTGTAGATGGTGCTTTTCTAATGGTGCTGTTATTGGCCGGGTCGTGTCGATTTGTGCAGGGCTCCGGCAGCTCAGGTGCATATTTTAGGAGCCCAGCCTGTGGAACTTGTAAGAGCCAGGATTCCAAATCATTTTAAATGCACCCTTCAGGAGTGTGTGCAAAGCTCGCTAGCTGCCCCCTGGTGCAGGTGGCCAAGTAACGGGCAGTAAGACCCGCGATCCTTTTAAGTGCGTTATGTTTTCCCACGTGATGCTCGGCGCAGCAATAACTTTGCCAAAACTTCAATTGCGACTTGATCCCTTGATTTTGGCCCACTTGCCACAGCTGTTATCAGTGGAAGAGCCTCTGTGGATTAGGTGACTGTGTGTGTCCTTTTGCTTTTGCAATCTGGCCTACAGATTTAAAAATATGATGTGGCCTTTTTCACAGAACGAGTTTGTGGCTCCCAGTTAAAGCAGTTCAAAGCTCCAAGGTTTTTGACATGCTTTTGCTTCATGAACAGCAATTTCCTACACACCCACCCCCCTCCTGGGCTCATGTCTCCAAATTGCCCCTCCAGGTAGTGCAGCTTGGGCAAGACCACTGGATTTTACATAACTGGAAAGGGGCCAAATAAAAACTATCCACAGGCCACATTTGGCCCCAGGCCTGATGTTCCCCCCACCCCCCCCTGTAAGGGGAGCACTGACTTTCTTGTTAGCTTAGGGATAACGTTGCCACCTTCTGCCCAGTTAAATGGGCAGCCTCTTTTCCCTCCCACTCCTGACTTGAAAACAGTACAATAATGCAAATTCCCTGGGTTAATTGGGCAACCTGGGGAAATCAAGCCTTTGTCAGGAGGGAAAGCCCATAGCAGTGGTAACTGTACTTAGGCAATGTGAGAGAAGCAGGCAGTTAAATAGCGGTGGAAGGGAATGGGTTTGCTTTCCTGCCGACACTCTCGGAGTTGGGGGCAGAGGAAGGGAGTGCCCCTCCGACTGAGCTGGGGAAAACATGCCAGCTGTGTGTGTGACTCTGAGTAGTGTCAGATGTTGCAATCATGTGTCTGCTCCAATGCCCTCAGGGACTTGGCAGAGACCGTGCAGCCCAGTGCGCTGTGCAGTTCTGAGATCATAGGTTTGTGAAATCCTATGGCTAATGCAATGCAGACCTGGCTTGGGTGCTTATCAGTGTCCACTAGAGTTATCGCCAGTCTGAGCTGTAAACAGAGCCTCTCTGCCTTTCCAGTTGATTTATTTTTTTGTAGAGAGAGAGAGAGACTCTTTGTTGATTTGGATTTAAGGAAGTGCTCCCAGCTAATTTCCTCGTTGCTCAGGTTGTGCAAGCTCTCCTGACATCAGCCAATGAATCAAGCCTTGCCACATGACTTAGGAACCATCTGCAGAGAGCGAAAATGGACCTAGTACTTCTGAATTGATTCAAAGTGAGACTATTGGTGACCGAGATGGGGCTCACTAGCTAGCAGACACTCCAATTTAGAGATTAAACAAACATCATGGTGGTTATTCACCTGATCAGATTGGCGGCTGAATGTCCCAAGTTGGAGCAGAGCTCCAGTACAATTTGGTGTGATTCAGGGTCATTCAGATGGGGGTTCAATTTGAGGTTGGACTTGTTTGTGATCAGTTCAGGGTTGTGGGGTTCATTCTGGTTTTAAGGGGGCTCGGCTGGAAATGCCTGCATGGTTTTTGGACCAAATCTGAACTAAGGAGCGAGCAAACTGAATTAATCTAGATGCAAAGGCGTAACTCAACCGAATCCCCCCCTAATTGAACAACCTAAGTCAGCAGATCCGGGCCAAATGGACAAACAAATCAGACCCAAACAGACAGTCAAACCAAACGCGAGCAACCTTAATGATGAATGAACTGAACAATATCCACTTGTGGAGCAGGCCGCATACCCAATGGAACAGATTCAGTTCAGGGCACCTAAATCTGATGGCACATTCCTGTTGGATATTCTTTTCACCGCTAACTCCCATGCACCTCCACAACCCAGGGATCAGAAATGCATGTGTCGGGGCCATAGCCACCATAGGGTGAGGTGGTTCAGCTGAGCCCAGACTCTGGACTCTGCAAGCAGCCTGAGTGCCACTAGGAAATTTTCAGAGAGAGTTTTGCTCCCTCCCCAAACCGCTCTGAAAATTTCCTGTCCGTGTTCAGGCTGCTTGTGTGTGTGTGGGTGGGTGGCTTGTGTTGAAGTGTGGGCTCTTGCCCCACACCCTAGAGATCCCTCCACCTTGCTCTTTCAGGGGGATCCGGAGCCCATAATGGGGACATATAACCTCAGGCCTAATACAGCCTTGCTATACCACTGGCATGCGTGACCTGCTCTGCCAAAGCTCAGCCTCATTACTCACGGGGTTATGTGCTACTTGGGGAGAGATTGAACCTAAGCCACCGAAAGTGGTTTTTGTGGGGGGGGGGAGGGTTTAAATTTACAAGCTCCAGAACTTTTAAGTCATGGCTTCTGTTTTTGGGGCCTGTTGGGCAATAGCACAAATAAATCTTGTTTGTTCAAGAAGATACCACGCTCTGTGGAGGTAACTCTACTGAGAGTTGTGTAAGGCGTTTGACTCGGTACCGCGCGGTGACCAAGCTTGCAAGCTCTCCCCAACAGAAGCTGGTCCAATAAAAGAGATCTGAAGCACTTTTGGAAAATACTCCCGTCTCCCGGGACTGACACGGCAGTTGCCCTCTCTCTCTAGATTAGTACTGCATGACATCCCGATTTCAAATCTGCATGGTTCGCTAGCCGTAAAGCCCCCGTTAAATGGATTAGGAATGGATCAGCTGATAACTCTCAACAAACAGTTGTAAAAGAAAAATTGTTGGAAGTAGCGCTTTCTTGCAAGTGACGTGGGCCCATGCCAGCATCCCACGATTCATTAGTCAAATATGAATGTGTCCTACTGGGCCAGACCAATAATCCATCGAGCCCAGTATCCTATATCCCACCAGGTTCGTAATGGAATGATCCGTCCCCTGCCATTCAATCCCAGCGCCCAGCAGTCAGAGAGGGTTCCCAGATATCCCTGCCAAACTGCAGCTCTGTAATAGGAGCTTCATTAAGGCTGTATCCTACTGTATAATCTTTCATCTGTATTTTCTCTCTTCTGCCTTCACTCAGCAGCAGGGTCAGGGCCTGATGGGCAAAGATGAGCTTATTTGCAAAGGATAGTGTACCTCAAGCTTCCTTCAAGAGCCCTGAGCACTCCGAGCTCTGAAGGATGTTTTACTAGGGGTTCATCCTGTAAACCCAGTGGTGTTCAAACCTGTAGGGAGAACCCACTGTTGGGCCTGGCCTCTTGCTGAACTGCTGTTAGCGGTCAAGTTGACACCATCCTAGCTGTGCAGGCAGATGTAAAACCAGCTGCTCCTTGGCTTGTAGCAGCCGTCACCTAAAAAGCGCTTTTGTAAACGATCCTTTAAAACTGAAGTAAAGAATAGTCGGTATAACGTACGTCCATTTTATTTAGTGCCTTATGCTTAAATGTCCCCTGGAAGGAGCATCCTTGGACCTCTGATCTTCTGCCTTCCCAGTCCCTGATTCCCTCAAAGACATCCCCATGAATACAGGGAGGAGGCGCGGGGCCTTATTACTTGCATCTTTCAGGTAGGTAGATGGGCACAGCCATGGTAGACAGACACCACGTTCCAGTGAACAGTTAATTCACTGTAATTGGGCCTTTCTTCTGTTTTGCTCCTGAAGCATTCACCCAAACAGAGCGCTAAACCGAAGTTATTCTAGAGCAGGAAGAGAAGTATGTGCTTCTGAACAATCAGGAAGTACATCCTGCCCTTTGGATTCTATTACGAAGTAACTGTTCATGTGAAAACTTATCGGTAGGAGAGTGGCGACCTTGAATCAGTGATCATTACATCTCAGCTAGGGAGGGAAATCGACACAAGACTTATTTCACCGCACACTGTTTGTGAGAGCCCTACCCGAGTGGAATGAATACTTTGATTTAAGTAGCTACGTTTTTACCTCTGTTCTTGAGAGCGATGTAGTTGCTGGACAGGAGGGAGGCTGATGGTACTTGGCATGAACCTGATGGGTAGGGTTGCTACAATGGGCTCAATCCCATGGCACGTGGGAACTGCATGCACGCGTATATGTGTGGTTTGCGCGCAGCACAATGGGCCAGCAATGGGGATGCACATGGGGTTGCATGGGCTACGGGATTGAGCCCAATGACACTAGTTTAGCTGTCCTGTGTTAGGATCCCAGATTTCTCTTTAATATATGGAATATCCCATATTGGAAAGGGCTATGCCGGTGCTGTCGTCCTGTGCAGGGCAATTGATATCCCTTATGAGAAGGAGAGAGAGAGAGAGAGAGTTGCTGTCCCCCAGCTAATACTCCTCTAGACATGAGAAATATTTGGCGACATGGTAAAAAAGAAGGCCATGAATCCAAATCTCCTTTCCTCCGGTTAGTTCTCCTTCCTGTCTACCTGGTGAGGCTGCGCTCTTCTACTCTACAAGGTAATGGCATCCATGCTACCATACACAAATAAACCAACAGTGGGGTATCACGCTGTCAAAGTGACGCACAGAGCCTGGAACTCGTAAAACCATTGTCTCAAAGCTTAGCCACACCGCGAGCTATGTGCTACACTTCCAGAAAGGAGCCCAGAGGCTGTGGACATGGGTGTCGAGGATTCCGATCTGATTTGTGTGAGATGCTGTGTGTCCGTGTGACCGTTGCCTCGCAAAGAACAAAAGTCTGCTTCAGCTCTCTTTGGGAGAAAGCATCCTGGAATGCATTTGTAATTTTAAGAATGTATAATCCTGTGATTATGGCCTGACATGCCAAATGCAGGTGCTTCAAAATGTGGTTGCTTTGAACTTCTAATTACCATAGCAGAATGCTTTATAGTGTGTCAAGCCCCACAAGGACTCTGGCACAGCCTTCGCCTGCCTGCCTTTCCAGCACATGGAGGTGGAGGGACGCCAGAGCCTTTAGGGGGGAAATTGAACGCGCCCGATATTGTGGATTCCCTTCCCAGGGCTTTGGAAAACAGGAAGTGTGGGGAAGTCGATCCTGGTGATGAGGTATTCCGCTCCTTGGGAGCAGAGACCAGTAAAAGGAGCCCTACGATCCCCTTTTGCCCCCCCCCGTTGTCGTCTTCTCCATCATGTTCTTGGGGTGCACGACCTGTGGCCCTTCTTTGCAGCCTCTAAATGATTGACTGCAGCCCATGGAGAAGTGACCACCCTTGGAGCCCAGGAGAGCAACAGCTGACAGCACTATTGCATGGGAAATCCCACAGGGTGCTCCCCTCAGACATCTGGGCAGGAAATTAAAATCAAATGCTGGAGAGGAGCAGAAAGAGGATATCCCTTGTACCCGTTACAGCTGGGGAAGGTGGTAGCGGCGGTGCTGGCAGCTTGGCTTTCCAGTAGCTCGCCAGGAGCCAATTGTGACAGCAGCAGGGACGCTCCAGGAGGACAATTTCCATTGGTGGCAGCTTCTCAGGAGCGCTGGGAGTCCATTCTGGCAGCAGGTAGGGACTCCCAGCCGCTAGTTACAGTTTGTGGTAGCGGCTCCCTGTGAACCCCAGTGATCAGTTTCGGCTGCAAGAAGGGCTTGGGGAGAGGGTGGGATTGGCTCAGCCAGTTGCTGTGTCTTCCTAGGGGCAGAGTGGATCTCTGGGAGTCCAGGAGTGCAGCGCCCCCAGTATTGGCTCATCCGGCAGTGGCCGAGGCTCTACATCAGTGGTATTTCCAGGGAGGGGAACTGCTGAATGCGGGGGAGAGTGGGTGTGACTGGGTGGGCAAGAGTGTGATTGTGCAAGGGCATGGGGGAGTGTGACTAGGCAAGTGAGAGTTTGTGTGGCTGACGTCTTGGGCGAGGGGGGAGTGAGTGGGAGGGGTCAGCTGATACATTGCGGGCATCTGAGCAGGGATGGCATTTGTTTTAAATTGAGGTTCAGAGGTCATCTTGCTTTTGGCATTTGATTTGGATTTGGTCATTCAATAGCATTTTACATGGGCATTTGTGGCTATTTGATGACATTTCACGGTGTTTGAATTAACTTATCTCCAGATCCTCTGGCAGATAGCTCTCCCTCTTATCAGTCAGTTAGCGCGTGCACGCACACGAGTCCAATTCAAGCGAGTGGGACTTGCATATCCGCTGATAGCACCTCTGTTATCTGCTTGAAGGGCAGGCAGTTAAATTGAAACAGAATTGCACAAAATTTGGTTTGCAGGGAGGTTGGGGCTTGGACTCCTGTGTTAGGAAGCAAGAAGTATATGCAGCCTCTTTCTCTTCCCCCCCCCCCCGATTTAAGTTGTGCAATCCTGAAATGCAGTTGTGCGGGTTGCAGAAACAGCGCGCAAATGGTACTGAGGAGGATTTGAGGAATTTTCATCCCTCCTTTTTGAAAACGGGATCAGGTAGCCCATGTCTCCATCCCTACTCACTCACCTGCTGCCTTCCACGATCCCGTTTTGCACATCCTGCTAGCCCCCTCCTCTGTTTGGAGAGGTGACTCGCTGCAAGCGCTATGCCGCCTGGGGGCCGGCAGGGCAGGAGAGAGCCGGGCGGTGGAGCCCGCTGGCACAAGAGCGACAACCAACATGCACAAGGGTCAACTGCAGCACGAACCTGGCTGCTTTCCTGACTCCAGCAGCCTTGGCACAGTGGGGAGTGTACAGGGTGAGGGGTTCCCAGTGGCTGGAGTATTGGGCTAGGCGCCTGCTACTTGGTTAATGGGTCTGTTCTTTTGTGACACCCTCCCCCCCCCCGGAGCATTCTGTCCTTGTTTTTTTGGTTGCTTTTTAGTCATTAGAATTCAACCTGACAGCCTGGAACTGGAGGCAAATGGAGCTGAGCTTGGGCCAGCCCTTGCACCACAAGAAGCTTTCTGTGGTGTAGGTTGCATGAAGTTCATACTTTCCCTGTGTGTGTGTGTGTGTGTGTGTGTGTGTGTGTGTGTATGTTTGAACGGGGCCACGTGCTCCTCAGCTGCAGGGTGTGGATGGATTCTCATAAATGCAATCATGGTTATTTCCAGGGACTTTGCTTCCACACGGGCTAGCTCTTGTTTTGACTGATTTTCTTTTCTCTCTCTCTCCCCTCAGCTGCATTTTTTCCAGGCTGAATCTCATTTTGTTATTTCCTGCCCATATTTCTGACCCCTCTGGTTTCCTTTGTGGTGTTCATCTCATCCTGAGTGTGGCTTAGTATCATTGGTGCATATAGCTGATATTTCCCCCCGCCTCCTTGCATAGCGCAGCAGTGGGGGGAGCCTCAGGCCCAGGAGGCCAAATACAGCATGTGACCAGTTTTTATGTGACCCCTTTCAGTTCCTGGATCTGGCTCCTACCCCTAGTTCCTACCTCCAACCAGTGACAGACTCAGCTCTGGGAAAGGGAACAGAGAGGAGGGCATGCACGCAAACGTAGGGAGTAGATCCACGGCAGCCATCCATGATCTGGGCTCTCCTCTCCTTTGTGTACACCCCTTAAATACCTTCGCCCCCAGCTTTTCTGCGGCCCTCGCCTAATTTACAGTAAAGGTTCCCGGTCCCTGATGTGCTAATAAAGGCTGTCAGTTGCCATGCTGTTCTGCTAGCCACCTTCCCCAGCATAGCCCTGCGACTATCCAGCCCTCTCCCCTGCGCTGCACTGTTTTCAGTCCAGGATGGTGCTCCTGTTCTCGCCAAGACAGCTGTTGAAGTGATGAAAGGGAGAGAGATGGTTGATCCAGTAGTGTGCTGGGCTTTCTAGCACTGATCCAGTTGAGTGCTTAAGCAACATGATTATTATTTATAATTATTATTAGCATTTATATAGCGCCAGCGATGTACCTGGCACTTTACAGAGAATAAGATAGACACGGTCCTTGCCCGAGAGCTTACAATCTAAAGACAGGGGGAGGGGAGACAGGGAAGGGGGAACAGAGGGAGAGACAAGGGATGCGACAATCAAGAGGATGCGAGAACTCGGGTATAGTTCTTGGCTTAGTTGCAGTAAGTTGGGAGTTTGCAGATAACAGGTGAGGGATAATCCTGGGTGGGGATGATTAGCAGGAGTTAGGAAGGGTGGAGTGGAACAGGTGGGTTTTGAGGAGGGACTTGAGGGTGGGGACAAGGCGGACGAGGGCAGGGAGGGAGTTCCAGGCATGCGGGGCAGCGAGGGACGAAGGCGGGCAGAACTCGTTGTCAGAGACCTTTGTGAAGGCCAAGACCATAACTGTTTTCCGATTGGATAAATCCTTAAAAAACGGCTATTACTCATGTTGGTCAGGGGACAAGACTGACTCAGGGGCTTGGGAGCAACTATCTTGAAGTGGATCACTCCATTATCACCTGTTGTGCACTTCCTTCTCAGTCTGATTTGGCCACCATTGGACACGGGATACTGGGCTATAGATGGACCATTGGTCTGTCTCGATATGGCACTTAGGTCCCAGCTATTCTGATGAAAACCTATAATATTTCTGCCCATAACTCTTCATGTACTGTGTGTGTATACCCAGGAGCCTTCACTCCGCTGACTTGTTGCAGCCAAGAGAATCGTCGCATGCAAACCAGCCATAGGGGTGATGCTGATGAGTGGTATGCTTACTTCAGATGTCAGAATGGCCCCACTTGGCTCCAAGAAGTGTGTGGGCCTCGGCCAACAGAAGAAAGGTATAGGAAGATGGAGTTAGGCAGCTCATTCCAGTTGGAACAGCATTGGTAATTGTACTTGATTGGCAACTGCCGACTGGAATGGGAAACTGGGTTGAGTTTTTGGGATGGGCAGCAGCTGGGACTGGGTAGCCTCTGGGTTGGGCATTACATAAATGTAGGTTGCTCTAAGAGTCGCCTTCCTTTTGATTTTTGGTTTGCGCTCTTACTGTTCCTAAGCCCTGATCACCACCTACCAAAACAACAAAGTGTGCAACCCTCCAATATAATTCCTTTTCCATAAACATAATCTGTTTGTGCTCTTCTTTCTTACCTTGGGCCCAGATATTTCCAGACATTGGGTGAAAACAGACATGACGCTAACCACCCTTTAACCACCCTTGGTGGTGGTTTATGCATGTTGTAGGGCTGTATTTGTGCCCTATGCAGCCCTGAAACATGCATAAATGACCCCCAAGGGTGGTTAGCGTCATGTCTGTTTTCACCCATTGATAGCTCTGTTTCTCTCTAGAGCAAGGGTGAAGAACCTTTGGTTTTGTCCAGACATGACGATTTCCAGACCTACTTTGCACCTGCTTCGCCACCTCAAGACTCAAATTTGGTCTATTTTCGGGAGGAGGTGAAGAGGCGAGAGAGAGAATTGAAGCTTGTTTATAAAATTATTAACTGTGGAGTTGCTCCCTTCGTGAGCAAGATCATTTGTGGTAATTGGCTGTGGGTGTAAGAGGTTTCCAAGGCTGTGGTTAGTGCTATTTGTGCAAAGTTCTGCAAAGACTGCTAATTGCCTGTAATGTAGAGCTACGGTGTCTGAGAATGTGCAAGTCACTTCTCCGAGCCCTTTGCAGCCGAAGGTAAAGGGAAGACGGGTCATACTTCCTTTTGCATGCAGGCTCTATTCGTTTAGGTACCCACTGAAACCGCATACCTTATTTATGATGCCAAGTGGCCGCTTTCTTGTCAGGGTGGCGTTACTACGCGGGAAGTGGATATCGAGTTAATTTATGGAGCAGCGTACGCTGCATCGTGTTTACTCGGTCTCCCACATTTTTTAGAGTGTGGTCGCCGTGTTGGTCTTGTTCAGCATACTTGGAATTGTATGTGGTGGCCAAAGGTTTTTAGATACAAAGTCCAATTGGAACAAGTTCTGGTTTTTTGCATTTGTTCAGAAAATACCTGTCGTGGTGGAGTCTGGCTTCCTTTTTCTTGTGAAGAGTCCATTTTAGGCGGCAAATTTTCAGTATCTTGCATTGCAATCCAGAGAGTGAGTGTGGTTGCCGTGTTGGTCTTAGTCATTTTATATTTGCTCGGTTTATATAATTTCTGCTGGCTCTGTTACACGAGTCATGGAGTCGCAAGGCTGGAAGGGACCTCCAGGATCATCTAGTTCTGTCCCACTGCCGGACCTGGCGCAACCCAGCCATCCACACACAGAAGGGACTGAGAAAGGACGGGCCCTGCGTGGCCCCAACGCTGGCTTATTTCCACCAACAGTAGGTCTCATAAAAGAGATCATTTGAACCACATTTCTTGAGGAAATTGGACTTTGTGGATCTTCTCAAGGTAACATCCTTTTGCCTTCATGGTTCTTCATTGGTAGTAACTTGTGGAATGGCTGCCACTTCAGTATCGTCGGAACTTCAATGAAAACCTAAAAGGTGGTGATGCAAGAAGGAAGTGGTAAATCTTGAAAACTATAAACCTCCAGGAACAAAGGCCTTTTTATTAGGACGCTTCCCCAAATTGAACCTGCATAATTGTCCTCCTAAATCCTCGTGCTTTGCAAGACTCTCGGGTTCTTTCAAAACCTCTCTGGTTCCGTGTAGCAGCATTTTGGCATTGATCCAGGGCCGAATGTAGCAAAGTCCCAGAACTCAGGTGAACGTATGCGCACCCTGGTGCTTTGGGCATTCCTCATACATCACCTTTACAATGAGGCATAAAATTAATGTGGACAGAAAAGTGACTTTTTTAAAACCAGGCTGACTTCCATGTAACATAACCTCTGCAATCCATGTGCGAAATGCCTTGGCCGGTTTCCCAGATGTTTAACTTCTTCAAGACAAATTGCGTTCAGAGAATCTCCGAACCAAAGAAGTTAATTTTGGCACATGGCAATTAATGTTTTCAAACTGTGCCTCTCCGCACCCTCCTACTACTGCCCTTCAGGGCTTACAATGCTGAGCGGCAGGAAGTGTGGGGTTGGCCATATTCATCAGATGGAAATTTTAGAGCAGAGGTTAAATAATTTGTCCAGGTCACTCACTGAATCAGTGCCAGTACTTCTGACTCCTACTGTGTGGCTAATTCACTAGGTCTTGTTGTTTTGCCCACTATCGGAGACAGGAAATATTTATTAACAGTTAACCTATTCCCTGGGGCCTAAGCAAGTTTGGTCTCTCCGCTGTAGTGAATGTGAGCAGCAAAACTTTCACTTTAAAATGGGGGGTTGGGAATGCTTCTATCTGTGGAACCATACAAGGGAGTCAGAAAAATGGAAAAACAAACTTGAGAATCTTTAGAGGACCTTGACTTTTCTATATAAGTTGTTAGGGAATGCTCTTTAACAGCTTGACTGCTTAAAAAAAAAAAAAAAAAGTCCCTCTCTGGAAACTTTTAGTTTTCATTATAACAAAAAATGTTTCTCACCCTCCCAAGTTGCAGAGAGCAGCTCAGAAACATGACAGCAGCAGAGCACAAAAGTTAAAAACCAAAAAGGGGAAAGTTGGATTTCTGTTAATTTCTAATGCTCATGATTAAGACAATCTTGTGATTTCTGTGTAGGGGAAGGGGCTATTGTCCCTCCCCCCTTTTTTTTTTTCTTTTTGCTTATCCCATCTCTAGGATCCCTCACTTCTAAATGTGCACCTCCCATTCCAAGGTCCATTTTTTATTCTTAACCTCAAGATCTGATGTTACTTGCACTCCTCAAGAAGTTACTTGAGGGTGCAGGGTGCCACTTCACGCAGGAGTGTAATACAGGGGCGTAGCTAGGTGGGAGTGGACCCTGGGGTAGGAGATGGAGTGTGGGCCCCCCTACTGCAGTGCGCCTATTAACTCTACATGGGGGTGTGCACTGGTGTCTACGTCCCTGGTGTAGTAATAGGTACAAAAATTGTAGCGTTAGCCTTCCTTTAACAAGCTCCATCTGCACCTTTATCTTTGACCTGCCGTGCTTCTGCCTACCTTCTGCTGGATTGCCCCGGAACCCACATTCCCCACCTCTCCCCTTGGCCACATACTTGGGGACTCCTCCCTATTGTGATGCTCATCAAGGAACCCCTCTGCTTTTCTATCAGACAGAATTGCATTCCTGTGGGGAATGGGGGAGCAGGGTGGAAGAAAAGGTGTGGACAGCAAACGCTCTGTAGAACAGAACAAACAAAAATCCCACAGGGGAAATGCGTACCAACACCCCCCTCCCGCCCGGCTGTTTAATGTCAGTTAAGCTCGCGTGCTGTCTGTCTCCCTGAATACAATCTCAGCTAAGACTGGTAATATAAGCATTTATAGTGCAATGAATACAAACATAGAATGTTTGTACAAACGTTAACATATACGTTCTTGCCCGAATGAATTGAAACCTTAAACAGACAAAAACAAGAAGGAAGACCATTCCTTCCCTCCCTGCCCTTTTCAGATGCGGAGCCTGGTCTAGGAGAGTGTAAGTAGCATATAGTCTGTACAAGGCTACTGAGGAATTGAACCTAGCTTTCTGGAATCCTCTCCAGCATGCAAGCCACAGAATTAACCTCCCCCTCTAGTAAAAACTTCCCCGTGTGCTTAAATTCAGTTCAGTGATCCTGTTGATTCCAAAGGGACTACTGAAGCTTGCAGAATTATTAACATGCTTGTAGGCTTGGCGGTTCTTCTGTTTTTGTTGGGAGGGAAATTCCAGAGTGTAAATTATACACTGAATGTGCATCTTTGAATGCAGTACATCCTTGCTATAATGACAGACCATTTCAAGTCTTTCTTTTATGTTTGTTATAGCAAAGGGTAAGGATATAAATAAGGAGCTGCCTAACTGAGTTGGACCAATGGTTCATCTTAGCCCAGTATTGTCACAACCTGACTTAGTAGCTGGGCTTCAAATCTGGCTCTCCAGAATCCCCAGCAGAGGCCTCGCCCAGGCGCGCTACCCGAGATTCTCCAGGATCCCCGGCAGAGACCTCACCCAGGTGTGCTGAGACCCTCCAGGATCCCCAGCAGAGGCCTCGCCCAGGTGTGCTACCTGAGACCCTCCAGGATCCCCAGCAGAGGCCTCGCCCAGGCGTGCTACCCGAGACTCTCCAGGATCCCCGGCAGAGGCCTCGCCCAGGCGTGTTACCCGAGATTCTCCAGGATCCCTGGCAGAGGCCTCACCCAGGCGTGCTACCCGAGACTCTCCAGGATCCCCGGCAGAGGCCTCACCCAGGTGTGCTGAGACCCTCCAGGATCCCCAGCAGAGGCCTCGCCCAGGCGTGTTACCCGAGACTCTCCAGGATCCCTGGCAGAGGCCTCACCCAGACGTGTTACCAAAGATCCTGAGTCAGAGATGCCAGGGATTGAACATGGGACCTTATACATGCAAAGCCACCTCAGCTACAGCCCACCCAAAAGGTTTACATATAATGCAGAAAGGAGGGAAGCTCTGGATTCACTGTCGGTGGGGATCTGCTATAATGGTGGGTGTTATAGAATCTTAGAGTTGGAGGGGATCTCCGAGGCAATCTAGTTTAACCCCCACTCAATGCAGGAAATCAAGGGAGGGAGCGCTGCTAAATTTAGGGGGGGGGGGGGG
>QEPC01011341.1:5507220-5610953 GCA_003113815.1 Sphenodon punctatus
CCCATGAGTTTCATGGAGTGTCCCCTAGTTCTAGTACTAGCTGAGAGGGTCAATAACTGCTCCTTGTTTATTAGTTCCACCCCACTCATGATTTTATAGACCTCTATCCTATCTCCTCTGTCTCATCTCCAAATTGAAGAGCCCCAACCTGCCAAGCCTCTCCTCATACGGGAGCCCTTCCATGCCCTTGATCATTTTTGTTGCCCTTCTCTGCACCTTTTCTAGTTCAGCTCTGTCTTTTTTGAGATGGGGCAACCAGAACTGCACACAGTATTCGAGGTGCGGTCGCACCATTGATTTGTATAGAGACATTATGACCTCCTCAGTTTTCTTCTCTATCCCTTTGCGAATAATTCCTAACATTCTGTTTGTTTTCCTAAAGGATGTGGTGGCTCTTCCTGCACTTGGAGCCTATAATCAAGAGTAGCTTAATGAGAGTGAATGATAGGCTTAATGCAGGGATTCCAGGCAGAAAATCACTGACCCATATTCTGCGGGAGGTTAAACTGGTTGGTAATACTGTACCCTCTGGCTTGAAAAAAATAATAATCTGTGAACTTGTCCAAATGAGAGAGTTCCGTCTTGCGCGTAAATGCTTTTCTTGCAAAGGAGATTAGGAAGCCCCTCCGAGAGAGATTATTGCTCTTTGGCCCTGTTCAAACTAATCTCTGCAACTGTACCAAGATGGGTGCAGTGTTGGTTCCTCATCATTACAAGGAAAACCAACTAAAAGTTGGGGGTGGAATTTGTATTGGTGGACTATGGAATCCCAAGGATGAGAGAGTCCAGGTTAGTCACCTGTCAGAGTCTAAATCAGGAGTGGGGAATGCTTTCCTTCCCACAGGCCATTTTGAAAATCATATTTGTATTCTATTTCTATCCCACCCTCCCCCAAAGGCTCAATGCCATGGACATCATAAAAGACCCCCAAATACAAAAAAAATAAGACCCCATAAAATATTTATAACCTCTCCTGCCCCCATGCGCCTAACCCTGCCTATTAAATATCTGCCCAAATAAATAGGCCTTGTGTTGCCTGCAGAAGACATTCTGACTAAGGCTTAGTCAAACCTCCGAGGGAAGGCAGTTCCAAAGGTGTGGAGCAGCCACCGAGAATGCCTCTGTATGCCTGGGTCATGTGGATGGAGATGGGCCAATGATGGAACTTGCAAGAGAGCGAGCTCATCCGTGCAGACATTGGATGGAGGCGGTCCTTCAGTACAAGCTCCAAGGGGGTTGGCCGGGATGTTGAAAGTGTGTGCTCAGGATGGGAGAAGGAAGGAGGAGGTCCAGATCATGGATCTGTATAAAGTGTTGGACTTGGACCTAGGGGGCCAGGGTTCGAATCTCACCCTAGCCAACCAACTCACTGTGCAGCCTTGGGCAAGTTACAGCCTCTGGGCCCCGGTTCCACATCTGTAAAGTGGGAATAGGCATGTCTGTCTTTCCCTGTGTGTTCCCCTCATCCTTGTTCATCTTGGATTGTAAGCCCATGGGCAGGGACCTCTCTGAAAATCTGTAAAGGGCTGTGTACGCCTAGTAGTGCAATTAGTAGTAATCTATAGAGATCCATTCCCCTTCCCTTACCCTACTCCCTTACCCTGAGCTCACCCTTTTTTTGGGGGTGGAGTGGGAGAAGAGGGGTTAAGAACTGGCTTCAAGAACTGGAAAGGGGCCAAATAAAAATGAGTTCCAGGCTGCATTTAGCCCCCATGCCAGAGTCTAGACCCCCACCCCTCATCTAGAACCATCATAGGGCATATTCCGGTGAAACAGGAACCACTCGCAAATAGGGACATCACAACACCATGCAAGCAGGAAGGGCAGCAGCAGCACGGAGCAGACCAGAGGCTTCTCCTGGACCTGCCTCCCAGGAGCTGTTTCTCATGCTGCCCTTGATCCCGGGGGGGTGGGGGCTTGGGCAGCAGGAGCAGCACTCGATCCTTTGGCGCGTGTTGGACCACGAAGCCGTCCTGTGCTCCCACACTCCTGGGTAGCCACTGGCTTACCCGCAAGCTGTTCCCTGTACGAACTGCCACGCTCCCTGCTGTGTGTTTAGGATTGCCCATGTTGGCAATTTTGAACACACACAACTGTGTGACCTGCAAAGCCGTCCACAGGTTGGGATCCCAGCTGAGGTCATGTCACCTTGTGGGCCGGGTCGCCCTCCTGATAGTTATTTTCCATTATCTTTGTTGCTGTCAGGGGCCACAGGATTCTCAAGATGTGGTCGCTTCAACCACAACTTTGGGAATGACCTGGCCTTAAAGGAAGGAGGCTTAGGGCAAGGGGGCTGGGTCTTCTGCTGTTGCGTCTATTGTTTGATGGGGCTAGTCTTTGAGGCGCTACACTGGCTCTCGGAGAAGCCCTAAGGATGAGTTATCTGACTTGGACCTGGGAGCCCAGGGTTCGGATCCTACCTTGGGCAAGTTGCTATCTCTCAACTCCGTTTCCCTCTGTAAAATGTGAATAATAATGACCTACCTCACAGGATTTTGTCATGCGGGTGAATAAATTAACTAGATTAAGGGTTTTAAAGCCCTTGGCACCACTGAAAATGCTACAGCAGTGTTAATTATAACGAAAAGGTGTGAATGAGGCTGAGGAAAGGAGCATGCTTGCAGCTCTCCTGCAGCTGTTGAAGTCCACCCAGTAGATAAACAGCTGTTGCTCTCCCCTGAGCATTTCCAGTGGGCGGTCCCCGATTTTATACCAAGGGACATGGCCACGAAGCCTGTTACCAGCGGAGAGAACTTGATTTTTTTAAAAATTTTGTTGGAAATAGAATTTGTGTTGGTTGCCATAACAACCCAGCATTTCTGTCGGAGTGTTCACATGACCCTGTTCCAGTTTCTAAATATAAGCCCCGTTTCACCCAAGGTTTCTGATGCCATGGAAACGGAATGTTCTGCAAAGATGCTCGGAAGAACTGAAATTTCAGGAAATGTGGTTTTAATAAATAAAATACAATAAGAAATCCGAGTCGAAGGGAAATTAGCCTGGGCCTTAGAGTGCCCTCTACTGCCGTCCATACTGGTCTCCTACGAAGACTGTTGGCCTAGGCCATGGCAGGCTTTGGGTCACTGGGTTCCCCTTGCCTTATCCCAATCTTTTTTTGGTGAGGGCCAGCCGTACCACAACCACAGGGTGATCTGGTGTGACTGTCTTGGATGCTGCCATTTTGACTACTTCTGGAGTCCCCACAATGGCCCCTATCTTCTCCAGGGCAAGGTACGGGGCCTCCACTCCCTCGCACAGGGTCACAAACACAACCACCTCTAGGCCCCCATGGAGAGTACCCCCCCAAAGGGGGTGGGGCCACCAGAGGTCCGGGATGTAGTTACGATAGGTGCAAAAGGCACAACTGCATTAGGGTCCACACATCTGGGGGTGGGCACAATGCATGTAGAACGTCTCTCTCCTATGGGGCACAGCTGGTTCCAGGACAAGGGTTCATTCCAATTTAGATCCACCTCTGCGGAGGCCCTTCATCTTCACCCTGGGCCCCACCAATTCTAAAGCCTTCTCTGCTCTTGCTGTATTCGCACATGCGCCTCAACGCACGCGCAGACAAAGTGCCTCGGAGAGTAACTGAAGCAGTTCTGAGACAGCAGTTCCTTGTCTCCAGCTATTTCAGAAGCTCAATGGACTCCTTTCTGGCAGCATAGCCTGCAGCGTTCCTCTTAGCTGGCCTGCGTGAACCTTCCCTTGCTGCAAAAGGGTGGAGAGGCAACGCATATTTATTGGGGGTTTTATCCCGTCCTTCCCGAAATGCTCCGGATGGCTAGCAACATCATAAAAACAGGCCCATAAAATACCCATATTCACTCCCCCTCCTCCCTTTAAAACAAATCAATGCCTGGGAGCAACTTTTCATGCTATTCCGTGGACTTTACCAATTTTCAGTCTGGTTTTGGCTGCCCCACCTTCCCCCATGTCTAACTGCTGCGTACATCACCCTGTGTAGTAGGCTCGTGATCCGTCTTGCAGTGGGAAATGGTCGTGTAGCTCCTAGGGCACAACATCTGGGGAGAGTGCACAGCTGTGTATGCCAATCTTGGAGTCGGAGGGCGAGTTGTAGCCAGGAGACCTGCACGGACTCCATCTTCCCCATTGTTGTCAACACGGGTCCTTGGTTGGATCTCCGACACCATGAGCAGGGACCTTTGAAGAGGAATTCTCCGAAGATGGGGCCGCCTCCTTCCTTGAGCTTTGGGAATGCCCCACCGTACCTCTGATGTGACCGGTTATGTTCCTAGAGTCCTGCGGTCTGAACATTCGCCTTCCCATTGGCTCACCCGGTTCTGGAAGAGCAACTGCGGGCCTAGGGGCCAAACATGCCCCAGGCTTGGCTTTTATTTGGCCCTTTTCCAGCTTTTGGATCTAGCCGCTGGCTCTACTCTCAGCCTCCCGAGCACTGAAAGACTGAGCCCAAGTTAAGGGAGCAGAGATGAGGGCATGCGCACAAGGAGAGGAGACCGATCCATGAGCTGGATCCCTCTCTTCCTGGGTACACCCCTTAACTACCCCCAACTTCTATGTGGCTCTCAGAGCTTGTATCAGTTTTAAAGGTAGCCCCTGGGAAGGAAAAGATTCCCCCACCCACGGTCTAGCTGATAGTCCCCAAGGTTTAATTTACGTTCATTTGGTGTTCTCCTTGGGTCCCTCCAAATATGCTGGCCACCATCGAAGCTGGCTTTGTTTCTGCAGACAAGACTTGCCAATGTGATAGTTCCCCCTTTTTGTCTCCCTTGTTCTGCTTTCTCCTTTTTCTGTTTGGATAGAGCTTGTTTCTGCTTGCCACTGGAGATTAGGACTTTTTTCTGGTCACTTCACAAGCATCATGGAGCTGAACCCCCTTCTGATCTTGCCGTCTCCTTGATGATGGAATACCGAGGCTTGTTCGAACTTTCAGCAGGGGCATAGTTATCAGTGGTGCCGTCGTACTGGTTCCCACATGCTTTTGAGTGCATGTGCATACTGGAGTGGAGTGCCCCAGCAGGNGAGTGCCCCAGCAGGGCCCATTCCCCCT
The DNA here is from genome assembly GCA_003113815.1 of Sphenodon punctatus. Lineage (NCBI taxonomy): Eukaryota > Metazoa > Chordata > Lepidosauria > Sphenodontia > Sphenodontidae > Sphenodon > Sphenodon punctatus. The sequence goes on from QEPC01011341.1 coordinate 5,512,253, forward strand.
AGCTCCCCCCCTGTACATAGTGCAGACACACACTGGAGTGGAGTGCCCCAGCAGGGCCCATTCCCCCTAGCTCCCCCCCTGTACATAGTGCAGACACACACTGGAGTGGAGTGCCCCAGCAGGGCCCATTCCCCCTAGCTCCCCCCCTGTACATAGTGCAGACACACACTGGAGTGGAGTGCCCCAGCAGGGCCCATTCCCCCTAGCTCCCCCCCTGTACATAGTGCAGACACACACTGGAGTGGAGTGCCCCAGCAGGGCCCATTCCCCCTAGCTCCCCCCCTGTACATAGTGCAGACACACACTGGAGTGGAGTGCCCCAGCAGGGCCCATTCCCCCTAGCTCCCCCCCTGTACATAGTGCAGACACACACTGGAGTGGAGTGCCCCAGCAGGGCCCATTCCCCCTAGCTCCCCCCCTGTACATAGTGCAGACACACACTGGAGTGGAGTGCCCCAGCAGGGCCCATTCCCCCTAGCTCCCCCCCTGTACATAGTGCAGACACACACTGGAGTGGAGTGCCCCAGCAGGGCCCATTCCCCCTAGCTCCCCCCCTGTACATAGTGCAGACACACACTGGAGTGGAGTGCCCCAGCAGGGCCCATTCCCCCTAGCTCCCCCCCTGTACATAGTGCAGACACACACTGGAGTGGAGTGCCCCAGCAGGGCCCATTCCCCCTAGCTCCCCCCCTGTACATAGTGCAGACACACACTGGAGTGGAGTGCCCCAGCAGGGCCCATTCCCCCTAGCTCCCCCCCTGTACATAGTGCAGACACACACTGGAGTGGAGTGCCCCAGCAGGGCCCATTCCCCCTAGCTCCCCCCCTGTACATAGTGCAGACACACACTGGAGTGGAGTGCCCCAGCAGGGCCCATTCCCCCTAGCTCCCCCCCTGTACATAGTGCAGACACACACTGGAGTGGAGTGCCCCAGCAGGGCCCATTCCCCCTAGCTCCCCCCCTGTACATAGTGCAGACACACACTGGAGTGGAGTGCCCCAGCAGGGGACCCTGTTGAGTCTTATACACCAGGGTCCATTTCCACCTAGCTGCCTCCCTGAGCTCCAGGGAAGAGGTCTACATGAATGAAAACGAACCTGCCCACTTTTCCTGCTGAGCTGCCTCCTTCCTCATCTCTGCGTCTGGGCTGCCCCTGTGCGTGCCATTTGTGCCGCTTCCAAATGAGAGAGAGAGAAGGTGGTCGCTGTCTTGGCCCCAAATGTAAGAGTTGGAGACAAGCTTGTTTCCATCTCTTCCATATGAGTATTGACTTGCACCAGACGGTACCCAACGCTGACTGCTGTAGCTATTCCCGCTGTGCCCCTCCCCAGCTACGTGCGGTGCTGTTGAGTATTTATCTCCACTCTGGGGCTGCAAATTCTCTAGAATTCTGTGTTAAACTTGAGTTTTGATTCTGGAGCCGCTTCCAGACCCAGATTTGTCTGCGTGTGATGAAAACGGGGGGCTCTCTGGTGGGGGCGGAGAGGGAAGCATGCTGTCCTTTTTGCACAGATGTTTCCTCTACAGGATTCCTCCTTTCGGTGGGGGGTTTTCCTGCCCCATGCAAATGGGAAGTGGCTTTTTTCTGCTGAGCAAGGGTGAACTCCTTTTTCAAGGTCATTCATCTAGGGACAGATCAGAAGTCACGTGCAACCATTTCCGTGGACAACGATGATCTTCATCCCGTTTTTGATGCTATCCGTCACCCCCAGACTCGTGTTGCAGACCGTGTTCAGTTGGATTGTTGTTGTTATTACTACAAATATTGCTGGTCTAATCTGGGGTGGGGGAAACTTTTCCTCCTGGGGGCCACTTTGAAAATTGGGACAAGTTCAGAGGGCCACGTAGAAGTTGGAGGTGGTGCGTGCTTAAGGGGTGTGTTCACAAAGAGGAGGGCCAAGATCCTGGATCTGTGTGTTCTGTCCTTGTGTGCGAGCCTCCTCTGCTCCCTTACCCTGTGTTTGAGTGCAGGAGCTGGTTCCAGGGGTCAGCTCCAGGAACTGGAAAGGGGACTGATAAAAACTAGCCATGGGCTCCTTCTGGCTCCTGGACATGCAAGCAGATTTAAATCCGTAATGGAGAATTAAAGGGCTGGGTGAAAGCCCCAGAGAAGAAAAGGGGTCCCTTGTCCCCAGCTTTCTGGTTGTGCTCAGAAATGACTTTCCACCATGGCTTGGTCTGGGCTCACCTATGCAAAACGTAGTCCTAGGAGTGGGTCAGTACATGACCTTCCACTTTCTACGTTCTTTATGCAAGGTGGTGGTGAAGTATTTCTATAGTCCCAGCAGCGTACCTGACACTGAACAATCGATAAGAGATGGGTCCCTGCCCCGAGAGGCTTACAGTCTGGGGGGGGGGGGACAAGGGAAAGGGGAGCACAGGGAGACATTCACAATATTGAGAAGCCACAGGGGCTTGTGCTTAGCCTGCTTAAAGGGGAGGAGGGGGACCCTGAATGGCCGGACAGCAGAGGGAGTATCAGTGAGCAGTCTTCGTGGTGAGGTTGGGGGGTTAGGGAAAGCCTGACAGGAAAAGTAGATTTTTTTTCTTTAGAAGGGATTTAAAGGGGCCGAGAGAGCAGAGCGTATGTTCTCGGGGAAGGCGTTTCAGACATAGGGTGCAGTATGGGAGAATGGGTGAAAACAGATGTGACGCTGACCCAATTTGGTCCAGAACCCACCGGCACATCTGTTTACACACTGCTAGATGTTGGCCCATGACTGCCTCGGGGCGGGGCGGCGGCTAGCCCAGGCTGTGTCTTTTGGGGAAAATCTCTGCGGACGCAGCCTGGGCCACTCAGGCTACCACGTTTGTTCAGTCCCGCCATCCCCGCCTCGGGGCAGAGGGTGCCATGGGAGGGCGCTGGGGGCAGGGCCGGCCGCTTTGACGTTGGTTTAGCTCCCTACGCTACCCAGGCTCTGCGGGCAGCGGGACAGCTCTCCGGCCATGGGCATCTTTATTCAGTGCTCCTCCCTGATCTGGGCTGTGTTGGCTGGGAAGCTGCATTTGTACCTGAAGACCAAAGACAATTTAGGGAGCAGGAGAGCGTTGCGGTGGGTGAAAGTGGTGGCAGAGGAGGAGCGAAGTTCCCAGATGCGAATGTAGTGGGAAATGAGGGTAGAAAGCCAGGGGAGGAGCAAGGCTCCGAGGACCCTTGAAGATAGACAAGGAGTTGGTGCTGGACACGAAGGGAGAGAGGAGGGGTTGGTAGCCTTCTGCAGAGAGAAGTGACGGGTCTTGGCAACAGACCGAATGGAGGTGCAAAGGAGAGGAAGGAGTCAAAGATGAATCCCAGTTTACGCGCCTCGGGGACAGATTGGACGGTGAACCCATCAATGGAGAGGGGAAGGAAGTTGTAAGGTTTGGGGTGATGAGCTATGGAGTCTCGGACATATTATGATCGAGTTTACAGTGAGACGTTGAAGGGGGAACGTCAGAAAAACAGTTGATGATAGAGACTAAATGGAGGTGGAGAGACCGATTTGAGTAGAGGTGATACCGGAAGCCATTGTGAAGCTCTTACGTTTATCGAGAGGGTTATGTGTCAAGGCAACGGAGATGCTACTAGGTTTCCTGCCCTGAGGAGGAGCCGATGATGGATTGCTCTGATGATGTGTGGTTTCTGTGGGGTCCTCTGGCTTTCTCACTGGGTTTTTTTGAAGACAGCCAAATTTAGTGCCTCTACATTGGCTTCCTATTTCTCTTCTTGAATAGGGGTGTGGTTATAATAGATGCAGCAGGTGCAGCTGCACTGGAGCCCCACAATGCATGTGGAGTGTGCGTGCGTCGAGCGCCTTTCCTCCTTCTGCACTGGGGCCCGTTCCCTTCAAACTGCTCCTGTTTCTAACCTAGCAGTACTCGGTACGCTCTGGCAATTACCCCACGTGAGGTCGTGCAAGTCCAGCCTCCGTTCTAACGGTGCTCCTCACTGCACGGATCGTTATAAGCAAGGCCAGTTAAGTTACACAGAGGCCGTTTCCCCCCTCAGTAGGGTGCGGCGACTAGTTTTTAAGAAGTAGTGTTTAGAATTGTCCCCTCTCTCGTATCTCTTTCATAAGTGAAGGTTGGTCAGCAGAGGATTGAAAATAAAGTCCTTGTCTTCAGGGAAAAACACAACACAAAACCTGTGCTCTTTCGGTGTGACTACCATGTCCCTTTTGGTTTCAATAAGTCTAAGACCATTGGATCAGTTAAGGATCGTTAAGGTGTCTCTGCTCTGTCTGCTGCAGTGTTTGTTACGGATAGAGGCTGTCTTTGTCTTGCCTGCCTAGTTTGATTTTACAACCTACAAACCCTCATGTCCCTGTTGCATAATGAGGGGGAAAAAAGCAAGAATGCTAACACTTGACTTCACCGTGACTGGCAAGCTGTATGGGTGCCACAACTTCACAGCAGATGTAGGAGCCACAAACCACTAGCTCTCTGCGCCAGAGCATCCTCGGGCCCGGCTGTTGGGCTTAGCCAAAAGGAAAATTGGTCAGCCATATTAAGTAGCTGGACGCACTCTCCCGCTGGCTTACCCCGCTAACCCACAAACTGGAAACACAAAATGCCAGAGGGAACCACAGTTCCACTTCCGTTTTCATTCCGTATCCCAAAAGCATGAGGTTTGAAGCAAATGGGGTTTTCTTATTCCAAAACAAAACACAGTAGCTTGAAGTTTCATGGAAAACCTCATGTTTCAGACTATGAAATTGCTCGAAACCAAGTGGTGAACATCTGTAGTTTAAACAGGAACAACTCAAAGTTTACAGTTTTTACAACATTTTGAACCAGCCTCCGTATGCTTGGCTCTCTTGGGCCGTTGGCAGCTAGCTCGTTTACCTAAAAGACCATCTCCTCTCCTATGTTCAATTTTGATTCAAAAAGGTCAGCTGGGGGTTGCTTCCTGCACAGATCAGTGTTGCACCGAGTCCCCACAATAAGGATGCACGGAAAGGTGTTCTCAGTGGCTACCCCCATGGCTCTGCCAACACCCTTTCTCTGGAGGTTTGACAAAGCCTGAGCATTATTTTTTTTTAAGACAGTGCAAGACCTAACTATTTGGGCAGGCATTTAGTGGGTGGGGATAGGTTTAAGGATGCTGTTTTTAATGGGAATTTTATATTTTCATATTCTTTGCATTTGTATTTTTGTTTTAAGCTCACCCTTCCTCAAAGGTTCAGAGTGGGTAACAATATATATAGTTACCCACTCTGAACCTTTGAGGAAGGGTGAGCTTAAAATCCCAAAATAAAAATACAGATTTAACTGCTAGCTGACATGAATAGAAAACTGAGGCCATTACAGAGAGTCAGCAACAGTGTGTGTCTGTTTTCTGTTGAATGTGGCGAATACAAGCGTTTCTGTTTGGGCCAGGGGCTGCGCAAACATTGCTCCCATTGGGTGGCGCATGTGCGAGAGATTAGGGTTTAAATGCACGTTGTGGGTGGAACAGGAAAACTCTTCCCTGTGCGTTCCAGAAATGTGCAGCAGCATATGGCCTGAAACATGCGCTTGCTCCATCGTATTGTGTCTAAATATTTAGTGTGTATTGCACCATCTCCGAGAGATCTGAGAGCCTAGTACGGAAATCGAAACCAGCTGTTGCTAAATGCGCGGCTACAGATGGAAGTCCTGCAGCTCCCACCTAGCAACCATTCTTATTGCTCTCCAGCTGTAAGTGAAGGAAACAAATGCCTCGCCTCCTTCGGACAGTAGGTTAAATGCCTTTTCGTAGCAAAAAAGCCACTGTCCCACTGATCTTTCTGGGTAGTTTGGGAGCAGATTAATGGGCTTGGTATTTTAACACACCCACCCCCAAAAAAAAAAAAAAAAAAGCTAAAAAAAACTGTTATGATTGAATCTAACTGCCTGGGTGACACAGTTCTTAGAAATTCATCCTGTTATTTCTACATCAAACCCAGGGCTTTTGAGCTAGTGCGTAGCTTTTGGAAAGGCATCCAGCCTTGAAGTAATGACTTTGAGAGATGGAAAATACACCACATCTCTCGGAAGCTGGTTCCAATGCTTAATTATCGTCTGTATCGAGAGTGATTATCTTATTTCTGTTTTGAATTTGTCTAGCTTGAGCCCATTAGCTCTTGTTACATCTGTGTGTTCTAGCGTGGAGTTGCCTAGTATCGGGGAATTCCCCCCACCTTGGGTGCGATATAGATTATCTTTTGGTCACCCCTTAACATGCAGGATAAAGATCAAATGGCTTAAATATCTCTCTGCATTTCCCACACCTCAAATCATTCCAGTGGCTCACTTCTAAACCTTTATCAAACTTCTTGTTTTTCTTTTCTTTTCTAAAAGTAGGCGTTAGTGTGCAATAAATGGTTGTCTTATTACTGTAAACAGAAATAATAAATCTGCTTGCTTATACATCCAAGGATCGTAACCACAGCATTACCCTGGGAACACAGACTTCCGGTACGAATTTATTTTATTTTTTTGACTTGCTGTCCTGATTCCTTTACGTATTTACCCATCTGAAAAGTATTTTTGGGGTAATCGGGTGCCCGCTGAGTACGCGGGTAGCCCACCAGGGTATTGCTCTCAGGTAGCTCATGAGTGTGGGGTGCAATTCGTTTTTTGTTTTTTTTAATTGGTAAAACCAATGAATCCCCATTCATTTTAGTAATTAAAAGTGATTTTTTTAAAATTAATCTAAAAAAATAATAAACACACCCACCCAAAAGTAGTAGGGTTGTTTAAGAAAGCCCCTGCAAAAGGCAAGGTGTGGGGTTTTTTTAAACAAAAACTAAAATGAACATGTTTGCGGTGCTTTCTGCACCCCCCTACTCATGAGCTACCGCCTTCAGTTTCACACATACCATGACCCCTAAACTTCTTTCCCTGTCATAGCGGCCGCTGTCGCATAACTGACCTGCATTCTTTCTGTGAATCAAACCACAATATAGGGGAGGGGGGGTTCTGTCAAAACCTCTCATGGTTCCATAAAGCCGCCTTGGTTGGGTCGGTGCCACTTCCTTGCTAAATCCCATATCGACCCTTCTATTATTGTGTCCATGGTCAATGTCCTCTTCGTTGGCCAATAACCACCTGCGTTACTCTTTTTTAAAATTGGCACCACCAGGGCCAGATGCCTCCAGGGTATTTTCAAGATGTGTGACCACGTAGGACCTCAGGCTTTACAGGGGTCTCCCCAAGACCTGGAGTTCATGAATGAGTTTGAAATGACGACACGAAAGGGAGAAACACTGGTCTAAAACATGGGCCTAGAGGGTCTCTAACACAGGGGGGCCCAGTCCCAGGGAGGACCTGCAGTGCCCCCACACACTTCTTGCACAGTGCCCCAATTTCTCTGGGTCCAACACTGGGCACCCCTCTCCAAATCTACTGGAAATTCTCACTACTCAAAGAGTTGTAAATAATCAACACAACAGTTCAGTTCCTCAGTCAGTTCTTCAATGCTCTTAGGTCCTGCAGATTTGAAAAAACTAAAAAAAAACAACAACCCTGAACTATTGATAGTATTTTACCGTGTACAAAGCACTTCACCATCTCATTAATCTTCCCTTCTTCCCAGGAGTGTAATTAATGCAGAGGTTTCAAAGGAAGTGAGAGTGAACTGTCAAAGAAGCGTGCAACTTAAGAAGAGCTTTCTTTTTAAAGAAAGGGCTCTTGCTTGAGCTCCAGTGCTGCCAGTGTCTTTCACACTCTAGGGGGTTGCAAATATCACATGCTCCGTGTGATCCGTGTAGGGGAACTGAGATAGGACAGGTGGACGGCTGAGGCTGAGAGATGGAAGCTTGTCCAAAGCCACCCAGCTAGTCCTCGGCTGAGCCAGGATTCCAATCCTTGTCTCCCAGCTCCAAGTTCTCTGCTGGCTGACATTGGTCACCATCCATCAACCCCTCATTCTGGAGCCAGTTGTTTGTGGTTGCTGGCTTTTAATCTTAGTGAGATGTCATTAAACATCCTCTCGAACTGACACCCCACCAGTACTCCAAATGCGGCCTGTGGATAGTTTCTTTGTAGCTCCCTTCCACTTGCTGGATTTGGCCTCTGGATCCCGTTTCTACCCACAAGCACTGAAAAAGGTATCCCTGGGTGTAAGAACGGAGAGGAGGGCATGCACGCAAGAATAGGGGCTGGATCCATGGCATAGTTCCATGATCTGGACCCTCAGCATCACCTTGTCCAACTTCTCCACAGGCCTTGGAGCTTGATCACATTTTCAAAGTGGCCCCTGGGAGGGGAAAGGTTCCCCACCCCTGAGACAAGGCATTGATACAAAATCTTACCAGGTCCTTAACTTCTGTACTGCAGCTTGGATTACCTTCAGGGCCAGCAGAGCATTTTGTAAGAATTCCTCACCCCCACCCCAGTAAAATACTATTATCGGCTACCAACTTTAAAGTTGCGCATCTGGTTTTAAGAAATTGAACCATTGGGCATATCTAAAAATGCCCAGTTTTCCAAAATAATTTCTCCACAAAATTTAACAAGGGGGCTATGTTGACCCCCACCCCAACCCCCGCCCAATCAAGATGGTCATTGATGTGCCTGTTTTATTGTGTGTCTGTCTACTGGTGGGGTTTTTCCCCATCACTTTCCCCCACTTGATGGGGAACCTTTTCCCCTCCTTGGGGGACACTTTGAAAATTGGTACCAGCTGCAAGGACTGTGGAGTTGTTGGCGGGGCGGACGGGGATGCTTAATCGGGGTGCTCAGGAAGAAGAAGGTCCAGATCATGGATCCGTTTGTCACTGCTTGAGGGTAGGAACCGGATCCAGGGGCCAGATCCTGGGACTTGGAAAGGGGCCACAGCGGGTTGCATTTGGTGTGAGGTTCCTCACTCCTGCTTTTTTATATCCTTTTTTAAAAAAATGCACTGAGGACAGGTGCACCTCATGTTACTAGCCCCTGGGATTGTGTTGTGTGACTTTAATGACAATAAGCCTTTCCATGGGTAGAAACGTTTTTTGTTTCTGATTTTGGTGTGGGAGGACGTTTTGAACCACCCTTGCCCAGCCGTGGACTTGTTCTGTGCAAGCGATCCCGTGGAGGCTTGGGAGGGTATCAAGCACGCCTCCAGTCATGGCAACGGTTAACAGAAGCGTGGAGTACATTCTCTAGCATTAAATGCAGACAGGCCAGTTACTGTATGAAAGGCTAGCTTGAGAGTACTTAAAGGGGAAAACTCTAACCGGACAGCAGGGGATGCAGAAGGTCAAACTGACTGAGCCTCAGCCAAGGGTACACTTGACAAAGCATCCCTTGTTTGTCCTGCTTGTGCGTGGGGAGCATCTGGTCAGTGGCACAGACCCCGCCATTGTGTTCCGTCATTGCCACAAACATTTGGAAGCTGGCAAATTAAAAGCTCCCAGAAGCTTCACATCTGGACGGACTAGAATGGACCCTTTTGATTTCCAAAGCAGAATAAAGGGAAGGCAGGAAAGTGCCAAAGCGTTTTACACAGGAGGAAGGTCACGCTCCAACAGTGCATAGTCTTCCTCGTGAGATTTGACTTTGGCTAGGGAGGCTTGGTGTGTGCGCGCACACAGCACAAGAGGCAGTGAACTGGATGTGCTTTGACATGCTCCGTGTTCATCCCACGACAGCAGAACTGGGTTCTGGCCTGCTTCACATCGGAGTTCATTTCTAGCAGGGAACCCCTAAACCCTCATATGGTAAGAAAGTAGCTGCCTCTAGTTGGAGACAAGCAAAGCTCGCTGTGACATTTTGTGTATTGATATCCCTGTATTTTTTCACCCTTCAAACTGAAGCGTAACCAATTTTATGCATGTTAAATCTGCTCCTTTCTCTGAGCCATCCCTGATGGTGGATGCATTCCATGGGAGAGGGCTTTCTCCTCCTAGAATGACATCTTGTTGAATCGGTTTCTGCATAAATTCTTGCTGCACGAATGCTGGATCTGTTTGGAGCGCACCAGAATAGAACCAAGTGGATACCTTAAAACGGTATGCTGCTAATGATTCTTTGGAATACGTCCTTTCTTTCTAAGGACTTTGTGCAGTGCGCTTTATTGTTTGAATGTGACAATTCCGAGCTCCACAAGAAGTCTGTGAGAGACCAAGCATAGCAAAGAAGTCTTGGGATTTGAAAGCTCCGAGTCCTAGAAACTGGAAATGGGGTGGAAGGAAACTTATTCAACTATGCGTGGAAAGTCATTTTAATGGGCGACCATTTCTTTTTTTAAAGAGAGCTTAATCCAGGGTGCCTGAGATGACTGTTTTATAGGAAACGGATGGAGATGATTAAAGCAAAACATAATGGGCTTCCAGAATGGGATTCAGCTGTCAGGCACCTGCATTTAACAGGTCAGTATCCCACACGGACTCTCCAAGAGACTATCAGAATAAAGCAAACCTCTCCAACTGCCTTGCAAACTCACTGGACCAAGAGCACCGCTGAAATGAAACCACCTCTGGGTTTGATGATATGCTACACGACAGTAGGAGAGAGATGATTTCCGCTAGGGATTGTGGCAGACACTTTGTGCAGCTGTTAAAAATGTCTAGGGCACTTTGGATGGTGATAGTAGTTTATGGTGGTATCTTAAAAACCTTCCCCTCCCAAGGTACTAGGTGGATCGGTGCTTACATACAGGATACTAGAGACTGGTTTCGTGATAGGATTTTACAATGCAGAGGAACGGGGGTAGAAAATACCATGCAAATTCATGTGTAATCGTGAATCTTTGTGGAATGTTTTGTTGTGAAGCTCTACTAGTCCTGCTTCCTGGGTCTGTTTAACGCAAAAGGGCACTTATTACTGAGTCAGATGCTGTGAAGACAGCTGATATTAGAATCGCTGTTTCACACCTGCTGAAATCAAGAATGCATGTCTAAAGTGCAAATGAGCGTGTGATATTTGCAACCCCCTAGCAGCACGAGCGTGAAAGAATCCAGCAGCACTGGAGCTCAAGTGACAGCCCTTTCTTTAAAAAGAAAGCTCTTCATAAGTTGCACGCTTCTTTGACAGTTCGCTCTCATTTCCTTTGAAACCTCTGCATTAATTACACCGAACGGGATAACGTGCTTCCTGACCGAGCAGAACACAGCAACCCCTCATGGAGCTTTTATTAGAATAACTGAGCTTTAGTCACTTTTGAGGGTAACAAAATTAATTTCGCTTTTGTGTGGACACATAGCGGCACTGGGAACTCTATGCAGTCAATGGCTAGTTTTTATTTGGCCTCTTCCCAGTTCTTGGATCTGGCCCTTGGATCCGGTTCCTTACTCCCCTAGTACTGAAGGACTGAACTTAGGGTAAGGAGGCATAGTTAATAATAAATCCTCACAACAACCCTGTGAGGTAGGTTAGACTGAGAGAATATTGTGACTGGCCCCAGGGTCACCCAGTGAGTTTCTGGCTAAGGGGAGACTTGAACCAGGGCCTCCCCCTACCTCTTAGACTTAGCCACTACACCACACTGCCCTTAAGCATCCCCACCTCCAGTTTCTATACAGCCCTCAGAGCATGTAATACATTTTCAAAGTGGCCCCTGGAATGGGGAAAGGTTCCCCACCTTCCCGTAGGGCATATCTCAACCGTTGTCCCCACCTCGTGCAGAAAAATTAGGTTGTGGGTCATGTTTGTGACCCTGCCCCATTCCTCTCTCTGCTAGCCATGTCCGCTCTCTTGCCCCCAATACCGCTCTGTAGGGACACCTGCTGTCGTTGTCTGTTAGTTTTGCCAATCATCGCTCGTGACAAACTGCGCATTCTTTGCTAACCGCACCCAGCAATACGATTTGGAAAACTCCTCCCCCCGATAATTTTCTGGTTTCAAAAAGTATTGAACAGCAAATTAGTTAGGAGTATGTTTAAATACCGTATCAAACCAATTTGACACAATTGGACCTCAGAACTGCCTGTTTTACGCAGCTGTTTTACTACAGCAGTTGCCTGTAGTGTAGACTCATTGCTGTCACAATCCTCAACTAGCGGAAGAGAATGAGGACTGATGGAAAATTACCAAACAGTTCAGATTCAGATGAATAGGAAATGGAGATGTTATACTATGAGCGATATCGACAAAGCTGAAGGTACCAAGAAAGAACAGTGACTGGATTATTTATTTATTTTTAAACACCGGATTTCTCAACATCACACATTTAATTTCTCACATTTACATTAGGGCTGCCAACAGTTTGTAACTTCGTCTCTTAATGCCGGTTTTTGATGTTGCCATTGCCAACTGGTAGCTTTGTGTTTGCTGTTTACATAGTTACTAGCCTTTTTGTTAGGATACAAATCAGTCATTTAAAGAAAAGAAATGTTCATGTGATTATTCGGCGACGTTAAAGTCTCTGCATGGTGTTCCAAATTTTCAGTGTGTTAACATGCTTGCACATACTAAGGCAAGGCTCTGGGCTCAATCCATGCCTCATGAAGTCACCGTGTGCAAGGTGTGTGCCCCCATGCGTGCACAAGCAGGCACATGCATGATGCCCACACATCATGTGTGGCGGGCGTGTTGCTTGTGCATGAGGCATGGATTGGTCTCTCTGTATTTTAAAAAAATTGTTTGGTTTAATCCGCATCACTTTTGGTTAGCAGAAGGTTTTCTGACTACAAATGTTCCAGAAAATCCACATCTCTGACCACGTCCCAGAGAGATCAAAAGGCTGCCGATTGGTCTCGAGTGTAGCCTGGGGTTTGTACTGTCGCTTACTATTTCTAAGTAGCCCAAAGGGGATAAATCTTACGCCAAATAAGTGAGGCATGCTGCTGAGAAGTGGAAACCTCCCCCACCGTCGTAGGCACGAGCAGCAGCACCATGGTAGGACGGTAGCCATCCTGGGACTGCTTGGGCCTTATTTTGTGTTGCAGGGAGCCTTGAGGCCTCCCCTGAGCATTCGGATTCCCGTGCCCTGTATTCAGCCCAGAGCAAAGGTAGTGAGCAAGCTTGGCAAACGAGCTTAAATGAGCTTCAGCTCCACAAAACCGCCTTGCACCAGTATCCCTGTGTCTCTCTTCGGTGAACGCATTCGCTGCTCTCTGCCCATTAGCCCTGCAGAGCGCCGGTCCGGCCAAGGCAGAGGGAGTGCCGTCCATCTCTTCGGAACGGTTAAATCCCAGGGAGGGAACCAGGGGCCGCTTTGAAAATGAGTACAAGCTCCGAGAGCTGCAGAGAAGCTGGGGAACAGAAGTGCAAAATTGGGGCGCTCAGGAGGAGGAGCTTGTCCGGATCCTGGATCCGTCCCTTCTTCTTGGGTATGTGCCCTCATCTCCTCTGCTCCTTTCCCCAGAGCTCACGCACTCAGTACTTGCGGGGCAGGAGCTGGAAAGGGGCCAAATAAAACTAGGTGTGGGACACATGGGCTGGAGGTTCCCCATCCCTGGCTTAATCCATTCATTTTTAAAAAATTTTTGCCAGTGCACAGAGCCATAAGTGGCAGTGGGGCTGCAGGGGTGTCCTGCCTCCTTCTCCACCTCGATTGTGCCTTTCTGGAGAGGCCCCCCCCCCTCCCCTTTTTGTCCCATGCTTCACTTAGCTGTAGGGGCTCTTTTTGTTGCCAGTTAAGGCCGACCCATGTGGATAGAAAGTGAGGAAGTGAATGGAAATCCTCCCAGCTACCCACCCTGGGCCATTGTGGGAAAGACCCAAGATCAGCTGAGATTGTTTCTGTTCTGAAATGGACCTTTTGAAGAGAGGTTTGCTGCGGCCGTGTGGTCAGGCCCGGACAGCAGGACTTTGATGGTTGGCCTGGCTGTCTTTCCACCTTTTGCGCTGCGGTGTCAGGCAGACGCTTTGAATAAATTCTAACTCCATGGGCCTGGTTAAACTCGCCTGGAATCCTGTGGCGTTTCTTGTCTCGCAACAAACCTGCCCAGGAGAAGGACACAGAATGGGCATTGTACAGTTTGACCCCGTATACCTCTTTCCTAGGGCATTGGAATTGAGAGGGTGCGTTAGAGAGGAGGAGCAGAGCTGGGTTGCGACTCAACGTCTGCCTTTGCCTGCCCGAGTCAAGCTTAGGATCATTCAGGGTGGCAGAACTAGCAAACTCTGCACTCCACGTCTGCTGCTGCACAAGGCTGCCTACCAGAACACGCAAGGATCGGGCGTGGGGCAGTTCTTCAGCCTCCTTCCTTGTCTTTTGAATGTTTTGATTTTTTTGCAACCTAGATTTAAACCTTTTGGCTGAATAGGGGATCACCCACCTCTTGTGGAGTTTTTCCAAGGCAGGAATAGGATGTGGCTGTGTGTAATGCATACCTGTGTGATTAGTAATGTTCATGAGTGAGCCTTAAGGGCTTTAATGGCATTGCTCCATGGACAGCCGCCTGCTTGTGTACTTGCAGCTTCCTCCTTCACGGCATGCGCCGATGTAGAGAGCTGTGTCCAACGCTCCCCGTCCGCTAGAGACCTGCGCCTGCCTTCTCTGTGCTGGGGTTCCCCGGTCTCCTTGTGGAACCTGTTCGTATTCGACTGGCTTTTTCCTTCGGAGCATTGTCTTAGGATTTCATTCCTTCTGCTTTGTATCTTGCGGTTGTAAAAAGAGCTTTGTGGTGGCTGGGGACACTGTTTTGTCACAAGAACGCTTGTAAGAAAACCGGGTGTGCTGGTTCTGCTTCCGCGCCTATGTGGATGAACTTGTTTGGGGGGAGGGGAGAAGCATGGCAAATGTGGGGAGAGCCTAGCAAGCAGCCCACACCTTCCCCTCAGCCCCATCGTGAGCATGCCCAGATACAGGGGGAAGGAGCCCCACAGCTGCTAGCAGGGTAGGTGGCCTTTCTCCCTCCCCGCAACCGCCGCCAGCTTCAGCGCTAGGGGGTCTCGGGTCCCGAGGGCTGTTTCCCTCTCTGTGCCCCCAGTGCATTTCATTAACCTAGCCACAATGCAGGATCCGCAACATTCCCCGGCCTTCTCTGCCCCGCAGGAATGCCTGTGCTTTACTGGGGGATAGCTAGCAAACTCGTCCAGGCTGCTGACGGACAGGCAACTGGGGCATTTGGCCGTGTTCCTCCCTCCCCTTCCTATATCCTGCCCCCCAAGAACCCCAAATGAGGTGTTGGTTTCATATTCTACATACTGGAGACTTTTGATACTGTCTGAAAGCCAGATTAACAGCACCCATCTTCTTCCCCTGCAGAAACCCAGGAAGGCCTCTTCGTTGGCGGAAGATTTTCTGAATGGTCCTCTCCCGCCCGGCTGGCAGAGTTACATGTCTCCCCAGGGCCGCAAGTACTATGTCAACGCCTACACCAATGGTAAGCCCGTTGCTTGCAGTGTTCTGTGGCTCTTGTAAAGGCGGGGTGGGGCTTGCTGGGCTGTTCCTAGGAATTTAGGGTTTGTCTCCAGCCTTCTGACTGGTACCTGGTCAGGCTGGTGTTGAGTTGTCGGGCAAAGGAGCTTATTATTTATTTATTTATTTTATTTAAAAATTTAATACCCTGCCAGCTTACAATATGAAAACACACAAAATACATCTAAATCCCCCTTTTAAAAACCCATCCTCAACCCCAAAGAACACTCTCCCAGCCCCTATCCCCACCTGCCGCCAAACGCTTTGCCAGTGAACGTCAATAAATTTGGGTAAATCTATAGGTTTCATAATCCTCCGCACGCCAAGAGAAGATCAAAGCTGCACAGCCCATAAAAATGAAGAAATGCCCCAAGTATCCCTTTGTCCGTGTGCGTTGCACGCTCTGGTTTTTAACGACCTGGCGTTTTTTGAGTCTACAGAATGTGTCCTTGCCCTCCTGATTCTAGGGCTGAAGTAATATATTTCTGGATTAACTTTTCCAATAAGCCGTGCGGGAAAAATGAATGCAATTCAGAGTGGAAACTCTTCAGTCGCAATGAAGGAAAAGGGAAGCCTGGAGTGGTTGGGCTGGAGAGTGGAAGTCTGACCACTTGGCTTTCCAGAATGGTTTCCTCTCTCACGTTTTGGGGTAAGGTATCTTTACCCTCCTTGCAGGCCCCTTTGAAAATTAGTTCAGGCTTCACGAAGCAAATAGTTGCAGTGGGAGGAGAGACTTACGGCATGTGCCTAGGATAAGAGAAGGGAAGGGAGGGTCCAGATCACAGGTCAATCCCCTCTCCTTGAGCCACATGTCGTCGTCCTCTCTCCATTCCCTTCCCCTGAGCTCCGTCTTCCAGTGCTTGAGGGTAAGGACTTGAAGTGTAATAGGACCAAATTAAAACCAGCAGTGGACCTGGTTTTGTCTATGGGCCAGAGATGCTCCACCCCTGCCTTAATCCATAGGGCCATCTACACAAGCCTTTCTCTCTCTGTGGGTTGGTTTCCTTGAGTAACGTCACTGTATGTCTAGGAGCGCTTGGCATACTTTTAAAAAATGTGTTTGTTTATACACACACCTGTCCCAGCCATTCCCTCGAGGCTCAGAACGGGTTACAACATCTAAAATCGATTGCCGTACACACAACTCTGCCTCTCGTTTTCGTCCGACCCAGGCCCGGCACTCAGTGTCTGTGGGGGACTGGGGGAGGGCGAGTCGACTGGAGTTGTTGAATCCCGACAAGACAGAGGCGGTGGTAGAGGGGAAGGCGAATGGGGTGGTGTCTCCCATCCTTGATGGGCTTCGCCCCCCGCTGGTTCCCCAGGTTCGCAGTATGGGGGTGCTTCTCAGCTCCCAGCTCTGACTGGATGTCCAGGTGGCAGCGGTGGCGAGGAGCGCGTTTCGCCAGTTACATCTGGTGCGGCAGCTCTTGCCGTATGTCTTGGACTCTGACCTGACCACTATCATCCATGCCTTCCTCACTTCCAAGACGTGACTATTGTAACGTGCTCCTATGGAGATACCCACGGTGACGGTTCAGAGGCTGCAGCTGGTGCAGAATGCGGCGGCCCATCTCCTTATGGGAATGGGGCTGCTGGGAGCATATTACAGCAGTGCTCCACTCTCCGCACTGGTTGCCTAGAGGCTTCCAGGCCCAATTCAAGGGGTTGGTGCTGACCTTTAAAGCCCTACGCAGCCTGGATCCTACTTACCTGTGAGACTGTCTCCTAGGAAGCCGCCCCGAGCTGTTTGCAGGAGGGGTGGGGTACAAATTCAGAAAATAAATCGCCGGGGCACCTTTCTTGAGGCTTCCCAGGCGGCCACAATGGGGAGAGCGTTCTCGGTGGACTTTCTCCCGGCAGAGGCCTGGGTGGCCCCGGATCTCTCCTCCTTTAGAAGATTTTGTAAGACCTGACAGTTCCATCAGGCTTTTGGCGAGGGGGACGGGGTGTGTGTGTGTGGTTGTTGAGGGTTGGGGTGAGAGGTTTTTTCCTTTTGGGTTTGTTTTTTTTGTTTCTATTTTTTTTATTAATTGTTTTAATTGTTTGTGTGTGCAAATTGTGAGCAGCCCCAAGCTGTGTTTTCAGGAGGGGAAGGGTATACCCAAAGAAGAACAAGATAAAATTCCTAACCCTATCCCCGCCTCGCCAAAGGCGGTCTTCCATCGCCTCTGGAAGGTGAGCAGGCTTGGGCTCCGACAAGCCCATATGACGCGAGCCCGTTTGTCCGAGAGGCTCTCTAAGCTAGCCAACGATACGGCAGTCTCGCGTTGCGTTGCAATCCTGTCTGAGGATCCAAGTCCCACCATTTTAAGCAAGTTGTGTATTCAGGAAGGATGCCAATGTGTGAAACAACAAACTAATTTCTGGGTTGGGGAGGAAGGTTTCTCTAAACAATAAATCTGCTTTTTTGCAATCCTATAGGCCGGGCAATGGACCCTCATTTGGGGATGGGGGGCGGGGTTGAAGTTCCCTATGAAACGAGAGCTGGGTCCTGGTGAATTCAGAGTAACATGGGGCTCTGGGGAGCATTCCTGCTACAGCGAGAGGTTACTCGTAAAGTTGTCTAAAACGGACACCAAACTCCTGGTGATAGTGCTCTCCCCATGGGAGAGGATTTTCCACTCAAATTCAGTTCCATTTCAAACCTGGAGTTTTTGCATTCCCAGTGTGCTGTCAAATGGCTGAACTAAATTCTTCAGCGGGGAAAAAAAAGCATAGACCATGCCTGGAAAATGCCAGCTCTAAAGATTTGGAGGGTTTAAAGTGACAGAACACACGGGGGCCAGGATGTCATCTGGCTACCTTTGCTGGGAGGAGGCATTATCTGCTGCCCTTTTAAATACCAAGACAGCGGGTGCAAGAAGCCTGCTCTCCATGGGCTCCTGACCTGGTTGTCATGGAAGTTCAGGGACAAGGAACCTTGGGCTCAGGGGCCAAATATGACCTGTGGCTAGTTCTTACGTGGCCCCTGAATCCAGTTCCCACCCACATGCACTGAAAGTCTGAGCTTGGGAAAGGAGCAGAAATGAGGGCATGCCCACAAGGACAGGGTGCAGAGCTGGATCCTGCTCCTCCTGAGCACACGACCTTCGCATCCCCACCCACAACGTCTGTGTGGCCCTCAGAGCTTGTGTGAAGGCTCCCGGGAGGGAAAAGGTTCCTCGTTCCTGGTGTAATAGATTCCCACTCTGTCCGGGCCCTCGCTTCTGCTTGGATTCTCTTGTGCTCTGTTCCAAGAGGGAGCACGGTCCAGCTTGGCAGTGGAGTAACTTTGAGAGAGCTGCCGCCTCAAACCTGTTCCCAGGACAGTCTTGCTTGCCATGCTGCTAAGCGTGTCCGTGTGCTCTTGCATGCTGTTCCCATGTGTCATTGCTTAGTAAATGTGTGGTAATGTTGCTTTTGATGTTACTGAACCAGTGCTTTTGTTACGTAGAGGAGGGTGTAGTTGTTGCTCTTTACATCTGTCAGTATGTCTGCCTTGTTCCTCCATGTGTGGTGTGATACTCTGCTTGGTGGCGGGGTGTGCTTTCTGGTGCTGTCAGTGGGTGTCATTGTGCTGCTCTGTGTGTCTGGCTGCTATTGCCATTACAAGTCCTGCTGTTGTGGCTTTTGGATGCACTGATGAGTGTGTAGGCAGGAAGCACCTTCCACCATCCCCAAAGCAGGGGTGTCTACAGGCACCCCTCACCTCCTGCACCAACCCCTTTGTTTCAGTCCAGCCAAAACTTTCTCGGACCTGAAGCCATTGAATGTCAAGCAGGATTGTGCAGAAACATGCTGTTGACAGCTCAGATAAAGCAAACACGCCGACAGGAATTTGAAGAAGTGTCCTAGTAAGCCAGTGCTCGGGGTTTCCTTCCTGCTTTTTGGATGAGCTTGTTTTCTGCACATTGCACACATTCTTTGCAGAACTAAAACCTCCTGTTTGGGAGAAGCGAACTCTGTGCTCATACCTAAGATAATCCTTGCTGTGTCTGTGCACCGGACACACCGGCAGTCCCCAATTTGCTTCCGTGCTCTGCAGAGAGCTACGGCTGCCGCAGTTCCCCAGCCCAAAAGCTTGCACAGTTGCCATCAGAAGTTGGTCCGATAAAAGCTCTCCTCTGAATGACTTGGTCTCCATCTGTTAATTTTAGGACTGTAGCAGGGGCAGGCTGGTTAAGGGTGGCCCTTAAAACAGGTAGCACCAGACTGGAGTGTAGGGTGCTCTTAAGGATAGAGGCTCATGCCTTGAGCCAGGTGCCGAGGACAAGGGGACAGTGTGCGAATCCCTTACACCTGGCCAAGCCTCTGCAAGCCAAGGACCTGAGCGGGGACAGCTGAGCCTGTGCACAGCCAGGGACTGTCTGGCCAGAGGGACCTGGATTGGGTGGGAGACCCTGGGAACTCAGATGTATGGACGCTGTGTACCTGTATGTACGTTGGTGAAGGGCTGAACGCTTGTAATAAAGGACACTAAAAGGCAAAGATCCCACGTAAGTCTGAGTCGTTGGAAGTTCTCCTCCTCAAAATACTTGCCCCCAGCCCTGTTAGAAGGACCAACATGGCAACTACAGAACACTCATTGGGGCGCCATCCAGACTGAGCCAAAAATTGTCTAGTGACAGCTCGGGTTGTATCGGGACATGTTCCACCCACCCCCGAACCTTTTAGACCCCTTGGAAATGGGAAGTGAGGAGAGGCAGTCTCCTGCGTTCTGTCACCTTCACGTTTTCTACACTGCTGTCACCGGTGGCAGATCCAAGGAAGTTGGGGCTCTGTGTGGGCCTCTTTCAAACACAGGGGGCTGCACCCTGTTTGACGGACACTCACTCAAAAGGGAAATGATACTGTAATTGATTTTGATGTTCTATTAATCATAACGTCTTCAGAGACTGGGGGAGACTGAGTAGCAAGCCGTATAGGCCCCTATTTATTTATTTATTCGTTTAATTTCAATGTATACCCCTAAGGCTCAGTGTGGCTAATAATGCTAGTGTATTTATGGAACACCAGCGATGTACCTGGCAGTGTAGTGTCATTCAGTAGAGACCGAACCCTGCCCAGGAGGATTACTAGGAGACAAAAGGGAGAGGGGAATCCAGGGGGACATCTAGGAAGTTGAGAAATTGCAGGCGAACGTGCTTGGATTAGTGACAGCGGAGAAGGGGGCGTGGAATGAAAGGACAGTAGAGAATGCATCGGTGAGCAGTCTGGGGATGACGGACAGGACGGAAGAGGTAGGTTTTCAGGAGGGATTGGAAGGTAGAGCGGGCAGGAGTTCCAGGCTTAGGGGCAGCATGGGAAACGGGAGGGGAAGATGGTTCAGGAAGCAGGAGGCTCGGGGACAGGTGAGGGTGGGCGCAGAAGCAGAGCAAAGCTCCTGTGTGGGAATGTAGCGAGTAACAAACGCAGATCCTAGTTTATTGGCCACCCCAATCTTGTGTTGGGGTGGCCCCTCCTGAATTAACGTGGGCCCTTGACAGGCCAGGGTTCCTGTACTTGAGGCTCCGCAGGCCTGTGTGTGCTGCCAATGGCTCTCGTTCATGTTACCATTTCAAGTTTATTTCTGCCCCCCTCCCCCCATGTGTGTTGGGAGGGCCTTGTGAGATCTTGGATCCAACCCTGCTGTCACTAACCTGGTCCAGCTCCGTAAGAGCCCACCCTCCGCCCCCATCTGCTGTGGGCATTGAGGAATGTGCGCCTCCATCAGACTGGCCCGCAGCCGTAAGGTGACCTCCGACCTGTGGAGAGCGGATTAGCTTCTCGAGTACTGGAATGTGTGACCGTTAGATGGGCTTGTCAATTACAGAAGCATCTTGGGTGTGGCCATCCAAGCTAGTGTTAGAGTGCAAGGGCGGCAGTGTTCCTCTTTTCCGTGTCTGGAAAGGGAAAGGTTTCCTTTATAGGATGTCGCATGTCGTTGATTTTTTTTAATTTATTTTTTTGTTTCAAAACAAAATGATCTTTTCCTAATTAAGTAGCCAGCCTGTCACTCGTCACAATCAATGAAGGATAGCAGGTAAAGAACGCAAAGCGGTTATCCACTTTCATCACTGCTCTCTAGAAGATGACGTGGACAGGGAGTTCACCTCCCATTGGAGAGAGGCAGGAAACCTGTCTTGGAGAGCTCTGGATACAGCCCTCGCGTTTTAACTACAGAACAGGTGTGGTGTTCTGAATAAATACAGGCGGAAGAGATAAGTCAGGAGACACCTATTGCAGAATCAGGCAAAGATTGCCTTCTGTTTTCTGTCTGACGTGGGATTTTATCCTCTGATTTCCATGATCTGCAGTGGATTTGCACTGCCACCAGCACATCCTGTCCAAAGGTCCTGTGTCTTGCTCCTGTGGTCCACAGCTACCTGATTGAAGACTCTGATCATCTTACACTTCTTAGATGCTGCTAATTTAAAAGGACCTAGGGGAGGGGTGTTGTGCAACCCACTCAGTGCAAAGAGAACTGTTCTGCCCATCTGAAAGTAATAGGTGTCGTGTGACCTTCGGCGTATGCCAGATGACTGCTGGCACCGGGCTCTGCCGACAATAGGTTCTTTGCCCATGTCTGTGCATCTTGGTGTCATGGTGTGCTGGGAACCAGCAGCCCTTTCAGAACGCATCTCCCTGCCTCTCTTGACTCGGGTGGCTTGGCCTTTCCCGTCTTCCAATTGAGCTACTTGCTGTTGGCACTTAGTTACTGAGAAAATGAGCAGCTGACAATGATGCGTTGTCACTCTAGGAGGAGGGTAATTGTGGTGGTTGAGGTAAATTACAGTACAGCTTTTATTCAGTGTTGAAAACATGGCAGAACTTGCCCATTGGGGGGGTTAGATAAAATTATCCTGTCGGCTCTTTCCAGCATAGACAAGTCTGTTCTCTCATTCATGCATAGTGTCCTGACAACATTTGTGATTTTCTTGGTACCCACACATTCCAGCGGGGTCCCACTCCTCTGTTGTGTCTATATGCTCTGTCCATATGATCAAAATTCTCATTGTCTCCCCAAGGAAAGCAGAGACAGGCTCTTTGCCAGAGAAGACTGACACTTTCTCATTTAGAAAAACTTCTCACAACAAATCTGTTCTATGTGAGGTTGGAAGAATTGCAGAAGACTGGATAAATCTTCGCAGACAAATGAGCAGACATTCTCCCTCGGGACCATTTTGTTAAAGGTGAAACTCATTATTAGTTGAGGTTTTTAATCATGTCTTTGAATAGGGGGGGGGGGAAACCACCCATCCAGCAGACCTTCTACACACTCACCATGAATTCAGTCCAGACTCTGCAGGATGGATGAGAGGAGTTGCTGGACAAATGGAAAATGATGAGGGTAGGAGGAAAAGAGTTTTTTACTGCTGCTGGAGCTTGTATTCAAGGTTCAAATTCCAAACACTGGGCATCTCTCTTTTCTTAGATACTTCTTTGACTTCAGTCAATGCAGTACCGGAGCACCTTGCAGTCTTCAGTGTGTGTGTATCTGCACAATGGAAGCAGATTGTTAGCAAGGGCATTACTGTTCCCCCCCACTTTGCCTATGGGGAGCCATGATCCCAAGAATGCCGGGAGGCTTGCCCACGGTCATACAGGACGTCTGCTAGAGCACAGAACCAGGGTCTGCAGAAAACCAGGCCAGCCGCTTTAACCTCTAGGCCAGGGATGGGAAACCCTTTCCATCCCATGGGCCACTCTGGAAATTAGTACAAGCTGTGGGGTGCACAGAGTTGGGGGTGGGGTGCACTCAGTGGGGGTGGTCAAGATCATGGATCTGTGTGATGAATCCATCACGTATCCTTGTGCGCATGCCCTCATCTCTGCTCCCTTCCTCTGAGCTCCGTCTTCCTCAATCCTTCAAGATGGGAAACCAGAAGGAACTTTCCAGGAACTGGAAAGAGGCCAAATGAAAACTTGCCCCTGGCCTGAGATTCCCCCATCTCTGCTTTAGGCCACCAGTTTAAAGTCTCCTAAGTGACATTTTAATTAGCTTTATCCCGTGTCTTCATGGGAAGGGGAAAGCGAGCATGCTTTCTCCATGGTGGCCTGCGTGTTGCTGGTAGTGCCATGCTGAGTGAGTGGAAGGCAGTGGGCTATGTTGCACTCTGGGGACCTCCTCAACACTGGCCAACCTTCTAGGACGTGCTTTGCACGATGGTTAGCATGGTGAGAAATGGCTCTGGCCCCTGGGTCAAATCCAGTCTGTGATTTTTCTTTTTTCTTTGACCCCTTTCCAGTCCCTACCCTCAAGCTCTAAAAGAGTGAGTTGATGGGGGTTAGGGATATGGAGACCCTCCCCTACCACGCACCCCCCACCCCAATGCCTGCAGGAGAGAGACTATTCTCCACCCATGAGTTACCACGTTCATGCCATTATGGGTCATTCTCGTGTCCTCCTCCCATACCATCTCTGACTGAACGTGCCCACGTGATAGACGGCAAACGCTGGCCGGCCCACCTATGGGGAATTAGCTTTGACCCCCTGCGCACTCCCAGTTACGCAACAGTCTGCTGTCCCAGTGACCAACCAAAATAGGAACCCAATCCTGGGGTAAGGATTTGTTGACTGAATACCCAAACTTGCTGGGTGAGTTTGATCCTGGCCTCCCTTCATATCAGGCCTATCAGCCCCAGTAGTTCAAAGTCCAATATTGCTAGTGGGGTTTAAGCCCCTTTAAGTCCCAAGAGCCTTCTTTAAAGCCCACAGTCTCTGTAAATAATGTCAGGACAGGTCCCACCCCTTGGTGTAGGTCAACACAGATCTCTTGGAGGCAATCCTGCGGCCTGTGCTGATGGCCTCGTGGATCCGTTCTCCTGCCCTGGGTGTCCTGATGTGGGGGAGCTCTCTGAAGAGAACCTTCTTCTACGGCCACCCCGAGCCAACTGAGCTGTAGGCTAATATAAGCCTTGCACATGCCCAATAAGGTCTGGTCCATCTGAGCATGCCTAGGGATTTAGTGTGCAAGCTGAACCCTCAGTGAGCATGCCCAGGGTCTGTCTTGCTGAGGCGTGCCCAGACTCCTAGTGATCATGCTCGGGGTCTTTGCCTCCAGCCAGACCAGATCCCCTATACTCAGCCACACAAAAATAACAGGAAAAGAGGTTCTACAAGGGAAAGAAATTTTTATCTTGGGACTGGAGGCCCTGACTTGCATGGAAGAATAGAGAAAACACTGTGCAGCTTCAAGGGCATGGCTGTACCAGGGTTAGGGGGTGCTGGTGCCCATGCTCCCTGGTGCACCCGTGTCCACTGCCGTGGGGAGGAAGGAGCCCCCTTCCATTTCTGCACCAGGACCCATTCCAACCTAGCTATGCCTCTGAGCAGCTTGTACCTGCTGCCTCCCTGCCCCATACACCTCAACTATGTGAGGGCAGAAGGTCATGGTGAAGTTTCTCTTTGCCCCAAGCTAGGGCGTGTATTGCCTCTAGGTTTTTGCTGGAGTGAGAAACAAGAGAGGAAGGAGCTGCTTTCTAGTCTTAAGAAAATCCAGGTTTTCCCTGTGTTCCTTCCTCCAGAAGAGAGGCCCCTTCTAGTTTTGGCTTTGCGCTACTTGAAGTAAGAGCGGTTGGTTAGGTTTGAACAGGGTCCTTCTCATCTTTGACTTTGTCGTCTCTGAGACAAAGTGGGAAATGAACTCCAGAGGCTGCCAGTTACTCTGAGCAGTTACCACACAACGACTGCCTTGACAGAATTACAGCAGTTGTGAAAGGACTTTTGACAATCCCCGTCTGGCATTCCTGACTGAGTCAGGAGCCCTGCCTTCCATTGACGCTCCTTGTGAACGTAACTGCAGTCGTCAGTGTCAGGTGCAATCTTAGGTAGCTCCTGCTTCAATTCAGAAGTGGATTGTGGTGGTCCTGCCGTGCAGGGAGTCAGTCTGTTCCCGCAAAGTTCTATACCCGTGTGATCACTCTTAAGATACCAATGCATCCGGTTTAGGAGCTGACAGAGGTTCCTCGTTGCTCCTGTGTAGGGTGAATATCTGCACACTTCTCTCCTGCAAAAGGCAGCACAACAGGGAGGGTAAATGAATGTCTCAGTCGTTATGCCGGAGTTTCAAGAAATGTCCCCGGGCTCATTGGGATTGTGAAAGCCTTTGTGTTATGAGCATATCAAGAGCTGTTGTGCGTATTCCATGATGGGAAGAATGCATGTAGCAAGAACCCGTCTATTTGTGAAGGGGAATAGGGTCACTCCTGGTGCTGGGATTCAAGATTGGGTGCAGCTCTAGATACTCTGAATTTTGACAAAAATCAAGGTAAGATGGGAGAAGAGCAAAGCCGGTTTCTGGTTTTGGCTCTTTCTATTTGTATCCTTCCCTGACCGTGTGTGTGTGTGAGAGAGAGAGAGAGATGGCTGGATGGTTCTTTGGACTTTTGGGGACCGCACAGGCTATTGTATTGATGCCTATGGGGTAGGAGGAGATCTGGGGCATTTGGACTTTTGTCAGCAAACCGGCTTCAGTAGTTCCCCTCTCTTAGGAATGTAAAGCTATTAAAATTTAAGGGCATTAAATCCTTTACTGATATTACATTCTCTGGCACATTGTGTGTGTTTGTCTCAAGAACAATCTGTATAGCAGGAGCTGGGCAGCAGTACACAGGAGGCCTGTCTTTCTATGGTCTGTCTTTAAGATGCTGTCCTTGTAACAAAAAGACCCCTGCCTGCATTAAAAACCCTATTATGCTCGGTACTTTTCTTTACAAGCGGCAAAACTGCACTTATAGACCGGGGGGAGGGAGTGTGTGAAAAGAATGGGATTAGACAGACAATAGGCTTGACTTTGATACCGAGTTGTTCCTTCTAATGTAGAAAGGAGAACCTGTTCTGCTGTGACATACAGACGTGTGTGAATGCAGGGGGCAAAGCTAGCATCGGAAGCCGCATGTAGGTCTTGTAGGTTTGCTGGCCTAGACAACAATTGCTCTGCTTTTCAGGATGCTTTTCCCAGGTGGAGGCCTTTTTTTCAGCCTATTTTGAGACTGACCATACAATGTGGCTACACCTCTTAAGGACAGGCATTTTCAAAAGCAGCTGAGTCACCTATTCAGAACGACCCAGACACTCGGGTGCCGCCTCTGCGTTGACTTTTGATTAGATACAAGCAAGGCCAGAATGCGGCATTCCCCGCAGTAGGCGGGAGGAGAGGTGTGAATGCCCGCGCCCTGCATTCCAGCAATTCCAGGACAAGATGCTAGCCTGGACTGTGGATTCCCTGGGGAGAGTGCCAGATTGTGGGGGTGGAATGCAGGGCAAGCCATTCCTGTTCTGAACGGAGGCAAAGTGCTCTGCCAGAAGCGGGGAAGGTGTGTCTGAACTACATCTGAAGTAGTTCAAGGGGCACTTGCACACCCACTGTTCCCTGTTAATCCAGGGCAGGCGCTAGTGTGAAAGCAGCCTTGGGCATCAAAGGCAGCTTTGGAAAAAATGGGTCTTGGTTGTGTTTGGAACTCTTGCCCTGTGTGATTTAGGAACACGAGTGTTGAGAGCAGTGCACTCGAGAAATGGCTGCAGCTTCCAGTTACGTGGGTGGCTTAGTCAGCTGGAAGATATTTGTCAGCCTGTGAAGGAAGGGCTTTCCTGAAGTTGCTGCTGATGGGATACAGCTGTGATCCCGCTCCGTTAAGCTGGGGAGTAGATCGCCAGGGACTGCGTCCATCCCACGTTAGAGGAGTTACGTTTGTTTCCGAGGCGGCCAAGAGCGTCTAATGCTGCCGCTGAGCCTTCTGGACTGAGGTCTCGGTCACTGGACGCCTTCCTTGTTTACATTGCAGTCCTTGAGTCAGACGAGGGGGCTGACACAACATGCTCCTGTCGCTTGCTAAGCAGCTGCAACTCTTATGACTTGGGAGCCGCTCTTACACAAGGGTGACTCAAGGAAGTCACTTGTTCAAATAAACCACCATTGAACTTAAGAGACCATTCACCTGAGACTGTTGCTCCATTTTGATCAGTCTCCTTTGTGTGTTTTATGTCAGGTATGTAAACACCCGCCCCAAGCAATCCACAGCAGCCCTTCAGTGCCTTGCCCTTCCTGCCGCCACTCAGCCGGTCTCCTCTGAAGCTCCCGGCAGACTTACCGCTGGTGATGAAAGCGTGGACCCATCCCCCGCGGTCCCTGCGGTGGGCAAGTGCAGCAGCCACGCTTTGGGCTGGCGGGGAGAGCTGGCCACATGGTTCGCTGCCCTGAGGATACCGCCAGACCCTCCACGCCGCAGAGGGGGAGGAGCCAGCCACCTGGGGCTGCATGCCTAGATTCCTGTTGTGCTGCACGATTGGGTCCACTGCCACTAGGGCAGCTGCTGGGGGGAACGGAGGTGCTTGTGCATGCTCCTCCCCCTGCCTAACAGCTGATTGGCAGGGCAGACAGCTACTAAGCAATGTGTCCCCTGAAAAAGGCCGGGGATGTAGCGCGTAGTTGCGTTGCCCAAGTGGGATACTGCCCAAATTTGCTTTTGGGAGGGTACAGTTCTCTAGATGTTTGGATACTTTCTTTGCATAGTTTACTCTAGATGTTTCTTGTCTGGAGCAGGGGCAGGGAACCTTTTCCCCTCCCAGGGTCTGAGGGCTGCGTAGAAGTTGGGCAGGGGTGCACTAGGAGGGTCCAGATCACAGATCATTGCTGGGGATGTGTGCATGCCTCAGCTTTGCTCACTTGACCCCCGAGCTCAGGTTTTCAGTGCTTTGGTGTTGGAACTGAATCCAGGGACCAGATTAAAAACTTGCCAGAGGCTGCATTTGGCCCCAGAGCATGAGATTCTCCACCCCTGGTCTAGAGAGAGGGGGCGGGGGGCTTGCTGTGATAGTCCCAAAAGTAGCAGCTGGAGACTATAGTAGCTCAGGTGATGCTTCTTTTAGTGGGCCAACTTCTGTTGGTGAGACCATGCACACTTTCAGGCCATGCAGGACCCCTCTTCAAGCTAGTAAGAAGTGGCCCAAAAGCTTGCCTATCCTCACCAAAAGAATTTGGTCCAATAAACGGCCAGGATTAAACCAATTTTGGCACATGCAATCCACTTGATTCAAGCATCAGCCTTGGGCAATCTACCAGCACTTCTCCCGCTAGCTCCAACATTCCAGGCCAGGCTCCGTCCTGCTGACTCGCAGCTCTATGGCCCCGTAGCCGCTGGTCTCAGGAGTGGAGAGGAGCACTCCCCTTTGGAGAGAGCCTTCCCCACTGCCGCACTGGAGAAGTGTTGCTAGCTGCCTCCTTGCCCAAGACGCTCCTTGGTCCTGACATCCAGCAAATAGGTCAGATGAGGCCAAGCGATAGACGGTGACCTGCTGGTAGATCCCAAGCTCTAGTCTCTAGTAAATCATGGTGTGGGAAGGGAAACCAGCATCTCAGATCACCACTGAGGAGGAGAGCAAGATTCATGCCCCAAGACGCATCTACGAGGAGGAGATGGGCTAGGAGAGTTCTCCCCAATATGGTGGGGAAGGCGCGCTCTCTAAAGGGGAGTGCTCCTTTGCACTCTTGACACCAGTTACTAAAGTGTCCTAGAGCCAAAAGTCTGGCGAGGGGGTGTCCCCACCCGGAGTGCCAGAGCCAGCGGCAGAGGTCTTGGTAGATTGCCAGAGGATGACATCCGAATCAAGTGATGAACATGGGTCCTTGACCATAATCCCCTGCTTTACAATCTTCAAGCAGCAGAGTTGCCCGCTATCCACAGTTGTCATAGGCAGGTGACGTAGGGAAGGACGTAGTCTAGAGAGGGAGTGTGGTTGCTGTGTTGGTGCCAAAACGAATAGATGGAGACAAAGTAGTTCAGATAATCTTTTATTGGGGCCACCTTATGCTGATGAAGCTAAATCTTAAGTCCTGTAATGTAAACGAAGAGGCGTCTAGCAACCGAGGCTCAATCCAGAATGCCAGACAACCACATTAGACACGCCTGGCTGTGTTGGGGAAAATGTAATTCATTTGTGGGCCGACACAGTCCAAGAGGTCTCCTCAGCTAAACAGGGAGGGATCACAGCTGTATCGACTCAACAGGAAAGCCCTTCTTGGTGTGCGGACATATCTTCCAGTGGGTGTGCAGAGCTTTCAGGGGGCCACACAGAGCCCTTCCCCAGGCATGTGCCACGTCCCGGTACCTCTGCCGTCAGAGCAGGTACAGTACGCAGATCATTCCAAAAAGAGCTTCCTTAATGCTGCTTGTTTCCATGGAAATGCCTTTCTCCGTTTCAGAAGAAAAGCCTAGTTCCGTGCTCTGTTTTCATTTTGACTGAAGTGTTGCCCTGCCGAAAGCTGGGCTTAGTTCAGGGTGAGGAACTCCTGCTGTGCTACCTATTATTGCACTTTCAGTTCTTGGGCAACTAAGGGTATATTTGATTTTAAAGATTTATAAAGTAGCAGAGAGATCACAGTCGACTTTGATTTGTTTTATTCTTGTATAGGACCTTTTACTTTTTAAAAAAATCGGAAGAACAGGAGGCATTTACAGAAGTGTATACAGCGGACTCTCACCTTCTGTCAAAGGTACAGAAATAACCCTCGCCATTTCCTCTGGCTCCTTCCTCCAGCCAGTCAGATTTTATCTGGATTGAATCTCAACCAGCTAGCTCTTAACCGTTACCCCAACCATGCCCGGAAATCGATCAATAATAGGCCTTGCTAGTCAGGCCAGTCGAGATGGAGATAGAGTTGCGTGTCCACAGCATAGTGGGGACTCTACAATCGAACATTCTTAATAGTGTCTTCCAACGGGGTTGCGTGAACGTCAAATTTGTTACCAAATGGAGAGTTGCAAACTGTCCTCTGTGATGATGAGTTGCTCAGTTCTATGTTCGGAGTGTGCTCAGGGAGGGAAGATCAGGACCAACGAGCTACTGCACCCCCATCGTTCCCAAGCAGGGGAACACCACCGCATTGTCAATGGTAACAAAAGGATCAAGGACAGCTGGGGCTGTTAGGTGCCGTGAGAAATGTCCCACCACAGAGCTGGAAGACTTGCAATAGGGCAACTAACTATCAAAAAGTTGGCAAGACCACAAGTGTCCAACTGTGATCTAGTGAGAACGGAATGTACATGTGGTTCTTGAAGTAGAGCTGGCAGCGTGCCCGTCCTCAAGCCATTGAGTGTGTTTACCAACAATTAGCTCAGTTCTTCCCCACCAGCCTTTACCCACTGGCAAGGAAATGGGTTTCAGGCACAAGTTGTTGTTGTTGTCAGTAATAGTTACGCTATTTATTGGGCTCCCTGACCTCCACCAGAATGAGTAGAATGAGCCTTTGATATCCAGCATGATGTGTTAGCAACCTACAGTTCCCATGATGGCTAGAGTCTTTGTTACAGGAGCCAAGTTCAAGGGATGACCTGACCTCTGAATGCACTTACATGACTGATCCTCTACTTAGGTGCATCCATAGCCTATTAAAATTACTCCATCAAAACTCGGATTCCAGTTATTGCCGCCTCAGTTCCTCACGTTACATTGGTCTGTTGCGATAGCAATGCTGTGACCGTACCACGATAGTTGGAAACCCTTAATGACAGGCCAAACTGAAATGTTGTGTGTCTCCATTTGGTTTGAGCAGTTTAGACTAAATCCCTTGCATTGTAGGTACCTGGTTACCCTCATTCTAGAACTAGAGGGTATGTCATTCAGCTACCCCAGATTGACCGGAAACTCCATAGTGAGTCAGCATAACACCCAAATTAAGTATGGGACTGGCCATAAAATTTGTCATGCAAAAAGGGGGAGGAGAGAGATGTCACAAATTGTCACAGTTTTGCTGTTTCTCGTAACGTGACATCACAAGAATTTCTTCTTGCTAAGAACATAAGTGCCATACTTGGTCAGACCAAGAGTCCATAAAGCCTAGCATCTTGTCTCTTAATGTTTTCGGTTCCTTTTGTTTGACGCAATCTAGTCTGATGGCTGCTTGCACCATTAACCTCCAATCGCTCACTCTCATGCCATTCATGGTTGCTTTGGACAAGTACCCAACAGGTCATAAGAGTGATCCATTTCCTGTTGTTCACTTGCAGCTCTCAACAATTGGAGGTTACATCCTCTGACCAACTTGACTAATACCCATTTATGGACCGATACGTCCAGAAACTTACCGAATCCTTGTTTAAAACTGGTTTATTTTTCAATTACATTTTCTGTGTGTGAAAGCTAACAAAATATTTCTTGCATAGAATAAATGGGCTTCTATGCTACTTGTATTAAAATAGGTGCAGGTGGCAAGAGGGGCATAATTTGTGTGGTGTACTTTTTTGGAGGGGGGAGGGTTTGTAGTAGTGACAGACTGACAGGGGCGTGGGGTTAAAAATGGCAGACAAAAAAAGTGCAACATACTTTATGGACAATCCCTGTGCTATTAATGGCTCATCCACATGGAAGCTAAGCTGTTACTACTGTCACTTACTGTAATGCACTTATCCCCATTACAGGCCTGTGCTTTGATGTTCAATATGCCCTGTTGATCTTGCGTGGAGAGGGGCATCCATCGCAAAGTGATAGTAGGGTATAATTCCAGAAACCCTCAGACACCCTCCACCCCCCTTCCCTACTGCTGTTCTGCACAGCTAAGGAGTTCTGAATGAGTTGGGGAGTTGCACCTCCCCGTTGTCCAGCACTATGTAACGTCGTTATTTATTTAGATTTATAACTTGCTCTAGCCCGTGAGCTCCGGGTGGAACTGTACACTCCTTATTGAGTTCCTCCTCTCAACAAGGAGGGGAGCTGAGGCTGAGAGAGAGTGGCTTGCCCAAGCAAGTTTATGGCTAAGGTTTAATTTGAACCCTGGTTTCGCAAGTCCAAGTCCAACACATTATCCATTAGGCTACGCTGACTTTCATGAATTTTGCAGGCTAGGCACATAATTGTTTCCTTCTCTCCCTTATGTCAAGTGTCTTGCTCATCTCCCCCCCCCCCAAAAAAAAATCTCTGCCTTTTGGGGATTTTTCTGAAGCTAGTATGAAATTCTGGAGTTTGCGGGTTCGAAATGGCCTGATCTGTTTGGCTTCTCACTTTGTCAAACAGTTGGAAAATGAATTTTCTTTTCCAAAAAGTCACTGGCTTCCTCTTCAGCAGGAAGCTTGCTTTCACAAGGAAATGCCTGATGACACCTTTTATAATTTGTTAGCCTGTCCAGCCCACAACTGTGCAACAGAGGGGCAACAATAACCTGCTACTTCCCAGTTCTTGGTTGCTTAGAAAGCTGTTTTAAACCCTCTCTCATGCTGCATTGTTCTGTCTTTAGAGCGTCTCTATGGTTCCATAGCTCCATCAGCTAGTTGTGGTTGGTGTCCTGAGACAAATGCCAGTTGTCCATCTTGCTTTGTAGATCAAATTTAATTTCGATGCAAAAATATTCTTCAGCCTTGAGCCTATGTTCCTTTCTGTATCTTTTGGGCTGGTTATCATGGATTCTGCATCGATTTGGACACTTTCTATTCTAAACAGTAGTTCATTTTATCTCTGGCAGCGTCACTGTCTTTTAAAAAGTAGCTGGATTTTCCAAGTCACTGTTATGATTCATCTGTGTGTTTGTGCAGCTGAGGGAATTCAGGTGTTAACTGTAACATACAGCTCATTTTTACTGTCCGAGATTAATCTTTCCTTGTGCAAGTGAGAAATAAAAAATCCTCTTTTGCAAAACCAGACACATCTAGACCTGCCTGGATCTTGGAGAAATAATGTGCTATCTTGTTGGGTTTTTTATTAGCCGCTGATATATGGCAGTGCAAAACTGTGTTACTGGCTGGGAGTCAGCCGTTATGTAACAGCTAGTCCAGAGTTGCCAGTATAATTCATCTCGTACGTGAACAAAGGATTGTTTCGTTGAATTGAGCAAGAAAAATAAGGTTCTAAAAAATCTCTCCAGTAATTTGCTACCAGGTCGTTAAAACAGGATTCCGTTCGTGTCTTATTACATATATTTCAAAATTGTCCGAGTTCAACAGATGTAGAAATTGCTTCAAAAATCATAATCACAAGATAGTCTTGATTGATTATATATTTTTTCATTATTCTGTTTGATATAGACTTGTCGAGATGGGAAAACATCTGAGGGTTTGTTCTCAAGAGCACGATTCCTCCTGATAAAGAACTCATGACTTTTTGCCCTCTTCTATCTCCGATTAGGTCAACGTTCGGAAGCGTGAGATTAGAGACAAGACGCTTCTCATCTGCAGAACTGTTACTTTTTTTGAGCGGTCGCACAGTACATGGGCTTATCCAGGAGGGGGTAGTTCATGGTAATTGTCACGCATGGGAGGTAATTTACCCCTTACTAATGTGTTAATGCTTGTAAGGTTAACAGTTCTGCAGGTTAGAATGGTAGCTAACCATGTATTTCTGAGCTTTCACACTATAAAAGTTACCACCAGGTAAATAGCTTTACCACTTCTTTACACGGCAGAAGAGCAGCTGGATTGGAATGTCCTCACCCCTGGCCCTCCCCACCGGGGCACTTAGTAAAACTTCAGTGGGTGCTAATCACCCATTTACACAAGGGGGTGAGTTCTCCCCAGGTTCTTGGTGCTGATGCACCACAGGCACTGTTGTAGCTACGTCCCCGTAACAAGGGCGTTGTATCCTTGACCATAGCATGTGAAGAAGACTACTTGTGTGTTTGCTCTTTGCACAAATAATGTCAGAAAATTGAACCAGAACAGGATTCGAACAGTGTTCCGTAAGCACAAACAAAGGCAGTAAAGTGTAATCATAGTGTAATGTACTCTGCTCATAACCCTACCCTGTGCAAATAAAATACCCTTTTCCCCCCCCAGTTGACTGGGAAGACTTCCCCTGCGCACACGCCAAGGACAGGTAGACTCCTGGGGCAGAGGGAGTGGTTCTCTCTAAGCTACCAGATAATCAGGCATGGTTTTTCCTTTGATTTCCCCCTTCTGTAAGACAGTAAATATGTCGGTTTGCGATGTTTTGTGTGTTAAACGTGTGTCTGTGCTCATAGGTGACTGTGGTAGATACATTCATAGCAATGACTGAGCCAGTAAATCAGAGCAATGCTTTCCTGCATGAGCCGTTCACCAGCTGATAAACTTAGCCCCTCTCAACTCCTCGATTAATGGCTCACCCTGTCCTGAACTGCACTGCGAAACTAGCAAGCAGTTGGTCTTAAAAAGCATCCTGCCACTTTGGAGGGAATTGGGGGCTGGGGAGGGAGAGGCAGCCAGTGTGAATAAGGGCCTTTCATGAAGAGAGATTGAAAAGATTGCGATGGTCTCGTTAGAAAGGATGCACTACAAGTATGGAAAATGACAGATGCCGTTCTAGTGGAATGGGAGAAATTCCTCTACGTAGCGTGCAGGTGCTGTTTCTGAAGGCAAACCGGTGTAGCTTCCTTGCAGTGTTGCCTGCCTGCAGTAAAGATCATTGCCCGCTCTGCATCGCAGGCGGGTATGCAAGAGAGGCTGGGCTCGTGATAAGGTCTGAAAACAGGACTGCAGTTGGCAGACGTGAATTTGGAGTTGCAGCACCACCTGCTGGTGGATAGGAGATCCTGCCTCATTTAGTGCTGCGGGTATTCTACAATAATTCCTTTTTTTAACCAAGTTGCTGTGTTGGTCCCAAATACAAGAGGGGGAGAGAAACGCAGTTCAAATGATTATCTTACCACGTCGTGTGTGTGTGTGTGTGGTGGGGGAGGAGGACAGACAACACTCTTTATTTATTTATAGTTAGACTTATGTGTAGCCCTTCCTATTAAGGCTAAGGGCAGCTTACAACCTATAAAAACATATTATTTTTTTTATTTATTTTTTAAATCTTAGCCAGCCCCCACCCCTGTAAACCCTTTCTCTGCCTGCCCCCAGTCCCACCCAACCTTAGCCCCACCTGCCAAACTCCTGGCCAAACAGAGGGTCTCGCATCAGCTCCAGGAGACACACCGTCTCGGGCTGAGACACACGTCCAAGGGTAGGGAGCGCCGTAATCGTGGAGCAGACACCACGAATCCCTCTGCGTGCCCTTGTAGAAAGTTCACGGGCAGATGGTACTGGCGAGATAACGCTCCCAGCGGAGGGCTCGGCAGGACATGAGGGAAGAGGCGGTCTTTCAGATACCGGGAGCAGAGGCTGGAAAGCGCAGGGGACAGCGGAATGGGGGCACGGGTTCATGGGCTGAGGGGGGAAGTAGTAGTCATTTTTTATTGACTCAACCAAATTGGTTGCAGCAACTTGTAACCATTTATAATAAATACAATAAAATAAAACCATACAATCTATTAAAATAAAATACATCGTCGACCCCCCTCAATTACAACACAGACACGGTGGCGCGGCAAAAACCAACGCACGGCATAAACCACAATTCGACTCCAGGGGTATGGTACATCCAACGGGGGGGTGGGGGGGAATAAAACTGGCATTAATTCTTATGACTACACCCGATTTAACCCCCAATTAAGGGTAAACCCGGGGATAGTTCAATCCCCAGGCTCCAGACATGAACTCTGTAAGTGAAGGACTTAAGTCAGCCTGGCCAGTTGCAGAGACTGTTCACGTTTTCTGGGGGGCTCATTTGAGGATCTGCTTGTCTCCAGTGCCGCGTCTCTCACACCAATGTTCTCTTTTGAACAGAAACTACCTGGGAGCGGCCGAACAGTTTGCCTGGGACACCCAGAAGCCCGGTGAAACACAAGAACACTCTGCCTGCAGGTACGGAGACTGGCCCCAAGGGGCAGCTGGGAAAAGACTCTTGGAGGTTCCGCACCTCTGAAAGTTTCTATGGCGTCGCCTCTGTCTCTCCGCTGCCTTGTAACGGAAGCTGCATTATCCCAGACTTCTTCCCCAGCGGGGCAGCGGAAGGCGTTGAGAGGACGCATTGTGCGCATCACTCAGTTTTTTTTAAGGCTTTTCAACTTGGGGAAGCTTGACCCAGTGGCATTTCCCTCCACCACATGTGCGGTCAGAAGAGAATGGGGCTAGCCGGTTACACCACAGTGCCGCAGGAATACTGGAATTAGAGGTGGTCAGGCTGGGGGCGGTGCATGGGGCACAGGAGGTATTCCTGTGGAAGAGGTGGCAGAACGACCACAGCTAGTGACACCTAATGCCAAACCCCCAAAATAATGGGGTGATGGGGGGGGGGAGTGACAGGAAGGTGGGAGAGCGAGCAATGGATACATGGGTGAAGGGGGTGGGGGCTGCAATTACCACAGACAAGCAGAAGGTATAGTTAAAAAATAATGGCTCACTGTATTGGACGGTGTTGTCTGTGGGGCCCATAGCAAAGGCACTTTGAGGAGCTAGCTGGACAGCAGGTTCAATGATTTCCTCTTGATAACAGACCTGAGTAGCATTCAGTCGAGCACACCATTGCCTCTGCTAAGCTGTACATCTGTCTCTTACAGTGAATGGGTATCACCACATACCAGGGACTCCGACACCCCATCTAGAGCCTGCCCACATGAGTCTTCGCAAAGCCATCACTGACCCCCAGGTAAGCGCTGAGGATCTTGCTTCTGGCAAGGGGCCCCCCCCGCCCTCCAGGTCAAATCCAAAAAAGAACTCGGGCTCGATATCTTCCACTGTGAAAGCAGAAGGGTGTTGGGACCAAAATCTTAGCTTGAAAGCTCATTCTCACTGGCTTGCTTGTGCCCAAGCTTATTCCCTGAAGCCGGATAGCTGATAACCCTAAGCAAAGATCAGATTTTGATTTTCTTTGTTGACCATAACAACTTCCAGAGTTATCCATAAAAATGCTTTCTGAATCTTCTCTTCTCTTGGAGATTTGTCTTACCTTGAGCCTGCTCATCTTCCAGACGTGATGCAAGACCTTTCTGCTTGGCCAGGCATTTGACACACATGGATAGGGTTGGGTGGAGATGGGAGGGTATTTGTATACATTTAAAAGTGTTTTTAATATGCTGTAACCCACCCTGAGCCTTAGGGGAAGAGCAGGGTATAAACTTGAATAAATAAATAAATAATTATAAACTAAGGTCTATGCCTCAAGGATACTTTGTGGCAAGGAATCCTACCAATCCAAATCATGTTCCTTTTTATTAGAATTTGCCACCTTGTACAGCTTCACTTAATGCGCCCATGCTTTTGTCCTGTGAAATAGCGTCTTCTGGGTATTCATGTTACCCAGGTCAATGTCAAATCCTTGAGTCTTGTTAATTTGCTGCCAGATTGGGTGTCGGGGAGTTGTTGTATTAGATCTCCAGCAATGTGCCTGGTGCTGAAAAGCCGCAATTTAGAGACAGGTCCCTGCCCCAAGGGGCTTACCTTCTAGAATGGACACCGGAGGGGAACACATGGAGCAAGGGACAGGGAGATTTGGTGCAGCTGACAAGCTGCAGGCGTGTATGTTTAACAGCGTTCCGCAGCGTACATGCTCTCAGTGAAAAAGTATTTCCTTTTTACTAGGTTTGAATTTGTCTCCTCTGTTTCCTTGGATGTCCTTGTGTTATCTCAGAGGGAGAAAAGCTAGCTCCCGATCGGCTTCCTGAGTGGCAGTATATCTTGGGATTCTATCATGCCCGTTCTTCTTTGTCTCCTAATGCAAACTGTTCCAGTCTTCACTGCTCAGATGAGAGGCCCTTCATCATTTTCATGGTCCCTTCTCCGAATCCTCTCGAACTCGGTCCGGTCCTTCAGGGTGAGGTGACCAGCTCTCTGCACTGTGTGGAAATGAGCTGGACTAGAGAATCGCATTCGACTATTGTTTCCATCCCATTCTCTGTGCACCGTAACCTCTTGATGGGCGACAGCTGCCCCTTGAGCCAAAGGGCGGCGTTGAGCTATCGTCACTTGCTGCTGTTAGCATGGACTCCTCTAAAGTGTACGAGTAACTCAAGGTTTCCCCCCCCCCCCTTCAGTGCATGTTACGAACCTTAAATACATTCGCCTAGCTTGGTTATAAAATCAATGAGGCACCCCAAACGGGACACAGTATCTTGCACTGATCCGACTTCACTTGGGATAAAGTGCAATTATTACTTCTGCCGACTTGGAAACAATATTTCTGTGAATGCAGCCTAAAATTGCACTAGCCTTTTCTGCAGCCTCATCCCACTGGTGACTCGTGATCAGTCACAATCCCTGCCAAGCCACGTCTCCCCCCATCTTCTACTTGTGCATTTGGTTTTTCTTCCCTAGACGCAGAACTCTGCATTTTATTTTGGTTGGATTTCATTTTAATGTCGTCCCACATTTCCAACTTATCAAGGTGTGGGATTTCTTGTTTTGTGTTTAACCGCCCCCCCCCCCCCCCCCAAAAAACCCCTCTAGTTCTAGCTTCTAAGGTGCTCAGGTTCCTCTATTCAAAATCTTTTCTGGACTTGACTAACTTAAATAACTGCAGGATCTGCAGGGCATTTAGTGCCACTGATGCAAATCTTGTTTATTTTGAATGGGATATGTGCTGACTCTAAGGCTATCCTATCGCCAGCTTGAAGTGCCTGGAGAGTCTAACTGTCGTTGGCAGATTTTGCTGCTCCAGTACTCATTCCTTTTTCACATTACTGAGAGAATTTTTAAAAAAAATAAAAAATAACTGGGTTTAGTTCAGAATCTTGACATGACAGCTCAGTTTCATAGGCTTTTGGCAAAAGTCTTTTGGAAGTTTAAATAACTCATGACTTCATTGATCCGTTACTTTTTGGCATGTTCAAAAAATCCTAACGTTGGTACGGTCTTCACCTCCTCATCTCCCAGGTGTAGGAATCATTCACGGGTTTTTTCCCTTCAGCACACATTCATATTTATGAACCATAAACCCACTCCCCTACTGTCTCAGTCAGTTTGCCAGGTAGAAGCGTCTGTAACTGGCCAGACCACCCCAAACCTGTTATTGAGCCTGGTAGGCAACTTTGTGGGTCTCCCTGGATCCTTCTGACCTACAGCCCCAGTGTCGTGCTAGACTAGATTCATGCACTTCCTGCCTCGCACAAAGAGCCGTGCCAAACTGAAGACCCTGTCTTCAACCATTTGAAGAGCCTGGCCGTGTCTCGACAGGGTTCATGTCAAAGGTGCCGAGCGCTTCCGTGGTTCCCGTTGACTCCAGCCGTCGTCGTGGGTGCTTGGCACCAGGCAGGGGTTAGTGCTTAGATCAATAACCGGAGCAGCTAACCCCATCCCCTCTCTCTGAAGCCCTAGGCTGGAACTGGCTCAGAACATTGTTGTTCTGCAGTTTGCCAGTTTTTTTTTTTTCCCCCTTTCCTTCCTCCTCCAAATTCTCTGTGCTGTAAAACACGTGCTTCTAGTGCCACTCCATATTTTGCTTGAGCACGCTCTCCCCTACTTGAGATAATATGGGGTAGCTTCCAAGTGTTAGTGTGAACGCACAAGCTTGCTTGGCATATGGTTGTGTTGCAGGGAAAGGCTGCTGTGCGGATACAGCTTGGCCAGGCTTCTTGTAACCAGGTCAGGGTTGCCGGCGGGTTTACAAAAGCTCACTTGTGCTGGACGTGGCGTCAGGGTGGGCCCCTCGCCGTCCGTTCTTCCCTGCAGGACAGCTTAGAAATCCCTCGCTCTCTTCTGAGCTGTGCTGCCAAGAGAGGGCCTCCGTCACAGCAAGGCAGAGAGTCGAGACCAGTGCTTGGCAGGATTTGAAACTTTTAACTCTATTTAACCCCTAATTGTTGGGGGGGCAGGGGCGGTTGGGTGGTTCAGTTTGGGCTGAAACTGTTCCATGTGAGATCCGGTTTCCAGACTGGCACTTGGAACAGCTTGTGGGGGAGAAGGAACAAAGCAAGGTTAAGTCTCAGCGTGGGACACTGCCTGTGGGAACAGCAAACCCCCCTTCCCCTTTAAGGGGAGCAGGCGCAGAGGAGTTCCAAGGGAGTTGGACAGTCCATGCTCTCGAGGGTCTGAGCAGGGTTAGTGCAGAAGGCTGAGGCATGGGGCATGGTTGGCAGTTGCTCATCAAGACATTCTGGAGGGCATGGGGGGGTACCGCGAGGGCCAGCCCGGAAGAGTTTTCAGCTGCCTCTAAGCTCGTGTTCATAGGGGCTAAGCCAGGTGCTGGAGCAGCCACCTGAAACCTGTAGAGGGGAGAGCTTTTTTGCTGCCAGAGACGCAGCCTAGCAGACCCGGGGAGCCAGGGAATGTTTTAATTGGGGTGGAAAGAAGAAGAAAAGTTCCATCGTCTCAAAGGTGTCGCATTACCCCCTTGTAGTTGTACGTTCACCAGATAAACATGGCGGTAGGCTTGGAGCACAGAGACCCGAGTGCGCATAGTTAACCGTGATAAAGAGATGCTAAACGCTAAACGTTTTAACGAGCGTGAAGGAAGACTGAACGGGGGAAATCCTCAAAAAGCAAAATTTTCAAAACCGTTATTAAGACCCCACATTGAGCAATAAGTCTGTAAAAACCAAGTTGCTTTCTAGGAAGAATAAAAGCAGAGAGAGAAAAGGAAGAGTCCAAGATGGGTACCTATGGCTTCCTGTGGGGGGTGACTTCTGGGAATGGATGCTCTGCCTCTGAAGCCACCGCTCCCGGAGCTTCCCCCTGGCTCACCTCTGAGCCCCATCTGGCTGGCCTTGGGAGGCCCATCTTGGTTATTGTTCCTCCTTGGGGGTTGCCACTTGGGCCATTCCATCTCCTTAGGATGACCAGTTCTCTCAACACACAGTGAACGTGTGAAATGTGTTGTCCAGAGGAGGTGCTCAAGGCCAGTAGCGTGGCTGGGTTTTAATAAAAGGATTCGATACGTTCTTGGAGGGCAGGTAAAGTTTTAGGATGCAGTCTCTGACTGGGGAGCTGGGAGTGAACAGCGGGGAATGGATTTTCCCCATTGTGACCCGCTGGGAGCTTCTCCCAAGTGACTGAGTTTGGCCACTGTCGGAGACAGGATGCTGGGCTCGATGAGCCATTGGCCTGACTTAGTGAAACTAGGCTCTTGGGTAATTACTCTTGGGGTCCAGGCCCACATGGGATCTGACCTTCCTTAGGGTTGGCATTTAGAGTCTCCCAGTTCCTTTCCCGCAGGCCCCTCTGGCCAGACACGCCGTCCGGAAGCCAAGTATCCCACCTTGACAATGTGATCCTCATGGCCAGGCAGGCTGCAGCCAGACACCAGTGCCCTTCAGATGAGACCCTTTCCCTCGGCTCCGTTGGCCAGGCACAATCCCTCCTTGCAACCAGCCAAAGGCAGAGCCCTCCCTGGGAGTCCTACCTCTCCCACAACCATCCCTCCACTGAGCTCTCTGGCTCCCTTTGAAGGCTTTGTGCTCGCCTAGCCTAGCTGGCCCCATTCAGGCACTCAGCCTGTGGAAGCATGCACACTATCCTCCATTTAGAATCGCACCTGCTCCTCTCCTTAGCGCTTGCTAGTGCGGAATCCTTTAGTAACAGGGGCACTAGCCTTTCAAGCAGGTGCTAACCTCTTAAAGGGCCAGGCTCTGCCAGCCAGCCTGTCCCTGTTACACCCAGTAAGGCCCTGCTTATGTTCTTACGCTGCACGGGGCAGTGTCAGGATCAGTCAGAAAAGACGGAGGGAAGGGAGCGGAAGATAGCAAGGGACAAGCAACCCATTGGAGTAAGGGAATACAAAGCCGTGTATTCCCGTTGGCCCTGCAGTGATGATCTACCACACTTTCCAGAAGCGTGAACGTTCCTGAGGTTCACTAGTCACAGTACAAGTTCCCAAACCACGGTACCGGCTGCTAGGAGGCCAATTCAGGAAGATGTATCCTGATTTTCTTCCCCAAGCACCTCCCACTTGAGAGTCCCAACAAGTGCAATGGAATAGGCCAGCTCCTCGTTATTGTTTTCGCTAATTAAGCTGAATTTCCGGCACACCCGTGTCCATTTATATCCAATTACAGCTCCCCTTGTGCCTGTAAGAACGTGACTCCGTCGTAGTCCTTGGGTCATATCAAAAACCCTTCTCTGTTCTCAGATTTGGCCTTTGTCTTTTTCCGGTGCCTATTTCACTGTCCGACATTATTAGAAATTGTGGTGACACCCCGTTACCCGCTTCTAACCTACTTTTGTAATTAAAGTAGCCTGCTGAGTCTCAGTGAATAGGACGCATATCGAGGCCCTGTTGCATTGGCATCCTCTGAGCAGACCGACAGCCCTCACAAAAAACATCTCACGGAAACCCAGAAAGAGGGGCGATATTTGAATGAATTGGTGATTAAAGTTTTGGCAACCTAGCTCTTTGCGGCAGGGATGACCTCTTCTGGGTTGGTATGACACCCGGCACAGTCGGCCCCTGTTCTGGCGGGGGCCTCTCCATCTTGTTTTTATAACGACAGCCAGTGTCATTTTAAAAACAAAACAAAAAAGCATGTGTCATCAGGAGCAGATCAGGGCATCTTAGTGGACAATGGAGGAGCTGGGTGTCTGGCTCCACCGGAGGTTTCCGGTGAGGTGAAGTGTGGTATGCGTCCCATTGTTGTGACTAGACTAGTGCTCAGGGGGGCCCCCAGTGAGCAGGATCCTCTCCTTTCGGCTGCTAGAGGCTAGTGTTCAGGCCTCATTTTGTTGTCAGATCTTGGAATTTCCACGCACGCTCCCTGCAAGGCCAAGAGACTCTTCCTCACTTCCTCTTTAGCCCTGTGTCATCTTCCGCCAACTTCTCACCTTACTTTTACTTCAACCTTCTGCTTGCTCTGATTGTGCTTTGGTTCCTTCCTTCTTCTGCCACCCATTCCCAAATTCTCTTCCCTGCCCACCACCCTGCAGTAGAAAGAAGGCCCTTCTCTACCTCCACCAGCGATACAGAGAGGGATGCGCTCCGGGGTAAGCGCTCTGTTGTCGTCTGCAACCATCCTCCCCTGCTGGATGTCGACTTTTGCAGACTTCCTTGCAGAAGGCCAGAGTGCATTTTGGGAAGGCATTTATGACTCACGCTTCTTAGCAAAGGTTCCCTCGAGCTGACAGGTTGCGTCGTCCCTTCCAAAAGCAGGGGGCTGTTTGTGCCATAGCTACTCAGTGACTTTGACATGGTGATAACATGCAGGCAAAGCTGCATCAGACGCACGCTGCAGCCTCACCCGCCCTCCGGCGGAGAAAACGCAGACGGGGGCAGCCCGAGCAAAGTGTGTCTCTGAGCTCCAGACAGAGGTGACTCCTCTCCCCTCTGCTGTCGGTGACCCCGGGGAGCCCTTCTCTCTTAACCCGATAACACTTAGGAAACCGATAGCAGTGTGAAAGAGAGAACACGTGAGAAGGGCCTGGTGCAGTATGAACAAACCATAGTTTAATTGCCGTTAAGGGGGCTGTATCAGGACCTGTGTGATCAGACCGTTCCGCTAACGCGAGAGCTTAACAGCAGCCTT
This sequence comes from Sphenodon punctatus, assembly GCA_003113815.1. Classification (NCBI taxonomy): domain Eukaryota; kingdom Metazoa; phylum Chordata; class Lepidosauria; order Sphenodontia; family Sphenodontidae; genus Sphenodon; species Sphenodon punctatus. The sequence goes on from QEPC01011341.1 coordinate 5,555,679, forward strand.
GGGAAAGAGACTGCCGAACAGCTTCCCAAATGTGTGGTGGGACCGGCAGGTACCAACCTGTTGATCCAAAACCGTGCGAGCTTCCTTGGCTGACTGTTTGCAAGTAGGAGGCCGTGATGCGTGTAGTATCTGCTGGAGATGGAAGAGGAAGCCTCGGAGAGAGTGCTATCGACCGACGGCACGGCGGAGGAGGAGAGCGAGGGGCTTTTCCCTTCCGCTTCTCATCCCCAGGCTTTTAAAGGTTTAGGATGGCTGGGCCGTGTCTGGATGTATCCTGAACTGTCAGCCGAGGGAAGCCTTTGTGCATGTTAATTCAGTCGCATGCTGACTGCAAAACAGAAATGAGGTTTTGAGTTTGGATAAGAGTTGAGTCCTTGACGGCTAAAGCGTCCTGTTCCAGAGTCGACGTGCAACCGAAGGGTTAACTCCAAAGCCAGGCAGTGATTGGAAGGGGAGGTGTCGCCGTGTTTTGGATGAATTATTTTTCTGTACAGAGCTCGTGTGCTGCTTTGTGAGCACAGTGTTGGAGTCTCCTGTGCAAGGGGTTCAGCTGCCTCTGACACCCCCGGCCATGGTTACTGGCTTGCTCAAGCCAAGCAGAGACGCCGTGTCTGACTTGGGCTCACACACCGCTCCGAGCTCTCTGACCCCTCAGAACTCAAACCGTGTCCGATATGGAGAGCAGCTTTGATGATGCCTCTTGCCTTTCTCCCCAGAGTCCGGGGTCCCCGTCTCCTACCAGAAAGCAGAGCAAGGAGACCACCGTTACGGTAAGTACAATCCTACAGCAATCCTCACCACCCATCTGGTTGTCATGGCAATCCCATCACTAGAGCCGAGCCGAGGCAATGCGGGGCTAGAGAATAGGGAAATTCATATGCAGGGATCTGCCTCATGTTTTCCAGATGTAAATCCCGTGCCTGTTTTCCACAGCAATAGCTGCTCTGAAGCCATTTTAACAGACTGACGCTAGTAAAGAGCTCTTTTCAGACACCCGAGTAAGAAATGTCAGGCAAGGAAGGAGAGGTGGGAGGCACTTCTCTCCGCTGATGTTTAAATTACAGGAGCAGCCGTGTTTCCTTTTGTTCAAAGTTGCTTCGGGGTAGATCAAGCAATTAAAAGCCAACCAAGTCATCCTAAGAATAGCATGCTCCTATGTGCAGCGTGCAGAATTATAAAAGTTGACACCAAGCATTTATAAAGCGTCCTTCCTAATGCTGGTTTCTTTTGTGTTTGTTTTTTTAAGGAGCACCGAAGAGAGAGAGAGAGATCAAGAGCTGTTTACTTTTAAAAGCAGAAAAAAAATAATGCTCATGAAGTCACCTTAGTTACGTTTCTGGATTAGGTCACCTTTTGGGTTTAAATAATTCTCAGTTGGGACGGATGAGATTTTGAGTTTTAAATAGAGGCAAATCTTTGGGGCTATTTTATGCATTTTGAAAGCTCTCCCTCCACGGCTGTTGCTCGGTAACTTGGCCTAGTTAGATCTGTCATTTGGCTTCTCCGGCTAATGGAAGAGATGATGGCAGTAACGGAAGAAAAGGGAAATGCTTCCCTGTGGGAGTGTGATGGCTTACTAGCTATCACAGCAGATAGGAATGTGTTGGAACAATGCAGTGTACTTCAGTGCAATAGCCTCACTGGGGGATTGGATGAATTGGGGTATAGACAATTGGCATGTAAGCTTTTTTCCAAGTACAGAGTACTCAGTCCCCTTATATAGGGGTAGGAAAAGCCCCTATAAGGGAGTATATGACCCTGATGTCCCTCTCTGCGCATTCCCCTTGCCTCCTTCCTTCTCCCCGCCCTTTCCTGCCTATTCTCCCTTTCCCCTTTTGGTCAATTGATGAGTTACTAAGTACTGAGCCGGGTACTCGGTAAAACCGAGTTGAGTACCAGGATACTTGGTAAAAGTGGAGTAATTCTGAGCAACAAGTTTCAGCCCTTGAATGGAGAGCTCCATTCTAGCAGCTTTTATGGATGTTCACGCCTCCAAAAATTTGTGTGGTGATCGATTCCAGTGCCCGTTATGACCGAACACCTACTGCATTTCATTCTCTACTTTTTTTTCTTTTGTCTAACATTACGCTCGCTTGAACCCCTTTTCTAATTTGGCTTTCAGTAAGAAAGGTCTAAACAATTGGTAATGTTACTACTGTAACGCGCTCTAGGTGGGGCTACCTTTTGGCAGCTGGTGCAGAACACGGTGGCCCATCTCCTGGTGGGATTGGGCCGCCGGGAACATATTATGCCGGTTCTTCGGTCTCGGCACTAGCTGCCTGTAGCCTTCCGGGCCGGATTCAAGGTGTTGGTGCTGGCCTATAAAGCCATAAACGGCTTCGGCCCGACCTATTTGTGGGACTGCCTCACCCCCTGGGTTCTGGAACGGCCCCTGCCGTCGGGGTGTGTGTGCGCTCTCCTGGAGGTCCCCCGAGTCTACCGGGGGGGCCACAATGGAGAGGGTCTTTTCGGTGGCCGCCCCACGGTTGTGGAACTCTGCCGGTGGAGGCCCGTTTGGCCTCCCCTCGTTTCGATGCTGTTGTAGGACATGGCTGTTCCACCTGGCTTTTTTGGGGGTGGGGATGGGTTAGGGTGGGGGGTGGTTAGAGATTTTTATTCCTCCCTTTGTTTGTGTTAAAGTTGTTTTAATGCTTTTAATATTGGATGATGTGTGCAGCCCAGAGCTGCCTGTGGCAGGATGGGGCGGGTTAGAAATGTGAGAAATAAACAAATAACAAGCAAAGACTTGGCCGAAGTAAAGAGCAGCTAAGAAGCGCCGAGAGACTTCATACGTTCTCGGCTTGCCAGCTAGTCTGAATGATGGGTGTCCTAGCTATCCAACCTTTGCAAAAACACCAACATCTTTGTGAGGAGAAACTGGGGAGAATGTAGGAGGTACTGAAAGACATCCGGGGTGAGAGGTGGGGGGAAATAGCACTTCCATTGCCTGTACCAAAATGTTCAATGTGATAGTTTGACCTGTCGGCTGCTGGTGTCCACGGGAATAAAAAAATAATAATTAAAAAAAAAACCCCAGGAAGAATGAGAGTCCCATGCTATTGGGACTCTAATTATCTCCTGAGCCACACAGAGATTGGTAATACCAGAGACAAGGAGAGGAAGCTGAACCAGTAGGGCTAGGTAAAGTAGAAGTTGGTACCGAAACAAGTTGTGGAGGTCCTCATCGCTGAGATGTTTTAGCCTATCTGTTAGGAATAATTTAATCCCAGTGTGGAGATACGGACTAGATCGGAGGTTTCCAAATTGGGAGTCAGGATCCGTGGGGTCATGCCATCTGCAGCTGGCGTCACAACTTTGACAGTTTGGGGATCGCCTGTCTTTCCTGTCACGGGGAGGGAGGGTTGTCACAGGATTATGTTTGTCTCAAAACGGGGTCACAGGTAGAGGCCTAGAAGGACGGATCCTTGAGGTCCTTCTCAGCCCTACCCTTCATTGGTGATACTGCTTGGTTTAACGTTTTGTCCTCTCTTGCTGCGGCAGCAGCTGGGTAGCAAGAGAGCAGCCGCATTCCCTGCAAAATATCCATCGCTGCATTTTAGAGGCGTTCACGGGACATTTTACCCAGAGTGGAGTGAAGCTGCCCATTGGCCTCTGTTTGAGGGGACGTTGCTATTTGTATTGCAGTCACCTGCTGGGAACACGGGCCTGGGAGGCAGTTTTAACAGCTCTGGTAGTGCCTGGATTTTGTGCATGAAATAAATGCCAGCTGACTTCATGATCGCTTGTCCCAGAACAGTTGCGTAGCGGTGCCGAAAACAGAGCTGACTTAGCAGCAGGCTGGCACTCAGCTCGGCCTGAAATCTAATCCTCGCCCCTGGATTTTATTTTTATTCTTGTCGTTCTTGCCAGCTTTTTCTGCTTTGCAAGATCCTCCTTTCTCCTTCCACTTCTCCATGCAAGGAGTTGGATCGGCAGAGAAAGGGAGCAGCCGCCGCTGCCACCCTTGGAAATCAGGGGTAGAACTGCTCCCCCATTCCTCTCTCGAGTGGAGAGGGAAGGAGAGAGACAGTTAGGATTGGTTCATAGCTCTGTGCCGAACCGCACGTAGGCTCTTGCTGCATTCCAGCTGATTGATAGTGACACTGTTTATAATTACTCGGTATCTATTTATTGGGCTTTCTCTCCAGGTAACAGTGTGCTCTCTGAGCTGAAGAGCCATTAACCCAAGCCGGGCATGCTCTAGGACTTATTGTTTGAATTTCAGCTGTTCTGGACTGTGCCTTCAGTCCCCACTTGCAAGCTTTTGCTTGGGGCAGATTGATGACAGCACCCAGTTGTCAGACAGGACTGGGCAAGTGAGAGCATGGCTTCTCCCTTTCTTACATGGCTCCAGAGATGCACACCCTTAAGGCAATTTTGTTGGCTATCCGCGAGTCCCCAGGGCCATGTGCCCTTGCCTAGATAGCCTTTAACTTCAGAGAGATTGGATGCTGGGCGAAGGTTCCCACCATGCAAAACAATAGGTAGGATCGAATTCTCTGTTTTAGAACACCTTGAGTCCATTTTTAAGGCATCACGCCCCCTTCAGGTGCTTGGTGAGGTAAGAAATCTCTTTGCCAGCCCATCAAATAAAATAACCAGCTTGATCAGGCGTGATGTGCGTTGCATCTTTGTTGCTTGCTGATCTGTTACCTAGATGTGTACAATTATTTTCTTCTGTCCTTTGTTCTGCTACTTAATGAGAGATCTAAATTACATTTAGTGGAGGGGGAGCTGCCAGAATAACTCTTCATTGCCCTTTAATGAAGTTTGCTTTTCTCCAAGCGCCCATTTGCTCTGCTCTCGACGACCTTCCTTGAATCAATTGCCTTGTAGTTCAGTCCTCACAAGAACTAAATGTACTTAGCACTCAAGGGCGTGTGCAACTTAGACTGGCTGGTTTGTGTCGCTGCAAATTTTGACTTGCGTGCTTGTAATCAACAACATTTGATTACACTCTTAATGGCTCTGTGTGTATGGCGTTTCCCCTTAGATCAACTGTGTGACTTTCCCCCACCCTGACGTAATGCCAGAACAGCAGTTGCTGAAACCCAGCGAATGGAGCTACTGTGATTATTTCTGGGTAAGTAAGCAGCCGCTCATGTTATACACGGCTGCATTTGAGCTTCCAAATTGCTAGGCATATGATAGCAATTCTGCTGGAATTCGAGTTGAATGATGCGCAGAACAGTGTGGAAAAAGTGGACATAGATGTCACTTGAAACCAGAACTAGTGCCTAGTGCTTTTGAAGATAATTCCATCTTACTTCAGATTTCTGTGCTGCCCTTTTCCACCAAATTACAGTGTATAGAAACTCAAACTCTCCTGTAAGTGCCCACCCACCAAAGACCACTCCACCTAGAGGAGCCCTCCTTCTCAGAGGGGGAATCACAGCAAAAAACCACCCAGAATCACCTTTCCTGTCCCCGTACCCCCTTCTCTCATGGGGAGGGTGCGGCAGAGCACCTCTGCTGCCATGTTCCCCCAAACAAACTCCCCACCCTTCTACCGCCTATGTTCCATTCCGCACCCCCTACCCCCATCTTAAGATTGAAAAAAAAATATCACAATTTTAATAACAAAAAGTAGAAGATGTTGAAAACCGTAGGCCAGTCCACAATGAATACAGCCTCCTTCCTGCCTTGAGCGCTGTTGAATTACCTGCCTAGCGGAACACCACCAGCCCCTCAAATACCCGTTTGGAGGAGGAGACACAAACGGACCTTAGATCTGACTCGGACAGAAAGAGATGAATTGATAAGCGAAGTAAAAATTTGGTACCAATAAGGAGTAGGCAACTTTTCCCCTCTTGTGGGCCATTGTCAAAATTAGTACAAGCTCCAAAGACTGGATTCTGGAAGAGTTGGGGAAGGGGGGCACTTAACGGGTGTGTTCAGGATGGGGGAACGAAAGGGAGGATTTGGATCGTGGATATGTGCCATGAACCTAATCCCCTGTCGTTTGTTTGTGTGTGTGTGTGTGTGTGTCGTCATCTCTGCTCCCTTCCCCCGAGCTCAGTCTTCCAGTGCTTGAGAGTAGGAACTGGATCCAAGGGCCAGATCCAACAAACTGGAAAGGGGTCAAGTAAAAATCACCCCCGGCTTGGGGTTTCCCCACTCTTGGTACCAATAATCGTAACCCAATTTGATTGACTATTTCCATACTCTTTGAGATGGAGACAAAATTGTTCCAGTGATCTTTTATTGGACCAATTTCAGTTGCTGAGAACATGCATGATTTCAGGCCAAATTTGGGCCCTGCCTCAGGGATGAAGTAAGTCAGAAATATATTAACTGAGCAAATGCAGGACAGGTAGCTGTGAAAAGGCAGTGATTTGGGTGGAAGGGGGGGTGGGAAACAGATGCCAGACTCTTAAACATGAAGTGAGTAAAAATCATTGGTGTAGGAGACCAAGAAAAATAGATAACTACAGATAGAGGATAAAGCTAAAGGGCGGTCGGTATCTTCAATGATCAGGGGCTCTCCATAGTTGTATCTGGAACTCGAAAATTCGTGGAACACACATTTTAGCACACATGCTAACGGTGATTTATTTATTTCCCCCCTCCAGGCTGATAAGAAGGATCCGCAAGGGAACAGTACTGTTTCAGGGTTTGAAATACTTCTCCAAAAACAAATCAAGGGGAAGCAAATGCAGAAGGAAATGGCAGAGTTTGTCCGAGAAAGGTAACATGGAAGTTCGCTGCTGGGCTTGGAACTTCCTTGCCATTAAGAGTGACCAGTTGACCTATTTTGTGTCCATTAATCAAAGCCACTCACAAGAGTCTAGGTTCTGTATGTATTTTATCAACTCTGCCAACCCATTGCTTTGGGACATTCCCCCCCATACGCCTGAATCTGGCTCAGGAGATGCTTTCAAACCTTGCGTGAGTGCAGCTTAGCTAGAATGGAGTGAAAGTGGACAAAGAGGGGAGAGAAACAACACTTAGCAGAGAAGTCGTACTACAAAAATAGCTACAAGAATGAAGGGAAATCAATTTCTCCAGTATTCTACACCCACTGACCAAAACATCTAGTCTCCTAGGAGTGGATTCTCATTAGTCAGGGACAAGTGCAGAATCTGCTGAACTCATTGTGCAGTCAGGGGGAATGACTAATCCCAACAGGTCACTGTTGGAGGCTCTGAAGGGTGATGGACTGAGAGACGTTCTCCTAGCCAGTGTCATTTCAAAAAGTGCTGCCTTAATCAACGGTGTTGACTTTCCATGAATCTAGCTAAGGAGTTTGAGCCAAAGTCCTTCCTCCGGCGACTTCCATAGCTGAATGATATTGGGCACAAAGAGAATTCTCTTCCTAAGCAAGAGAAACTCAGTGATTCACCCGGGGGGGCTATGTCTACAAGACTGCCTCCTCCCTGGCTTCCTGTTGTGGCCTCCTAGGTCATCCAGGAGGGCCCTCTTGGAGGTACCATCTGCCCTTCAGGTCCATACAGCAAGGGCGTGCAGAGAGACGTTCTTGGGGGCTACCCCACAATCATGGAACTCCCTCCTCCCTGGAGGTTTGTCTAAGGTCAAGCCTGCTCATCTTCTCGGGGCAATGTGAGATTTTTCTGTCCGGCCAGCCATTCGCTCGGGGAGGAGGTTCGAATTGGTTTTATTTGTATATTTTTAAGTGTATTTTAGGGATGGTGACCGGCTCTAAGCCTGTGGGGATAGAGTAGGGGGGGAATTAAATATTGGGTGATACTATACCACACTTTTAATCTCACCCCCTTCTCTCCTCCCTCCTCCCCCCCCCCCCCTTTCAGGATAAAGATTGAAGAGGAATATGCCAAGAATTTGTCCAAACTGTCTCAGAACTCTTTGGCTGCTCAGGAAGAAGGGTAAGTCTGTCCACTCTGCTCTGTCAGACTGTGGGGTTTCTGGGAGGAAGGGCTTTCCACCTCTGCATAGGAACATGCTCCTCTGCTGGGAGAAGTGTGTCATCTTGCAGTTGTCGGTGGCATAAGCGAGAAGGAAGGGATTCTTTCTGAGGATTATTCCACCGATTAAGGGTGCCAGCAGAATTTTTTCTTTCTTTAAAAGACCTGCCTGAAACTATAAACTTGAATAATGTTTTACTACATTAGCTGCTGCTGTAGTTGCTTCCCTGGTGGGTTTAGCATGTGAAAACATTACAACTTGGGAATTACAGACAGGGGAAATGGTTCAAAGTGTTAGTGGCGACGCTTTAACATAAGATAACCAATTCAGCACAGGCTTTGGATTTATCCAGAAAGAGCGAGCCGAAATAATCAGTCAAACATTTTATCAACCTAGTGAGCTGAATTCTGTCTGATGAATGTGCAAACTCCCCCTGCATCTGGGGTTGTTGCATGCGATGACGTATCATGGTTCTATCAAAATGGGGAGGCAGGAGGTGACTTTATCTTCATCTTGCGCGTGGGTGGAGAGAGACATCCGAAGCTGCATTTTAAGAATTGGGTATCAAGTTTACTGTTCCAAGGAAGTTGTGAGGTAGCAGCCACCAACATTTTTATTGCAGCTCGGTTTAAAAAGTAATAATCACTGCTTGGGCGTGTTAGACTGCGCCCCACCATTTTCTGCCTTTCTCACACTTTCCTCTTGAGTATTGCTTTGAAAATTGGCCACATCTAGTTTTGGGAAGGCTTAAACTAGTGTTTAAAAGTCACTTGGCTTTAAATTTCCCTCCTGCTTCACCTCAAATGCCCCTCCTTGTTTTCTCATACGTCTGGCTTGTTTCGCTGATCCCTCTTCCCAGAGCCCCCTCCATTTTATTGCTGTGCTCAGAAGAAGCACCACCGTACTCGAGCAGACAAACCATCTACCTGGATCAGTATCCGGTCTCTGACAGCGGCCAGCAGGCTGCTTCAGTAGAAGTTAACAAACAGCTCATAAACGGAGTGATCTGTTTTTCTTAGCTCTCTGCAGTGGTTTCAAAACCTTGACCCACTTAGCTAACAAAACTGTTCATTCTGGAGTAAATGTGCTTAGCCTGGCTGTAGCTCTTTGCTTGATATCTGCTTCAGTCTGTCCCTCACCCTCTTTCTGCTGCCACAAACCTGCAAGCCCAGTTTCTCTGAAGAACCTGGCCACCTACTATCTCTGCAGGCACCTGCCCGAGCGTGCAGGTTGGCCTCTGCCGCTCACTCCTGCAGGACCTGCTGTAGCTATCGGCCCAGGATGAGTTTGCAGGCGTCGTCACAGCTTGCAAAGGACTCTTGAATCAATGGGGCTGATCATATGCCCTACACGAGCCGCAGGGATCTCGCGTGCATGTGCTTGTAACCAGCGTGCATCTCCGTTGAGGGCTCACGGTGCTGCGCGGATCCCGCTTGCAGGACATTTGGGATCATTCATGGCCAATGTCGCCTTGCAACGTGGTTCCAGTTTCTGACCCTGCAAGCATGGAGACTATAGCAGGGCTGCCCAATCGCTTGGGCCACCGCAGGCCGGATGGGGACCTGGATTGGCCAAAAAGCCATCGTGTGGCCAATGTACATCATGTCTATAGAGCGCAGGAGGAGTCGGACCCTGTTCAAAGTGAAATACAAAGAGTTTACAGCTGCTGTTGCATGATGTCATTCTAGAAATTTATATTTTATCTTTATAAAAATACGGATATTTAATCCAGTTGTAAGGCCGTAGGCTTCTGCGGACTGGGCCCAGCGTACGAATCACTAGTTGGACAGCCCTGGGCTAAAGGATAACAATGATGTGGATGTCCTTTAATTTCCCCTGGTGAATAGTGCAGTACGGCATCTGTGAAGAATTGTAGGGGAGCAGATAATACTGCCACAAGGAATCCAGTCTGGGGAGGAGGGCAGTGCTGAGGTCTGGAGGGGGGGTATGGAATGCAAAGTGCCCATAAAAGCGCACTCTGTGAAGCTTGGCTGTAAGTGAACAACACGCACGTCTGAAAGCAGCAAAACCGCAGCCGACAGAAACGTACGCTGACTAAACAGTGTGCGCTTTCTTCTCCTTCCTTTGCAGGCACACCTTGTAACTGCCCCTCTGCAGCCTAAACCTCACCCTGCAGCCTCGTCGGAGCCAAAGTTGAACACTGCATTAGCGTTCAGCTATCACGCAGCATATGCGGATAGGAAAATCAGCCCTACGCAGGTGCCGCTAAGGTTAACCGTATAAAATGAGAAGTAGCCCTCTCAGGCCTTGATAATCAATAGCTGTAAAATCATAAATCGTAGAATAAATAACTATAAAAATTAAGATCAATAATCAGAAAATTTAAACCAGATCACGCTAGAGTCATAAAATGGATTTTCCCCACTTTGGGGTTGACCGATGTTGAGCAGAATTAACCCGTTTCTTCCACAGTGTGTCCTGCACATCGGGCAAATAAGCCTACTTTGGTGGTAATTACCGTTCTTGCTGCCCAGTTTTAATTTTATTCTGGGAGCAAGATGCTTTTGCTAAAGGTGCTGATGAAAGGATAATTTCATCCATTTTGAGGGCAGAGTAAAAAACACTGGCTGTTCTTTATCCATCCAAAATGTGTGATCATCGGATGGAATGCCACCTTCTACAAGTCCGCCGGGCTTCTGGAGCAGAAGGAGAAAGCCCTGCCCTTTGTGGCAGACATTCAGGGTGCATTCCTCCACCCTTGAACAAGACTTTTGCCCTTGACCTCTGTCGGTGGAGGATTGCAAGTCGGAGAGAAGCAGGGATGTTGGCCCAAGATAGGCTCAGTAGAAACTTAAGAAGAATATGGGGAAAATATTGAAACCCCAAACCCACGTTTGGGTCTAACTTGCAAGACCGAGCTGTGGACGGAAAGGTGACCAGTAGGCTTCTTTGCCACCCTTTGAATTCGGGCCTAGTTTTATTTGGAAAAGCCAGTTATGATTTAGGGTGGCACAAAATAGCCATCTGTGGGTTGCCCTGAGTTCCAGACTAGCTGGGATCGGGGCCCCATGTTGGTTGAAGCTTCCACATTGCTGCCAGTGGGGAAAATGTATTGAACACAGGTCCCTGGCTGAAATTAAGTATATTTCACCAATGCACCCTTCCAAATCGTGGCTGCTGTCCTCCCTAGCTGTGTAGGAACATACCATAGGGCTGCTCCAGGCCATGATGCGACTCCCCTCTACTGGAAATACCCTACAAAAGAGATGTTCTGGGTTCTCACCCTTCAGTGCTACTGGAGCAGCATAACAGGGCCAGAATCAGACCATAAAGTCAATGGGGAGATGGCCAAGCTGAACCAATTCATTGAGGAGGGAAATCTAATGTCTCCTGGCCTCGACAGTGAACATTTCAGCCTCTGCGGTACAGGGTCCATGTCTTGCCTCCAAGCCTTTCTGAAAAGACTGTGTTGGCCGCAGCTTCCACAGTAACACTGATGCGTCAAAAAAAATAGAAAGAAAATGTGCTTAAAAAAATGAACAGCAGGCTTTTCAAGGTGAGAGCCGAAAACAGAGCTGATGAAAATCATTCCTGGCAGGTGTCGGTCGTGGTATCACAAAAATGTTCTGTTACTACCATTAATGATTGCCAGTGGTTGGATTGGATTAAGACAGGCTGGCGAGACTCGGAGAGCCTGCTAAAGTCTGCCGACGCTTAGCATCGTGAAAACAGGTTTGGGAAGCATAATCTGAATAGGGTGTGTGTGTTCTGTCCATCAGCATTTGCTGTTGTGAGAGAGAACTGGCATCCTTACAGCTCCACTGTGTGCGGAGGAAATGAAACAGGTTTATCTTAGCGGAGCTGCAAGTTGTGCAAAGCCTGGTTTGGTTTATTTTAGGCATTTGTTATTCATTCCTTACTCACCGCTGCCTGCGATAGAGCAACCGCTGCCTGCGATTGTGACAAGAGAAATCTTTTTAATGGAGTTAAAACTCAGCCACAATTCTACCTGCCAAACTTGGCGCTTTTTCTCTCCGCAGATTCCTCAAGGAACTCTTCTAAATTCCCTTTCCCCTTCTGGGAGCGAGCGGCTTGGTTCTAGGAATTCAGTGTTTGCTTAGTGGCGTTTGCGCTGCAAGGTGGTGGAAGACTTTTAAGAACTGAGGGCTATCTTGCAAACACTCCAGTGACCCGGGTTTCATGGCTTTCTGTGCACACTGCCATTTGCTCTGGGAGCAAGAGTTGTGGTCCCACTTACCGTGGTCCCACTTACAGGACAGGATTTTGCCTTTCAGCTTCTATGCACAATGGATTGTGTTCTGCTCAAGCTCCTTGGATTTTGGAGTGTTGTTCTTCAGAAGGAGAGTAGTTGAGTCCAAGCTTGGCACAGTGCAATTGGGAATACTTTTCCTTGTGTCTAGCCTTTATCGACATCTTGGGGTTCCTGCTCGGGTTTTATTTTGTGATCTTACAACAAGCCTGTATAAAGTTGGAAGGGACCTCGAGGGATCCCCTAGTCTAACCTCCTGCTTGGGTGCAGGATGACTACAGCTTTCCCCCAGAAGGCTGTCCAGCCCCCTTTTTGAAAACCTTCAGTGATGGAGAGCCTACGGCCTCCCTAGGCGATGTATTCCATTGCCGCACAGCCCTTACAGTTAGGAAGTTTTTCCTGATATTTAACCAAAATCTTTCCTTTAATTTACGCTCATTTCTAGTCCTGCCCTCGGTATCCATACAGAACAGTTCCTTTCCCTCTTCTTGGGAGCAGCCCTTGAGATCTTTGAAGACTCTCATGTCTCCCCTTAATCTTCTCTTCACTAGGCTACGCATACCCAGTTCCTTTATCCTTTCCTGGTTTTACAGCCCCGTTGCCACCTTTGAAAGGCAAATCAGTCTTTGAAATCCCATCTTTTGTCTCAACTGTTGGCTCCTTGTCTTAACTCCCTTGAATGTAGCAGGCCAGCCGAATCCATCCTTGTCCAAGAGAGCTATTCAGACCTGACCTCCTCCTTGCTCCCTGGAACCAGAGCAGCCCAGGCGCTGCACCAAAGGTTCACGGAACCTAGTCAGACACAAAGTCCTTGGACACTTTAAACGCTGCAACACCCATTCTGCAGAAGAGTTCAGTGCCAGTGCTCCATTCTCTGCACCGGCTGCCTATAGTCTTCCGGGCCCAATTCGAGGTGCTGGTTCTTAACTATAAAGCCCTAAACGGCTTGGATCCCACCTATCTGCGGAACGGCCTCAGCTCTCGTGCCCTTGGTCGGCTGCTGCGGTCATCCGGGAGCGCCCTTCTCGAGCTCCCCTGGGTTTTCCGGGGGGCGGGGGCTACTTTGGGGAGGGCGTTCTCGGTTGCCGCTCCACTGCTGTGGATCTCCCTCCCGGCGGGGGCTCGAGTGGCCCCCAGATCTTTCCTCCTTTCGGCATCAATGCAAGACTTGGTTGTTCCACCAGACTTTTGGCAAGGGTGGGTTTTATTTTCCTATGGGGGGTTTAGGTTGGGGTTTTACGTGTGGATATTTTATGGGGAGGTTTATGCTCCCCTTTATCCCTGTCTTGCCTCTCATCTGCAGGGCCCTATGCTAGTTTTAAATGTGTGGTTTTTATTTTATTTATTTGTAAGCTGCCTCGGGCTGCCTTCGGCAGGAGGGGTGGGGTAATTGTTTTAAAATAAAATTAAATGGGCGGATATAATCCAGTGGAACTTATTTCTAACACTGAGCAATTGAACTAAAATGCATAACTTTTACGTACCAAAATTAATGGGTTCGACCTAAGAGCCCCTTAGACGCTAACTGGTTTTCAAGCCATTCCACAAATCTGTAACTCAGAATATCAGCTATAGTCTCCACCCGTGTGTCGCTGCTGTGAACTCACTTCCTTTCAAATGCAAATTCCTTTGACTTCATAAACGGATTCCTCTTCCCATAAGCTTGCATTTAGCCCCATCCTCTCTGTGTTTACCACTGCCTATTCTTTCTTTGTCTCCTACACCAATCCATATTTTTTTCAACTCGGTTTTTAAAGGTCTAGCTTCTCTCCTCTTTAAACCCACCCCCTTCTCTCTCATTACTTTCTTATCCACTCCCACCCAGGTTGCTCCACGCCTCCCCATAAAGACCTGTCTGGCATTTGCTGAGTTGATACATTTCTGACTGGCTACACTGCATGCCTGAGGAAGGGCCCCCATGTGACCAGAATGCATCCACTCGCCAACGGACGTTGGTCCGATAAAAGAGCTCAGTTTGAACTCCTTTGTCGCCATCTCCTACATTTGGGACCGACACAGCAACCGCCCTTCCTCTCTCTAGATCGCCGTTGAGCTGAAGCATTCACATTGTCTTCATGTACAATTTTGTGGGGTTTCACAGCTGGGCTTTGACAGCCTATAAGTCCCACCTGCCCTGAGTTGGCAAAATGAGCGTGAAGCTGCTCCAGGTGATGTAAAGCTTGGAGCTCATGTTCTTTTGTGGTGGACGCAATCCTTGGGAGATAGAACACTGCTGTGTGTAACACTGCTGCTTGCCAGACTCTGTCGCTAATAAACCAGTGACTTCCCCCTCCCGCAATCCCAAAGCATTGTATTGTGGTTTGTTTTTCAGTACCCTAGGAGAGGCTTGGGTTCAGCTAAAGAAAAGTCTGGCTGATGAGGCAGAAGTTCATCTCAAGTTTTCCTCAAAGGTAATCTGAGCCGTGGCTAGGAATTGGGAGATCCAGGAGGCCTGGGGCATTCAGAAATTGGATTGAGTGCCTGAAAATCATAAATAGCTGGATAGTTTCTGAGAAATTAAGAAAAGCAAATATGATTTATTTTTTTTAATGAAAAAGAAAGGAAAAGGGGGGGAAAAGAGTGATCCTAGAACATTGTGCTACAGGCCTTGTACGCACAATACAATTCCATGGACAAAATCTTTGTTTCAAAGGCATGAAAGTTAAGCGCGACATCTCTTCCTTGTGTTCTATTCCTGGCTCTGGGAGGAGAGTGGGGTCTTAGGGCAGTAATTAGAGACCCCAGCCACGGAGAGGTGGCAGACCTTCCTTAAGTCACGTTTAGCTGAAGATTTGCAGAGGGCACTCGGCAGGATGTAAATGCTGCCTCGCTCCAGAACAGTGTAATCACGGATGCCCAGTGCACGCTGTCCGGTGTTCCCTTGAGAGCAATCATCTGAACGTGGCCCGAGGGAGCAGACTGGACAAGGTTGCATCAGAGGCCCAGCTTGTGTCCTCTGCTAGGGTGACCTGGTTTCAGGGTAACCTCCCTGGTACCTTGCTTATGATGGAGATGAAGTCATTCAGATGATCTCTTCTATTGGACCAACTCCTGTTGGTGAGGGAACGCAAGCTTTTGAGCCGCACAGGGCTCTCCTTCAGGAAATAGAGGAATGGCCCTTGTGCTGCCCAAAAGCTGGCACGCGCTCTCCAAAAGAAGTCAGTGCAATAAAAGATCATCTGACCTACTTTACCTCCACCTTCTTAAACCAGCATGGCAACCACACTCTCTTCCCTCCCTTTTGTTAGGGAAAACTCGAAAGAGCAAGGCAATGTCAAACTCTGGGATGCTCCTTTAATCAAACCCTGTAGCCCACCATCTACACTCAGCTCAATGTTTGTCCCTTTTAGCATCATGCAACACCTTAATCAGTTTAACTTCAGCGAGAGTAGCAAATGCATTCCGTGTTCAAGACTGACATCCGTCCCTAAAATAAAGGGGTGCTGTGTAGTAATGCTCGTACGTGAAAAGCATTTGTACTTCTATGCACACAAGATTATTAGCACTGAGCAAAGCCTTGGATCTCTATCTTAGAAGGCAGGCTAATACCAATTGTTCTCCTGTATATAAACAAGGTACTAGGAGGTTGACCCTCTAGCAGAGGACAGAACCGGGACCTTCGATGTAACCTTGTCCAGTCTGCCTCCTCAGGCTACGCTCAGACGGTTGCTCTCAGTGGAACGCTGGGCATCCGTGTTCACGCTGTTCTGGGGCGAGGCAGCATTTAGACCCTGCCAAGTCCCCTTTGCAAATGTTCAGCTAAAGGTCTTCTCCCATCCTGCCATAGAGCACTAAGTGATGCTGTATTTTGTGCGATACGATGGTTTGGTAAGCTTTGTGTGGGGACAGTGTTCCCTTTGCCTGCCCATCAGTCCTAATCCCTGTGTGGGTGCAGTTGTGTCCCCTGGATCCATTGCTGCATATCCCATCCCCTCATGGCAATCATGTCTAGATTACTATGGCAACCAGTTGCCAGCAACTGCCTTAGCAAACCTGCCTCGTGTTTCATTTCAAAGACGTTGCTTTTGTTCCCCGTTTAGCTCTTGAAATTGTTTATTGAAGTGTCAAATCCCTTGTGTGCAGTCTGTGGGTTCCTTTCACTGCTCTACTCCCCTGAAGCCTCGGGAACATGTGGGGGATCCCTTTTCCCAGAGTAGCAAGGAGGCCGCCTTGCTGCTCATCTCAGCAACCAGAATGGATGTAATGCAAGGGCGTGGGCTGGGCTGGGGCTGAAAGGACTCCCAAGAGCAGTGGTGGTAACCTCAACACTGTAGTGAGGACCATGTTAGCTTGGAGCCAGGCAGGAGGGCCCCATAGAGACTTACTGGTCAAAGGAAGCACCAACTTTCATAGGTGACGACCTGCTCCGTCTGGTGCATCAGCAGGTGGTTACAATATAGAAGATAGTTCTGCCTCTAGCACGGGGGGTGGGGGCTGCTTTGAGAACTAGTGCAAGCTCCTAGAGCCAGCTGGGAAGTAGAAGCTGGGGCAACTTAAGGGATGTGCTCAGGAAGCGGAGCGTCTCTAGATCATGGATTTATGTTGTGGATGCATCCCCATGCCTTCATCACTGCTCCCTTCCCATGAGCTCGGTCTTTCAGTGCGTGGGGGTTGGAACTGGATCCGGGGGCATGGGGGGTAGATCTGGAAAGGGGTAAAATAAAAGCTACTCCCGGGCAGCCTTTGACCACCATGCCTGTGGTTTCTCACCCCTAGTGTAGAAGTATGCTAACATGAAAGTACAGAGTTTAGGAGGGAATTCTGAATAGAGCAGAGGAAGGTATAACAGGAACCAATTGGCACGGGTTACAACTGGACACATTCTAATTTAGAAACAGGTAAAGTCTTCAACAGCGAAGGTGTTGCAATAGACTGCCGGGAGAAGAGAGGTACATAAGTGACCAGGACAATATTGCCTGCCAGAATGAATGTTCATCTTGGCAGGCAAAGGGAGTAGCGCTTGGAATCCTCGTCATGAAATGAAAAGGCCGAATACGTCGAAGGTTACGTTTGCATAAATTCGAGTTGTGATGGCATTGCTTGTGGATCTAGGATTCCCAGCGGAATAACTCGGCAGAGCTCACCTGTGGTCCTGCCCATCCTGCGCTGATGGAATTGCATTTAGCAACTTCTATGCTACCGATCTGTTCCTGGCTCATATAACCCTTCCCAATTAATGCCCTTCTTCTTGGCCCGTTCCCAGCTCCAGAGCGAGGTGGAGAAACCACTCCTGAACTTCAGAGAGAACTTCAAGAAGGACATGAAGAAATATGACCACCACATTGCAGATTTGCGGAAGCAGCTGGCCAGTCGGTACGCAGCGGTTGAAAAGGTAAGAGGCATGAAGAGCCAACGGAGATCTGATGGGGGGATGACTTCACTGGGGTCACTTGGAGGCTGGTACCAGTTCTCCGTGCTTCCTTAGTGGCCCCGGAGGAAGCCTGATCTATCTTCTGGTGTCTTCTGTTAATCCTTTCCCAGCCTGGAAGGGACCCAGAAAGAACCTGACACCAGTATTCTGCAAGTCCTGTGGGAAACTGAAACAGTATAAGGATGTAAAAAGTGCCAGACTGGATCAAACCAATGGTCCATCTGGCCCACCATCCTGTCTCTGACAGTGGCCACCTTTGGACACTTCTGAGAGGTACCCAACAGCTCATAACGGAACGATCCATTCCCTGATATTTACCCCCAGCTCCCAACGCTATACTCCTAAAAACGCGTTGCTCGCAAGCCAGGTGTGGGGGGCCCTGGTATCGATCATAAAGGAGCCAGATCCGTGTCCTGATGCACTAGGGGTGAAAACCTCTCCTCTTTCTACAGTTCAGACCATGTAGTCTTAATCAAACTTTGCTTCCCTAACTGAGTATATACCGGGGATGATGACTATTCGGATTAAATCACGGATTTGGATCGGTTATGGATGCAGATCTGTAATTTGCGGATCAGTTTCATATCCCATTGAAGGTGGCCGCTTGCACCCAGTCCCTGAATCCTTCCGCCTAGGGGGTTGTTGGGGAGTGGAACAAAAGCGCTCCACTCCAGCTTGGGGGAAGGGAGCAAGATTAGCATGTTGGTTTACACCAGGAGTGGCCGAAAGATAGATCATGATTTGCTCGTAGATCCCCGAACTAGTCTCCAGTAGATCAGGGTGTGGGGAGGGGGACCCGACCCTCGGTTATTGCCGTGGGAGGGGAGAGCAGGACTGGTGCCCAGGGAGTGTCTGCAGCCACAGACTTGGAGAACTCCTCCAGCGTGGCGAGGAAGGCTTTCTTGAGGCAAGTTCTCCTCTCCGTGCCCGAGACCAGTTGCTGAGGTGCCGTAGAGCCAGGAAGCAGCAGGAGTTGGGTTCTAGACTAGAGCATCAGAACTAGCAGCTGGTTTACTGGTAGGATTGAGGCTGTGGCCTGACTCGTGGACATCCCACATCCGGCCACTTATGGGTTTGCAGCCATGGCAAGGGCTTTGGGTGGTCATGGGAAGTCACCTGAAGCTTCCCCATAGGGATGAAGTTATGGGCGAGGCTAGGTAGTTGGTTTGGTTAAGAGAGTTGGTGGTTTCTCCAGCTTAGGGGAAGGCAGTTGGTGGTGGCGCTGCTCCGTTCAGAAAAGCACATCATTGCAAGACGGTTTTTGTTAAGCTTGGGAACCTGGAGAACAGGCAGATACGCTTCTGATCTCTTTCAGTGCTAGCTTTTGTACGGCCAGGTCTTCTAACTGTCCTACATACCACTCTAAAGAGCAGGGTCTCCGCCTGCACGCTGCTGCTGCGCATCCTTCAGGAGCGCCCGTTCTCAGCCAAGGGGATTTAGTCTGGGAGAATAAATAGTTCTGGAGGTAGCAGGAAATTACTTTCCTGCCAAGACTTTTATTGTGTGTGTGGTTTTTTTTTGTTTTACTTGAAGGCCCGAAAAGCCCTGACCGAGAGGCAGAGGGATCTCGAAATGAAAACCCAGCAACTGGAGATAAAACTCAGCAACAAGAAAGAGGAGGAGATTAAGAAAGCCAGGCGGAAGTCCACTCAAGCTGGTGAGCGAGGATAGGATCTCGGAGAGAAGAGGAACATGGACAATAGGGTTTCAGATAAGCCCCTCCCTCTCCACCCCATCCTTCCTGTTGCGGGGCTGCATGCAGCTCCAATGCAGCTTTGCAATATGCATGGGGGGGGCGCGGCGGGTAGTGCTTGTCTGAAAACACCCAGTGTAAAAAAAACAGCATAAAGAGGAAGGGTGTTGAGGTGAAGGGGGGGTAGCGAAAGTAGGGTGTGCCGAGTTGGTCCGAAAATAGGCAGTAGAGGCCAAGTAGTTACAGTAGTATCTTTTATTGGACCAACTCCAGTTGAGTAGGCGAACTTTCAGACCTGACGGAGTCCTCCGTCAGGCAGGTCTGGGGCATAGTATCCTGCAACTTGGCCAAAGAGAGGACGTCATTGCCCATTTGGGGGGTGGGGGAGACTTGAGCAGAGCGGGCGTCAGGTTCCTGAAACTGGACTCTTAAAACTTACGGAAAGCAAGCAGAGAATTTGTATCCCGTCTCCTATCCTCCTATAATCCCTGTTACGTTTCAGATAGTGGTTGGACTAAGCAATAAAAAATATTTGCTATAACAATCTGATCTCCATGCCCAGAATAGCTTCCAGTAGATAGCTTCTGTCCCAAACGGTATCCACAATACGCTTTATAGCGTTCAAAAGTATTCGCAGTTAATGAATGAGGAGAGACTTGTTGGCTGGTGCTGGTGTGTCCACTAGGTGGCAGCAGAGATTGATTGTAGCTGTCGTCCAAATACAAAATATGGGGAAACGAGGCTGAATTCTGTCTGTGCGCTAAATTAGGGGGAGCTTGGGTTGTTGGGGGCGGGGGGGTGTCGAAGTCGGCCTCCTCTCTAACTGGTACATTTTCAGGCTGGTTTGTGGCTGAAACCGGAGGCAACTGGCAGTGCAAATCACTTGAGCTGCATTGACTGTGGGGTTTTGTGTTCAAATTTTCCCCTTGCCTCTCCGTTGTTAATGTAGACGTATAGCCCCAACCTCATGTATTACCATTATTTCTTATTAGTTTAGATTTGTACCCTGCCCTATCCCAACTTTGGCTCGGGGTGGCTTGCAACTAGGGATGGGCGAATGCTGTTCGGTGTTCGGACTGAACCAAACGAACGAACGACGTGTTCGGTCGAGTTCGGTCATGTTCGGGGTCGGGGAAAACATCTTTCCAGGGCCAAAAATTAGGTTTCGGTTTAGATTTCGTTTCGGTTTTGCTATTTTTGAATGTTCGATCAAACTGAACTCGTCTGAACCGAACCATCGAACCCGAACTCGGGTTTCGAACCGAACATCCGAACCGGGTTCTGTTCGCCCATCCCTACTTGCAACAATTAATGGATGGATACGTTGCATGTGAAAAGAAAACCCCAGCCCCCTCACCCATGTGCCCCTCTCCCTCTCCTCTTGCAAATCCTCTCCCCGAATGCCCATAACCCCTTCTTAGCAACCCAAGCCAGCCTCCCCCACCAGAGTGCTGCAGCAAACCCCCAAATTTCAAATGTCGACCTGCCCCCATTCCAACCACTGGGCTGCAGACAACCCTCAAATGACCCAGTGCCCTCTGGCATCCCCCCGCTGTGGGGTAGGTGGCAGTTATAATGGGAGAGGGATCAGGACGGTCAAGATGGAGTCGGCAACCAGCCCTCCCTCCCAGTGATGGTTTCCTTCTAGCCTTAATGATCTTGGACTCCGGATAAGAAATCTAACCCTAACACTCCCCCCAGCGACTTTGCACAAGGACCAATAGAATGGCTCACTTATGGTCTTGCTTTTTTCAGGGGATGAGCTCATGCGCTGCGTGGATCTCTACAACCAAGCCCAATCCAAGTGGTTTGAAGAGATGGTGACCACCTCTCTGGTACGTCTCCCTGACTCACGTTTTGTGTTTTGAATACATGTTCAGTTCCCCTCTTGGGAAAGGCTCATCTAACAAGTTTTCAACTCTACGGACGCCATGCTACAGGGCTGCAGTAGGACGGGCAGAAGTTGGGAATGTTTCATAATCTGAGAACAGTGCAAAGCAGAGCTGCCCTTTAGGGAGGGCAACGTGTGTGTGTGGGTGGGGGGGGGGGGGATTAATTCATGAACACCTTTCCGTGTACCATGTGCCAATTGTGCTTTGGGACTTCCTGCGTCTCCGGCTTTGCTGAAATCTGAAATGGACCTCAATATAGCCTAGCAGATAAGGTGTTGGACTTGGCCCTGAGAGACCAGAGTTCGAATCCCTTCTAACCATGAATTCGCTGGCTGATCTTTAGCAAATCACTTGTGTCTCAGCCTCCGGCTCCCCATCTGTAAAATGGGAATAATGATGCTCTGCCTCACAGGGTGGTTGTGAGGATGAACTAGAAGGATTGTAAAATACTTTGAAATCTGAAAATGGCATCACTGGACAAAATGTGCACGTGGAATCTATTTTAACCCAATTATTGGTGCTTTTAAACCCCTGCCAATTGGCAAAAGGTAGCTCCAGTGTATTGTGGTTAATACTTCCTCTTTTTTTCCAGCTGGCTAAATTTAGTGTGCTAGGAAAGCCAGGCCTCCCCCAAACTACCCTCAGCCAGTCGCTTCCGGCTGCCTAGCACCAGACACACAGCTAAAGTTCAGATCTCCTCACTCCAGACATCCTTCCCATTCTGACTTATCCACAGGACCCACCCTTCGAAGTCCTCTAGAGAGGGCCCAGAGTCCATTTCCATCCCTACCCCCCAGTAGCAACATTTTAGGAATTTTTTGAAGCCCCTCTCCCCCCCCCCCCCCCCAATTCAAGACATTGGATGTGTAAAGACTTGTCTCTTCAGCATTTTATTTATATAGTTATTTCTTTATATTTCTGTCCTGCCATTCCCATTAAGGTTATAATAAATAAAACATTCCAAAAATGCCACTATTAAAATACCCCCCAAAAAACCCTAATCCACAACTTCCCCTATCCCCCGCCTACCAAACTCTTGGCCAAACAAAAAGGTCTTGCGTCGCCTCCGGAAGATGGCCAGGCTTGGACTTAAATGAACCTCCAAGGAAGAGGGTTCCATAATTGTGGGACAGCCCCCAAGAACCCCTCTCTGCGTGCCCTCGTTGTAGAAACTTGGCAGGCAGATGGTATCGGCAAAAGGGTGCTCCCAGCGACCTTGGAGGCCCCAAGGGAGGCTGTCTTTCAAATATTAGGGGCCCAGGCCATTCAGGACTTTATAGGTCAAAACCAGCCCCTTGAATTGTGTCTGGAAAGCTCTTGGCAGCCAGTGCAGACTGAAGCAGTGGCGTAACTTAACTGGCGAACGCTAAGACTCGATCAGGATTCCCGAGAGCAGTGCCCCTGAACTCCGCACCACTCGTTTTGGCCTTCACAGTTTGCAAACCCTTCCCCCCACCCCCCCCCCGGGCTGGGCGTGCTCTCTGCCGAGCCCCAGTAACGAAGGGAATTCCGTCGCTCTTCCCTTGCAGGAAATCGAGAGGCTGGAGGTAGAGCGGGTGGAGATGATCCAGCAGCACCTTTGCCAGTACACTCAGCTGCGGCACGAGACAGACATGTTCAACCAAAGCGTGAGTCCTCTTGCCCATTCGCCCCTTCTTCTGTTAGAGACTTTAATGAGGCTTCCTATAAGCTAAAAGTGCAGAGAACCAACTTGCTCCCTCAGGGGTCAATGGTGGAAATGGAGCAACATAAACGTGAGAGTCGACCGCAATGCAGTCATCGTGAGTCTTGCTTAGGGGTGGGGAACCTGCAAGATCTTGGTGTGGACAAGATCAGAACTGTGTATTCCCAGCAGAGCCCTGCATGCCATGGGCCCCAGGCGGTTTTCCAGTTCCTGGATCTGGCCCCTGGCTCCAGTTCCTACCTTTTTAAGAGTGAATTCAAGGGAAGGGAGCCCATATAAGGATATGCACACAAAGATAGAGGATGGATCTGTGGCAGCAATCCTTCTTTCTTCCCCACCCCACCCCACCCTGAACACACCTCCCAACTTCTCTGTAGCCCTCCGAGCTCATACCGACTTTGAGTGCCCCCTAGAAGAGCAAAGGCTCCCTAGCCCTGTCCGAGAGGGACTAGATGACTGTTGAAGGTCCCCTTCCAACTCTATGATGCTCCTTTTCTAGGTGCCACTCCACCCCCTTGCAGCATTCTGACATCAAGGAGCTCCGTAGGGGCAGGGCCACCACCACCTAGAAATGTGAGGGTCCTGAGGGAATGGGTGGGTGGGTGTGTGTCTTTTTTTTTTTTTTTTTATCTTCCCAAGGCCTGGTAACGGAAATTTTGTAAACCCTTGGGGGGAAATTTTAAAATAAACCGTTCCGTACATGCTATGAACCAGTGTAACTATCCATTCCTATTGTAGCTAGCTATTCCTAGTAGGGGTGGGAATTCTGGTTCTCATGAGATCCAGTATTGCCGGTATATATTTACCTGTACTGGCATACCGGATTTTTAACATTGGCTGCGGTACCATTGGAATCAGGCTGGTCCCAATACAGTCAGGCTCAGACTGGGCATTAGATTGATTTAACTTTTTTTAAAAAGAAAAAGCCCAAGCAGAGCTTTATTTCCTAGTCATGCGTCATTAATATTCGAGACAAGGGGAAGTGATGCAAAAGGAACATTATTTAAGTTGCCAAACAAAGCACCCAAAGGTCAGAAAGTTAAGGATTTTTTTGAGGACAGTATGAGACGGGCTTGCTAGGATGAGGTCAAACCTCTCAGTGAGCAAGGAATTCAGCCCTCTGGCTGTCTCCAAACCCTTCTGACCCCCTAACCCGAGACGTGACATCCTAATCTGTGAACAGATTCCTGGTGTGAGAGCCTTGGAAGCAGCATTCTAGACCCTCAAAGGAACGTTTTGCCTCTTGTGTAGGTCCATTGACGGAGACGGCTCCCTTTTTCTGGTACCACAGGTGCTGGATTGTGCCAGAAGCAGGGTATTTGGTCTTGTATCTGTAACGCAAAGCCTGCATTCTGTGCAGCAACACAGGGATTCCACTAATTGACAGGAAAAGAATGTGACTCTTGTTAAAGTGGTGTCAGGTTTTTTTGCAAGAAGCCCTTATGGCCAGCATGTGTCTGCGCTCTGACATGTTTCTTCTTCTATTTTTAGACGGTAGAACCCGTGGATCAATTGCTTCGGAAAGTGGAGCCCGCCAAAGACAGGGAATTGTGGGTAAAAGAACACAAAACTGGCGATATCAGACCTGTGGACATGGAAATCTAGACTGATTGTGACTAGCTGTAAGTGCTGGGTTGTGTAAAGGCTCGAAAGATGGACAAGACGGACGTGTTGCTCTCAGATTCCTTCTATTTATTGCCTGTAGGAACACTCCCTGTCATGTTTGATCAATTACTTCATTTGTTTTTTTTGCTATGCCTTAAAACACCAAACATTCCAGGGTCGGAACACTGCACCTTGTCTTCCCTTCCTATCGAAAGGCTCCCAAATGCCAATGCCGCATGACTTCCACGACAGTACAAAGAGCTTGATTTCTGGTACAAAGAGGGCCCTGCTCTTCTATGATTTTGTGCTGAGCCCCTTGCATGCCTCTCTTTGTACAGTGGGTCCTGAGCAGCCGTGCAGCAAGCCTCCACCAAGCCAATGGACAACAGTAGTCATCTAAACCAAACTCCGGAGTCGAGGGAGCTCCTGAATTTAAATGGCAGCTGTGCCACTGACTGAGGAGCCGTGGGGAACCCGTTTACCTTCTGCTTTATGAAATGGGGCTCGGACTGCGTACCTACCTCACCGGGGTGTTGTGAGGATACAGTCACTGCATACAGCATGCTTTAGCGACTCAAACGGCAGTGAGATGGTAGCGCTTTTCCCACAGAAGGAGTCAAAGCAAAAGTCTAGGAAGAAGAAACTGAGAAAAAGACACCGCTTCAGGACTCCCTTGTTCTGAACTCCCTCTCGGGTACTTAAGAAGACTCATTAGCATGTCTGCCGGCAGAAAGGGAATATCTATGGCGGAATAAATTGGGACTTAAAGGTCACCTATGCTTTCAGCTAATCTTCTCTCCGTTCCCTTGGGAGATGATTCCCCAGTCACATAGACCATAGTTTAAATTGGCTTCTTTTAATTCCTCCAGAGAACTTTCTGTAGCTTTTAAAGCAGTTCAACAATCTCTCAACATCCCTTGCCGCACATACATGCACTTGCTCCCTTTTCCCATGGTGCTTACATCATTCAGATATTTACAGTGAGCTACCATATGCCTTTAATCACTGTGCAGCTTTATTTGGTTACTTCAACCTTACCTCTTGTGTAAAACCAGCTTGCCCCTTACCTGTTTTTGTTGTGCTTCCCTGAGTTCTCTCCAGTATCTTGCCATCTTTTTGGAAAGGGACAGAGCTTTTGTTAGTACCATCTGTGTGAGCAGCCCTGGACATGATCAATGTAATTCCTTAGGCATTCTCTTTTAATGAAGTCAGTTACTAAAAACCTTGCAGGTAATATTGCACCAAATGGAAGCTTCTTCCAGTACGTACCTACAGCAGAAATCTGGGTGCACGTCTTTGATCGTACAGTAAGTCACGGGGGGAGAGAGACTGATCTGGGTTCTGATCATGACCAATATATCAAAGAGCAGCCCGGGGGGAGAGGTAGCTAGGAATGTGGACATAAAGCACAACTATTTCTGCATTTCTCATTAGCTGAAACATCTAAGTCCTTTTCCAGGAATTTAGTGGATCCCCAGGTTTCTTGAGTTAATCCAATGTGCACCCATCTGTTCCCCAAGAGCATCGTCTCTGTAAAGAAATCCAGCTTTCAAAGCAGTACGTGTTCTTGAAAGTTGGTTATGCCATGTTGGTGGAGAGGCCATGTAAACAGCATTTTATAAACACACCCCTATGTGCACATGCTCAAAAATATATGGTTTGAGTAGCGAAAGGGCTTTGTGCAGTTGCTAAAAGGGAAAATCATTTGGCTTCTGCTGGGAGGCCGACAAGACAAGAATCAGAGGGTTTATGTGGACACTTGGAGGACCAGGAAGACAGGGACAGAGAGGCAACTGTTCTTGTTGGCTGAACTGGGCTTTCTGGAGTGGTCTTGGTTTAAGAGGAGCCAGGCTGTATGTATAATGTGAATAAGGATGTGTACATAGTGTAAATAAGCTTACTCCACCCAACCTGATTCCTTGACATCCATTTCTGTTGAACAATGAAAACTGTTGCGGAACTTGGAACTGACCGCTGCTTGGCCGGGTGTGACACACAGGTTCGCTGTGGGAGCAAGTTTCTCAGGAGAGGGGAGTGAGATGGGTGTCCCTGGAGAAGTGTTGGGAACAATTGGTCTGCAAACATCAGCCAGAAGGGGACACGTACGAAGGCGAAACACCGAGAGGCGACCCAATAGCAAAGACGGCCCTAGAATCCAACCAGCTGGGACAAGAAGCTACATATGAATTGCATTGGAAACTTTGTGTAGACTTGTATTGGTGGCCTCCTTCCAGACTTCTTCCCACTTGAGATGCCTGAGGGAGACACTCCTTGCCAGACAGATCTTGCGTTCTCTGCTGGACTTTGAGCATGACGTTTAAATGAAAAGTCTCCGCTTTTCATTTAGACAATTAGGCCGCGACGCACCAACCGCTTACCCTGGAATTAGACCTGTTGAAGCTTCAGATTTCAATGGGACGACCCTGGGGTAAGTGGCTGGTTGGATCGTGGACCTAGTCTTTCTAGTCCCCGGAGTTGTGAAAAGTCGTATGAATGATGCCCTGGGGGGGGTAGCCGAAGCAGCAGTGGTTGCCTGAGCCTGGAGGCAGCCTCCATCTTAAAGGGAAGAGGACAGCCCCCAGTACCAAAGACGAATCCTGCCCTCACACCCACTGTGAAGTCAGCGGTGTGGTGGCTTGAACACTCGGTGACCTGACGGCTCTGGGTCATGGGTACCCAGCCTCCAACCCTACGTGCCATCTGTCTTCCCTGCATGCAATCTGCGCAGTGCTCATCCCCTCACGTTTAACGTTGGCTCTCTTTCCTCGACTTGCACGTGACTTCTCCATCTGACCGCTCTGCCACGTCTTGATTTGTGCATGAAGACCTTTGCTTCGGAACTTTGCTGTACGCCCCAGCGCAGGGAGACCCGTCTGTGCCGTGGCATCGTATACACGGTTCATCCTTCCTGCTTCGTTTGTGTGAACGCCCCAATGCTTGGCCTGTTTTGATGTAATTTCTAATCCCATATACTGCACGAGGCCAGATCTCTTGCTTAGAAAAGCCTATTCTAACGTTTATATATGACTAAAGTCTCTTTTTTTTTTCTTTTATTTAAAATAAGAGTCTTTTAAAAATATTTCAGTAAGAAAGTATCAAGAATTATAAAGAAACTGTTTAAGAAAATTTGAAATACGTTCAAATTGCAAATCCCTCCACTTACATTAAGTTGGAGTATATTCTAGGTGTAGCGGATAAAAGACAAGTTTGCTTGGAACACAAATCGGCGATCTACTATGTCCGAATTCCCTGTACCGCCAGGGTGCTACAGTTCAGAGCAAAGTCTCGTATCTCTCCGCTTTCAGCAGTAGTAAGTCGCATCCCTGCCTTCCGCCACTTGTAAGTGCCTCTTTAAAAAGAAATTGTCCCTGCCGCGGCATGGCTAAATTGAGGGTATACAGAATCCATTTCACGATCTAGTGCTCTCATTCAGCCAGTGCACTGACCTGTGAGTTCTCATCGCGGGACCCCAGCGTTAGCCCCACTGCTTAAAGTCAAATACTGATTCCAGAACAATAACTTTAGAAACTGAGGAGATGAAAGAAGTGTCATGTTAAAGAGAGATGCAACCAGGCACTCAAAAGATTTTCGCTGGGGAGGGGTGAGGAGTGCCAGCCAACCTTTGAAAGTGACCGCTCATGTGCTGCGATGGGGAAGCACCGGCGGGCCTTCAAAAGCGACCAGCCAGGACCTGTGCAGAGCCCAGCTTCACAGTAATCCCAACCAAGGCGTGTAAGCTTCAAAGGCCACTTCCCACACGACGTCTCCTGTCTCCTCTTCCCCACCCCCCTCACCTGTTTTTTGGGGGGAGGGGGGGGGAAGAGTACTGGGGCTGCCTGGCTCTACAGTGCGCTCGCCCGGTGCTAGTCGATTTCGAAAGTCAGCGCTTATCGGAGCGCTATTTGGGAGGGGGGAACTCCAGCCCATCTTTAAAACTGACACGCCCCAGCTGGAGTGCTGTGGAACTGGTCTCCGCAGCATTCCCGACTGGGGCTTGTCAGTTTCTCTGGGTAATGCTCACATTTTGGGGCATTAGGCACACGACTGGTCCTTGGGCAGTCAACTCATCAGGTGCCTATTTGGGTGCCCGAAAATGCGGGTATTACCTGTGGGTACTAATTTTAGTGCCCAATGTAGCTCTGAGCGCTTCTCCGTTATCCCTAACTTCTGATGTTACCACACCATAATGACAAATCTGTGGAAATCCATTGTGTGTTGAAATTGCTGACGTCCCGATTCCATAGCTGCTTCTCCGTTCATGCTGTTGTGTGTTCCAGTGCTTGCTGGAGAGTCTTTCCCCCCCAGCCATTGCCCAGTTAATACCATGTTTCTCCGAGCTCTCAGATTACCACAGAGCAGCATTGGGCTGGTGTACTTATCTGTAGGTAACAGCAGCTACAGGCTGTCCGCGCATGTACAGAAGCCGATCCAGGACCGGTTAAGCGTGCAGCAGAAAGCGTGTTTGCACAAACCGACACAGCGTGAGAATGTGTGTGTACGCTGAAAACAAGTGGCTAGCATTATGGCCGGTTACACCTTTCCTCTGTCCTTCCTCTTGGGCCCAAAATTTCAAGATACTGAAATGGCACTGATTTCAGTAGTAGGGGAGATCACGTAGACTCTTTAAGCCTCTATCACACTCTTGAGACTACGAAAACAATTCAAACTCTGAGCCTGTATTGTGTGAGAAGCATCTTCTTTAAGGCTGTCTACACGTGCGCTGGAGGGGACAGATGGAGTAAAAGTTTAGAAGCTGCCAAATAAGGCTGAAATTGATTAGCCTTCTCATCTTCATGGAGTACTTCTGTCTTATCGGAATTTCGCTTACATTTCTGCCGTGGATTTTGTCCACGATAGAATTCTGAACGAAGGGCACCGCCATTTTGCCTCTTACATTGCACACGCGCAAAACGTCGGTATCCTGTACCGCGCATGCACAGCATGGGGGCAAAACCAATCCAGATCTCCGGCAAAACACGGACGGGATCACATTCCGGTCTGCATGTCGCCAGAATGGGTTGAAACAGCTGGTTCTGTTGAAAACCGAATCCACACCGGTATTTCACTTCGGGGCCTACTACAGAATATTCCCTGTAGATCTAATCTTTGCTGGAAGTTACAAGAGTTACTTGGGCTTTGGAAATCTCTGTTCTGAAATCTGATGATTCTTGAGAGTTGGGGATGCAGTAGCTGAGATTCTTGAGATGACCTCAAAGGTTCTGGGTGACCAATTCTTACTCCTTAGTCGTGCACAGAAAGACCGGCACATAGGGCAGTATTAGAGCAAATGGCTACATCTGACGAATGAACTCTTATCTTTATAAGTTACTTCCTTTGTTTGCATGGTGCCAGGGAAGGTGAGGAATGCACTGGTTAGTTTTTTACATCCACTATAACAGTTTTTTGAAGGCAGACTTGGCCAGTCATCAGCCATGCTGCAAAGCAAGAGTTTTCTAAGCAAATGACATTGCCTATTTGGTCCTTTTTTCTGTGACTTTTACTAAATACTTTCTAAATTTTTACAGTCAAACTTGTCTTCTGCCAGGACTAACAACTTTATAAAGTGTTTAATCCAAATTTTATATTTTACCGCAAATTTTGGCTGACTAGATCCTTCAGTAGTTGACGTTAACATAAGTTCCATGTAGGCATAACAGTGACCTTTTGATCATTGTGAAAACTGTAATAGAGTATTTGTTCCATTAAAAAAAAATACATGACTAATTTGTTATGGCTGATAAAATTAAATGTTGGCAAGGTCTAAGGGCCAGATTGCGAGTTCAGAAGTACCGCAGAGCTCCATTAACAACAGTATTGCACTGACCTACTCCTGCTCAAATCTGGCCCTTAAACGTTGAAGGCATTATGCTGTACATATTTTTTGTCGTATTATAAAATATTTCCATAAGCCTTGTATTTACCTCCGTCATTCTGCAAGTTTGTCTGTGAACTTCAAATGCTTCATCTCGTCCCTTGTAAAATAAACTGTACAGTTTCATTGGCCAACCGTGGTGGTTCTCTTTACTGAACGGTTACTTTACACACACCGCAACAGGGCATTCTTTCATTCACAAAAACTACACCTGCCAGCCCACCTCTTCCACCACTGGATTGTTGAGTTCAACCAAGCACCAGCTGTCCGTCTCGGTGGTGAGTTCGGCTCACTGGATAGGACACCATCCTGTATGCTGTGTTCAACACCTTATAATATCGTCAAAGAAGACTGGGTACTTAGGAATGTAGCTAGGTGGGAATTGGCCTTGGTGCCGAAGATGGAATGAGCCCTCTGGAGCGGTCGACTCCTGTTTGGATATGCCAGAAGAGAGGACAACCTGATGCTCTATTGCCCCATTGTGGTAAGTAGATGTGGCCCTCCGGATTAGGAGACTTTGTCCAACCCTGATATATGCACTCTCCATGTGTGTGTGTCAGCTCATAAACTAAACTAAAAACTAAACTGCCTGAGTCAAGACCAATGGTCCACCTTAGCCCAGTATTGTCACAACCTGACACGGCAGTAGGGGTTTCAAATTCGGGTCCAAATCCGGCTCTTCCAGTGTCTCTAGCAGAGGCCATCCCAGCATGCTACCTGAGACCCCTCCAAGCCCCCAACAGAGGCCTCCCTAACCAAGGATCCTGAAGTGGAGATGCCAGGGATTGAACCTGGGACCTTATACATGCAAAGCACGTGCTCTTACCACTTGAGCTATGGCCCCTCCCTCATCTTCTGGAAGACATGCAAGACTTTTTGTTTGGCCAGACATTTGGCAGGCAGGGATAGGGTTGGGTGGAGGGGTTAGGGAAAAGGGGGAGGGGCTGGTGGATTTATTAGTTCTAAATGTTCTTACATTTTGTAAACCACCCTGACCCTAACTGGGTAGGGCAAAAATTAGAATACATAAATAAATAATTTGCTTGCATCTTGGGATCATTCACACTTCGAATCTACTTAGCGCTACCATTGCTTAGAAGTATGTGTTCTGAATAAGTAGTACCAAATCCCCTTTGCTTTCTAAAGCAAAGTACCTGGTAATGTGACCCTTTTCTGTGGTTGACTGGTGAACACAGTATACAAATCATTCTTGGTTGCAGCTCCTGTTTAGAACTCTGAGGTTCCGTTTTGACAATGGCAAGGCGCCATGACGTGCCTTTGCCTGCAAGACCTACAGGGATAGGTCTCCCCTGTCTGCGGTTTCTTGACATCACATTGGGGGCCGATTGCAGTGGCACTAAATCGGTTTCCTGGTCCGCTCTGTACGATACCAAAGTGAATTGGTAAAACATGGAAAAATTAAGTTGAGTTGATTTAAATCCCTTTTGGTTTGTTCATACAAGTGGGTCAATGGCAAGAGGGCAGACCCGTAGGAGGGACAATGTTTTGAAATGAAGTCCCAGCTTTTTGTGTCTTTGGGGTAAACCTTTCCTGAGGTTTGAACAAACATCAATTCACAACAAATCATCACCTGTTCTTAAGACCTCAAGATCCTTGGAACTGAGGAAACGAGGCTTGCGTCGGTGGCACGGTCTCTGTTTTACTAGAAAGGGAAAGCCCCAAAGTGGGCTTATGGAGTAAGTAAGCACTTACACGGATGCTCAGGTGTATAGCCCAGAAGCAGGAGTTGGGGTGGCAGTACTTAGCTAGCAGGGAGGCTTTGGAAAAGGGGGGGAGGGTCCAGATCATAGCTCGCGCCATGAATCCATCTTGTTTCCTTGGGTTGCATGCCTCCCTCTCCTCTCCCTTCCCCACCAACTTGAAAGGGAGACTACGCAAGCTTTTGATGTACTTGTCCTGCATTCACTCAGTCTATAGTTCTGGTTTGTTGCATGTCTAAGGAAGAACATAGGTGCCACACTGGGTCAGACCAACGATCCATCGAGCCCAGCATCCGGTTTCCTAACATCGTTTGCTTTTCTGACCACTGTTGCACATTGAGCTGAGGATTTCAATCTATTGTCTGACTCCACACAGACTCAAAGATCGTTCTCCTGAGTGATAACTTCTAATTTAGACCCCAGCACTGTGTACGTATCGTTTGGATTGTTTTTCCTTATATTGCATCACTTTGAATTTACCAACATTAAATTTCATCTGCCATTTAGTTGCCCATTCAGCCAGTCTCACAAGGTTCTCCTGCAATTCCTCTATCTGCTCAGGTTTTACCTTGAAACCTTTTCACCATGAATAACTTTGGGTGGAATCAAATGAGACGATAGCCCACTAGAGTCCATGTCCGGTCCATGCAGCCCCCACAGAACCCTCACTCGTGTTCAGTGTGAGGAGCCTGATAAATGAGAGATGCGCAGGGAGCTGCCCATCTGCTCGCAGCCACCACCACTCAGTGGCACCACTTGGCGCTTTCCTTCTCCCTGGCTCTGATGGAAATGAGAATCAAAGCCAGGGAAGGCTGATTCTCTGGCCATGACCCTGCTTTCTATCAGAAGGAGCATTAGTGCACTTTCCCAGCTGAGAGGCGGCTGTGAGAGGAGAGAGCCATTGTGCTCTCCCAGCTGAGAGGCGGCTGCGAGAGGAGAGAGCAAGGCAGGGGGTGCAGGAAAGAACCTTACTCA
This sequence comes from Sphenodon punctatus, assembly GCA_003113815.1. Lineage (NCBI taxonomy): Eukaryota > Metazoa > Chordata > Lepidosauria > Sphenodontia > Sphenodontidae > Sphenodon > Sphenodon punctatus. The sequence goes on from QEPC01011341.1 coordinate 5,588,607, forward strand.
GAGGGTTTGTGTCCACGCTCCTCTCTCTCTGGGAAAGGGACTGAGGGAGGCTCTACACAGCTGCTGTGTTCCTCTGCATTCCTTTCCCATACGAAACGAGGAGTGTGGGCCCAACCCCGCTGCGGAAGGTTCTTTCCTGCACCCCCTGCCTCGCTCCCTGTTCTCTCAGCTGAGAGTGCACACTAGGCATGACTCTCTGGTGCTGGCAGACGAAGCTGCAGGTGAACCTAATTAACAAGACATCGCCATGTGAGCACCAATTTGCTTGCATTTGCCCTCAGTGGGTCTGCAGTGCCCCTGGACTCGGCCATGAGTGTTCGGTTGGTGGGGGGGTCACGTGGCAGCTGCCGCTTATAAGTTAAGCACCTGGTGAGGGCTAATGTGGGCTATCGTCTCATTTGAAAACACGCTTTGTATCTGCAAATTCAATCACTCTTCACTCCCCTTTCCAGATCATTAATGAATCCCTGGGTTACTCCACTATTCTCTCCTTTGCGAAAACTGACCATTTAGTCCTACTCTTTGCTTTCTATCCTTTAAGGACACAGTCTCCTCTCTCTCTATTTGATTTCCTCAAGGGTCTCTCATGAGGGACCTTATTATTATTATTATTATTATTATTATTATTATTATTATTATTTATTATTATAAGCATTTATATAGTGCCAGCGATGTACCTGGCGCTTTACAAAAAACAAGAGAGACATGGTCCCTGCCCAAGAGCTTACAATCTAAAGAAGACTGGGAGGGGAGACAGGGAAGGGGGAACAGAGGGAGAGACAAGGGATGCGACATTCATGAGGATGTGAGAGCTCAGGTACACGTTCTTGGCTTAGTTACAGTACATTGGGAGTTTGCAGATAACAGGTGGGGGATAATCCTGGGTGGGGATGATTAGCAGGAGTTAGGAAGGGCGGAGCGGAAGAGGTGGGGGATAATCCTGGGTGGGGATGATTAGCAGGAGTTAGGAAGGGCGGAGCGGAAGAGGTGGGGGATAATCCTGGGTGGGGATGATTAGCAGGAGTTCGGAAGGGCAGAGCGGAAGAGGTGGGCTTTGAGGATGGGACTCGAAGGGGTGGAGGGTGGGGGCCAGGCGGATGAGTACAGTGTCAGCCAGCTCACCCGTATGTATCCACATGCTTATTTACACCCTCAGAAAATAGGTTAGTGAGGCATGACTTCCCTTTGCTAAATCCATGTTGACCCTTCACCGTTATGTTATCAGTTTCCCCCAATCTATTTTTCACAACCATTTTCACCAGTTTGCGCAGCACTGATATCCGGCCCAACCAGCCTGTAGTTTCCAGGTTCACCTCTGGAACCCTTTTTAAATATTGGCGTTCTGTTTGCCACCCTCCAATCCTTGGGTACAGTGGCAGATTTTAGCGATGGGTTACAAGTTAGTAGTTGTAGGTCTGCAATTTTATACTAGAGTTGCTTCAGAACTCTAGGGTGAATAGCCTCTGCTCCTTGTGATTTGTTGCTGTTTTGCTGGTCTGTTTGCTCTAGAACCTCTTCCAGAGTCGTGTTGATTTGTGACAGCTCTTCGGATTAATCACCTACAATTAATAGTTCCTGTGTGGGAGTATCCTCTCCCCAACAACCTCTGCAGTGAAGACTAAAGCAAAGAATTCATTCAGCTTCTCTGCAATGGTCTTATCGTTCCCGAGTGTCCCTGTCATCTAATGGCCCAATTGACACTCTAGCAAGCTTGCTTCTAACATACTTGGAAAAGTTTTTATTAGTCTTGTACGTCTTTAACAAGTTGTTGCTCAAATTCCCTCTTGGCCTGCCTTATTAACGCTTTTATTTTGGCAATGCTTATGCTCTTATTAGGACTAGCTCTCCATTTTTTTAAAGGGTGCCTTTTTGGCTCTAGTAGCTCCTTCACCTCCCCATTTAGTCACGCTTGGTGGTCTTGCTTTTTTTTTTTTTTTTTACTTGTGGAATACATTTAATCTGGGCTTCCAAAATGGTGTGTTTTAAATAGTCTCCATGCCTGTTGCAGACATTCAGTCCAAACAACTGCTCCTTTGTTTCCTAATTTTTGCATAGTTCCCCTTTTTAAAGTTAATTGTTGCATTACTTTTATTTGTCATTCTCCCACTTGTGTGTCAGATTTGATTATATTAGGATTACTATTGCCAAGCAGCTCCATTACTGTTACCCCTTGCTCCAGGTCCTGCGCTCTGTTTGGGACTAGACCCAAAGTTGCTCCTCCTGTTATAGGTTCCAGGACCAGCTGCTCCAAGAAACAGTCATTTATGGCATCTGATGGGATTATTCTTATGATTGAGTTACAAACATCACTGGACACACCCTATTTGAGAGAGACCAAAAGGGAGGAGGAATAGGCTCTCTGCCAATTTCAAAAATACCATTCCCTGTTGTTAGTTATTGACAATAGAGAAGCCAAAGACCTTAGATGCTTATGGATCAGGGTCCTAACTGGTAAGCCCCAGGAATGAGTTCTAGGGATGGGAGTGTCTGTTATAGATCTCCATATCAAACAAGGGATCAGGATGAATGACTCCTTAAACATTATTACTACATATGTTGCACCAACAATTTTCCTGGCACTATACAGTCATTAGGCAGGTCCCTGCCCTGAGGGATTTACAATCAAGGAAAGAAGAAACCTCTGTCTGTAGTTTTTATATGGAGACAAAGTTCGAATGATCTGTTTTGTTACACCAACTTCTGTCGGTGAGAATACACAAGCTTTTGGGCTGCACACAGCGCCCTTCCTCAGGCATGGAGCCTAACAACTCTGACATACATACGCTGAGCAAATGCAGGCCAGGTAGCTGTGGGGTGGCACAGTAGTGATGTGGGTGGGAGTGAGTAGAACAAAGCTAAAGAAATGGGGAGAGAGAGAGAGAGGCCAGACATTCATCCATTTTATTGATTTTATTTATTAAAAGCTGCAAAGATATATTGGTGTAAGAGACAAACATTAGAAAACCAAGAAGGCTAAAACAAACATGGGTTGGGGGTATAGTAGGAAACGGCTTCTCAGGTGAAGGGAAATCTCATGAAAGTAACTGAGTTCGTAGCAATAACACAAAGGTTGAGTCTACAGCTGCCAGAGTCTTAGATCTCTACAATGACTGGAAAAGCTTAGTTGAGTCATTATTGTTGGTATCTAATAAAGTTATGAACTTTAGATCCCAGACCCCTCTTTTAAAGGAGTTTTATAAGCTTCCTTTTGAGGATGGGGACTGAGAGATCAGAAACAGAGCGGCCGTTTAGGGAGAAGCAACTGCCCACTGCAAATAGTATCTTTCTAGGAGTTCGTTCATTGGCGTAAGGGTTGCTGAGGGTCACCAACATAGTTTCCATAAACTATAAATAAAAATGTAACTCTTTCTCTTCCCTTCCAAGGGCATTTTGATTGAGGGGATATGTAGGAAGTCTCACTGCCACAAATAAAATATCCTCGAGGCTTCTAAAAAATTAAAGATGGCAATGTCTTAGCACAAAAGAGAGCACAACCTGCTCAAGGCACAACTGTTTTAGGCTGCATTCCCACAGATAAAAATAGCAAAAACGATGCCCCTTTTTGGCCAGAAGAAGACACACTCTAAATAGTTGTTTCCACCATTATACGAATGAAAGGACTTTTGCATGTGGTGATCTTTGGGGTACATTCGCGACAGAGACCCGAATTCCAGTTCCCTTTTATTTGTAATAGTTTCCCTTTCCCCACTTGTCAGCCATGAACGTCTAACTTTTTGGTTTTATCTTTGCTTCCTGTTGTCCAGTGCAGTAAACAAAACACTCCATCTTCTGAAGCTACAGCATAAATTATACCCTCCTTGTTTACACAAGCATGACTTGTTTCAGACCTTGCAAATAGTCATCATCTATCACTTGGAACAACTTGTTTGTGCAATGAGACTCTCGCGCTCTCCTCCTGTTTTCATTTGCTTACATGGGCTAACTTCTTGACCTCTCCTGCAGGCACCCTCTCCCCAGCCTGTCTGATCGTTCTACGGTCTCTGCTCTGAAGGTTGGAACTTGGTAGCTTTTCCCATCTTTTCTGTCCTTTTTGGAAAAGTCTGACTACGGAGAGGAAGCTTTTACGATTAAGAACTAGGAGCAGGAGCCAAAGACAGAGGCTCTGTTATATAGCTCCAGCAATGTACCTGGTGCTTTACAAAGAATAAGATAGACACGGTCCCTGCCCGAGAGCTTACAATCTCCCAGATCCGTGATACTACCTCATTTCCAGGAAGACGGTGATCAGAGCCAGATTCCTGTCCCAAGGGGGTTACAATCTAGAATCAACAAGGAAAAGGACATGGATATACGTTCATGAAGCTGAGGAGTTGCGGGTGCACGTGCTTAGCTTACTAACAAGCACAGCTGAATTGGGTAGCTCATTTGTAACCGGCAGGAAATACCCACAACTTCAAGTACTGTATCGGGAGCCCAACAGGATACCTGTCTAGCGATCAAGTAACTGATTGCCTGAAAATACCAAGCGTTACCGTGAGTTATCAATTTTACTGATCAGTAAAAATAGTGCATCAGTACAGGAGTTCGGAGGAGATGTCAAAAACTTGGTAGCAGAAGTTGGAAACGTGGTGCCAAAATAATTGGGACCAAAAAAGTAATAAAATAATAATAATAATAATTGGGACAAAAACGGTATCAGGTACCAATTAGTACCCAATCTTACCAGGTCATGTTGGGTACCACAGTTTTGACTATGAAGGTACGCTTTTCAGCTGTGTTTACAAGAGAGGATTGGGATCCCAAAGGATGAGACTATAAAAGCCTAAAGGAGCGACCTATAGGGCTGAAGAGTTGGGAAGAGCATGACGTAAGTAGTTGGGTTTTTAGAAGGGATTTTAAGGTCATTAGGAGGGACTTGCCAGTCTTCCAGTCCTTTGACTCTAAATGCCTTCCAGAAGCTTAATTGGCAGGAGGGGCGGGGGGTGGTGGTGGAATATTTTGCAAGTTCTGTTTTCCATAAAACCATGGTGATTGGCATTGAGCATCCATGGATTTTGCTTTCTCCCCACATCACACTCCTCTTTGAATCTGTCTTGTAACTCCCACTCTTTTCTCACTTCAGTCTCAAATTTCCTATCCTGGTCTTGAAGACCTTCTCGGCTGTTCTGCACGTCTTCAATCTCCTGTTCCAGGAGCTGTTTAGCCAAGTTCTTATCAGAGTTCTGGAGAAGAGAGAGTGCCATTTGGTCTCTTCTTAATTCTGGAGTGTACTAGGCAAGCCACTTTCAACTCTTGATCCTGCCCTTTTGCCTCTTGGTCCTACACTCAAGAGATGTGTGCCTTGCATTGTTTGTTTAAACCCAAAATCTGTGGGTGGTCATTTGGATGCAACATGCGCCGTCCCACACCCTCCTCCTCCCACCCAGTGGGATAATAACATCATAATATTTCAAGGATTAGGCTTTTTGATTTACATAGTTACAAACTTGCTTTCTACGGCAATCCATATTAAAATTTGAAATAATCAGAGAGCTTGTTTGCCCCAGGCCACCTGGGTCTGGTTATGTAAGATCACTTGATTTCTATAAACAGCAATGGGCAGAAAGATTACACATGCATGAGAGAGCAGAAACGCAGCTCACCGGGAACACACAGATGGGCTCACTTCGCTGATAGGAAGAAAAATCACTTAGCACAAAAGAGAGGGTCAAAACGCATGGTTTGTGATGAGCTGCAGTAAAAGGTTTTTGTTTTTAAAGGACCAATTCCAAGGCATGTTGGATGTTGCATGCTTTTTAAACCTGCTAGACTATGCAGATGGGATCAGTCGAAGTCATTGCAATAGATTTCAGTAGAGGTTCTCAAGGCTGTGTTTGTGAGTAGGTTCATGGAATGTTATGGTTGGACAGGACCTCAAAGGTCCTCTTGTCCGACTGCTTGTCCCAAGGCAGGATATCCTCTGTCTGCGGCAACCCCAACACATGCTTACCTAGGCAAGCTTTGAAAACATCCAAGGAAGATTTCCCCAACTTCCTGGGCAACCTATTCAATTGCCTCACAATGCTTAATCAGGAAGCTTTTCCTAATATTTAACCGAGCTCTACCTGGCTGTAAATTAACCCCATTCCGTCTTGTTCTAGCTTCTGTGACAGTGGCAAACAAATGTTCACATCTTATCGAATAGAGGGTGGCGAAGTATTACAGCGGATGTAAGGTAGCATGGCTTCGGGTTCATATTAAAAGCCCTGTCCTTAAGGTGTGATGGGAGAATCTACCTGAGAGAGATGTATGGTGGCTATGTTGATCTGCTTGCCCTATCGGAGACTCGGGCTGAGAATCCCAGAAGGAGCCAGAATCTACACCCTGGCGGGGATCCTCAGACCCAGAGGTCAAAGGTGGCTTGCAGCTAGTTCTTGTGTGGCCTATTTCCAGTTTCTTACTCTCAAACACTGAATGAAAGAGTTCGGGATAAGGGAGCAGAGAGAAAGGCACCCAAGATCAGGAGATGGATGTATGACACAAGGTGAAAACAGACATGCACGTAACTCTGCTTTAACGTTACTTACGCATGTTGCAAGGCTGCATTGGTGCCTTACGCAGCCCTGCAACATGCATAAGAAATGTTGAAGTGGAGTTAAGGGGCAGGTCTCTTTTCACCCCTAAATCCATGGTCTTGGGCGCTCCCCCTTCCTGGCACGTCACCTGAGCAGCCCGGCTCCCAACTTCTCTGCGGCTGTAGGAGCTTACGCTGCTTTTTCATAGTGATGGTCCCTGGGAGGGGAAAAGTTCCCCTACCCCTGCTCTACACTGTTCATAGCTTTGGACAAACACTCGCTTCCTCTCTGCAGTGTTTCATCCTCTTGACACTCTATTCCTGGCTCTTTCTCTGCATTTTCCTCCTGTTTTCCTTTTATTTTCTTCAGCACTGGCACAATTTTGTGTTGTCGGAGGGTTTTATTTTATTATTATATAAAAATATTAATTTTTGCATAATCTTTCCTATATCCATCTTCCCTACGGCTTTGTCGTTTCTCCATTGATTGGGGAAGCGCTCAGGTGGAGCCGTTGGCGCTAAAAGTGCTGTTTATTCCTCCTAGCGGATTACTTCTGAATACCCGAGCTGTTCTACAGGATAATAATCTGATGGTACAAGCTTCAATCAGAGCTAAACCCTTCATGGCATTTTGTGAGTTGTCAAGAAGGTGCAGGCATTATCCCGCCTCAAAGGGCAAGCAATGCTCTGTGCATACATTCACCATCTCTCTGCAAATAACACCCAGCAGGTTGATCAGTGGCTCGACTGTTCTTGGGTTTGAGACGACAGCAGAAGAACATTTCATATCCAGGTTCTATCTGTTGTTGGCATAACTTGGGGCTAAATCCTGAGGGGGATGCTGGCTCCACCCTGTGCCCAGAAAAGCCCCACACCCCCAAACGACATGCCTCATCCCTTAACCTAGAAGCCTCCCAACAGCACTGAAATTATTTTAAAACTAAACTCTAATGTTGAAAGCTATTTGAGACTCTCCGAGATGGTCTGATCTGCGTCAAGGGCGTGTTTCTCCCTTCTTCCCATCCCAGTAAAAAGTCTTCCAAAACCCTTTTGGTTGGCAAATTAATTGGTTGGTTAGCTCATTAGCTCCTTTCCACCCCGCTACACCCTCTTCCTCCCGTTAAACTCTACCCGAGAGGCTAAAACTCATTGTTTGAAAGACAAATGTTGGGGGGAAGATGTAGACATGCTTCCACGCCTACACAACCCTACGTTTGGATGGCTTAATTAACAAAGCAAAATTTTGAAAATGGAGGAAGCAATGTGTGAAAAAACCCTGAGGTGCAATCGTTCTCTCCCGTGGGCAATTTCACTCGGGGAAATGCACCCTACGTGCCAGCTACATGCTGCCAACATGCCACAAAGCCGCCTTGCAAAAGAGACGCAGCTTTTCCTCCTGGTCTGTGTGTGTTTGTATAACGTGGTGACACCGAGCAGGCCTTCGCGGATGTGCTGTCCAGCTTCCTTTTGTGGGTGGTGTTAGAGCAGCATCTCCCCACCCATCCTGCGTGTTGCAGGGCTGCATAGGGAGCTAACGCGGCCCCGCAACATGCACGATGGACTGGTCTAAAAACACGCTGTGTCGTCGTTGCCTAAATCAACAGGAGCAGAAACTCCCAACGCTTAGAGCTTTTTTGCACCCGTTGTTGTTGATGTTGTGTGAGCCCGGCTAGAATGAAGGGGAGGCACCAAGGCACTTGGGAAAAGATTTTACTGTTTTACCAATCAGTAAACTGGTAAATTAGTATGGGAATTAGTACTGAAATTTGGAAAATCAGTAATGGAAATCATAAAATTGGGATAGGAAACCAGTCAGTCGATACTCCGGGGAAGCCATCGACCACTAATCTGGGACCAGTTAGTACCCAATGTTGGGTCGAGCATCACAATTTTGATGGCTATATTCATTTTCGTGAGTACTTATTTCAGCTCTTGCTCAAATAAAACCTAACCGTCTATCTCATTTGGTGCCCAGGTCTGAGATCCCCAATCCCCACCTCCACCATTGCTGTGCCAATATCCAAAAGTCATAGTCTTCATATAATTGGTTTTAACGTGTTCTCATTGCTCATCTCATTAAAAACGGACAGTTTTAATACTTGAAAGCTTTTGTGTATGCAGATGCAGCAAAAAACCACAACTATTACTGGGTGACCTTTCACCTTGGCTGTCCCAATGTCCTCGAGTTCTATCCACGATACAGCTGGCTGGTCAGGTCGATGTGGATTATTTTTTTTTCTCACAATAAACAGCCATGGAAGACTGGGTGCAGAGTTAGGTACTGTGAGGCTTCTCATCGCCCAAGGAGAGCTTTCTTCAGCCAAGGCCGCAATGCAGGTTCCTGATGGCAAGATGAGAACCTCTTCCAAAATGTTTCTTAACCAGACATTGCTGAGTTCAGAGAAATAACGGATACAGAAATGGTGTTAGCAGCCATCAAGAAGGCAAATCCCACCAGTCACCAAGCAAACAAGCATTCAGACCTGCTAACAAACTTACAGCTTTTCCCCCTTTATAAAACCTATCCCATACTGCCCAACAGGCCGATACGGCAATCTACAAACTGCTTTATTCTGAAGTGGTCCCACTGAAGAACGTGGTTTGTGGATCACGGCTGCAAAAATTTGCAGGGGGTGACTTATCAAAAAGATCAGATTAACTCGTCCGATGATATTTAGCGTCGCGATAAAAACACAGTGGAAGCGTGCAATTTCCCGAAACCTGCTGCGTGCAACAAAAAAACAGATGGTTTCTGCTCCTTGTCAGAATTTGATGGCTCTCACGATTTAATGGTTTCACAAAAGATTTTCCTTTCTGAAAAAAATTCTGCGCCCCCCCCCTCCCCCTCGCAATTACTGGTTTTCCTGGATACTCCCCTTCTATGTTTTCCTTTAATGTAATTAAGAAAGAATCTTGGAGGGACTGGAAGGATAGATGTCAGCCAACGATAAGGAAATTCCCATGAGTAAAGAGCCGTTTCCTCCCTCTCTTCCTCGCAGGGTTTTGATTCTAGGAGATTCCACCGTTGATGGGGGAAAGAAAACCACCACTTCTTAGGGCCATTCATGTTTGTGTTTTGTTTTTAAAAAGAAAGAAATGGCTAAATCTCGCTTTCTTCAAAGACTACTTCTGTTGTCTCCCCAGTCGTGCCTTCTCCTTCGCTGCTTTCCGACATGCTTCCCCTGAGGGAATACTTCCATTCGGGTCCGAACTCGATGCGGTCTTCTGCTCCCTGCTTTGCCAGGGTCTGCTGGAGCTGCAGGCTCCGGGGGTGATTGGCTTCTAGGGAAAGGCCGTTCTGGGCAGCGTGCTGACTGTTGTGTTTCTTTGAATGCTTCTCTAAGTATTTGATCTTCCTGAGGAAGCAGGACATGCAGCCCAAGGAGTCCGAGAGCAGGAAGCGGGCCCAATGCTTGCGGAGCTCTGCTTTTACCTGCAAGAAGGAGGAAATGAGAAGGAGCTTGGGATTTCTGCAGTGATTGGCCCAGAGGGGGGGGGAAAGGGTGAAGAATAGAGCTAAAGCTTGATCTCGGTTTTCTCTGAGAATCATGGTTCTTGACTTGTATTTTGTGAGAATCGAGAAGATCCCACTTCTCTACCCTTTCTCAGTCAAGAATGTTTCTTGATATACCGTGTTCATCCTGGTAATGCACATGAGCAAATGGCTGCCCTTTTCCAAAATGGTGGCGATGCTGCCGGTGCCATCTTGGAAGAGGGCTGCGCATGTACGGAACAGCCATGATGCTTATTTTGAGCATTACCGGAAAGAACACAGTAAGCAGTAATGGTAAACATAAACGGTAATGGTTAAACGGTATATCGAGAAATTCTCGATGGAACTCGAACCATGATGGATATCATCTTGAGATATCAGTACCAGTTCTCAGTTGTCACGAGATTTTCACAAAAAAAGAAATTGATTCTCGTTTCAGCCCTTGTGCAGAATTAATTTGTAGAGCACGAAGCAGGATCTACAAATGGGCGAGCTTCAACAGAACTACTCTGGAATGACTGATTTATGGATGGTGACCCAAGCAAGTATCTTCCTCTTGTTCTGCAGCTCTCCAATGCCGTCACTTTTAAGCTGTCTCCAAGACCAGCCCACACGTGGACCTTTCTGATTGATCTACCAGCTCAGGGACCATTGGTCGGGGTCAGATTTTCGACTTGGGAACTGTGCCAGATGAGGGCAAGTTCACAAAAAGTATAGCTTACTTGGGGGTTATCCCAGGGTTTGCCTCAAACGTTGGGTCAGTGGTAATTTTATTTACTCCTGATCAGGGACCTGAGTTGACTGTGTTGCTGCAATTTGCAGTGATTTTCGCAGAATCAGCCAACCCTTGCAGAATCCTTGCAGAATCAGCCAATCCTGACCATGACCTGAGGGTAAATAGGCTCCTGGGAGATGAATTCTGGGTGAGTGGTGTCTGAAGGCCCTATGTTTGCGTGAGGGAGGTGCTGAAATTCCAGAGGATTTGAGTTGTGTTTGATTAGCAAAGTTGTGATTCTATGTCAAACCTATTGCAAATTTGCTTCCCAACATGCATAGTTATGCAAAACAAGTTAATTATGCAAATATTAATGCTCGTGGTGAATTTGCAGAATTTGGCTTCACTGGTTGCAGAATTTAAGATTTTTTGGTGCAGTCAACTCAGATCCCTGATGCTGATGTAAACGTTAGCTCATGCATACATTCCATGTGGGTGCTCCATGGGGAGTTTATACAATCAGGAGGGGCGTGGAATGAGTAAACAGGGAACGGTTATTTACCCTCTCAAATAGTACGAGAACTAGGGGACACTCCATGAAACTCATTGGCAGCAGATTTAAAACAGTGTTTTTTCACTCGGTGCACAATTAAGTTATGGAATTTGTTGCCAGACGAGGTGATCAAGGCCAGTCGTCTAGGTTTTAAAAAGGATTGGATACTAGGTTCTTGGAGGGTAGGTCCCTTTTACAGTGATTACTAGCCAAGTAGGGGGGTGGGGTGTGCGTAACGTCTGACAGGATCTGGGAGTGAACAGTAAGGAATGAATCTCCCCATTATGACCTGTTGGGGCGCTTCCCTCAAGCAACTGCGATCAGCCACTGTCAGAGTCGGGATACTGAGCTCAATAGACCCAGTATGGCATTTCTTAATGTTCTATCAACTAGCATGGGGGAGGGATGTTAGAACTTGGGTAGAAATGGCCCCATGAGATGGCTTTACCCAAGGCTGGTGCTAGAATTTGCAAGGTCCAGGGCAAAAGTAAAATGCACCGATAGCTGTGATGGATCCAGAGGGGGTGGCAGTAAGGCAGCAGCAGCAGCAACCGGCAACTTCCTCGGTCCTGAGTCCAGCCCTGGTTAAGGTCGTTTACCCCGGTAAACTCTGTTTGTGTGAACATGCCCTACAGGCACTTTCGTTGCCGAAAGTCGCTGACTCCTATGCTAGATTTAAAAAACAGAACCAAGGAGATAAATCTCTCATCCCAGGAGGTCCCTTTGCATGTCACTTTATTACAAAAGGAACGGCAGTCTAGGAGGTGGTTGGCGTGTTGGTCCCCAATGTAAAAGATGGAGACGAAGTAGTTCAGAGAAGATCTCTTATCAGGCCAACTTCTGTTGGGGGGAATGTTCAAGTGTTCCCAATTTTTTTTATTTTTTTTTATTTTTTTAAAGCTCCTCATTTTTCCTTATCAAAATTCATCCTGCTCAAGAGTACTTCTCTAGGAGGGACAGTCCCTCTTTCGGAGCTGAATTCAGCTGTCCCTCTTTTTGGAGGGAGAGACCAAAAAAGGCCAGTATTCAAGCCTCCGGCCCCTCTCTCCTGGTGGCGTCCCAGGAAAAGTCCTTGAGAGGCCAGTGAGGAGGTGATGGAAGGTCGAGAATCTAAGTAGAATGAGGAGCAGGAGAGCGTCTGTTCCTCTGCGCGCTTGGAATGCTGGGGGTGGTGTCTGTGCATGCAAGTATGGGATGGGGCGGTGCTTGTTTGTCTTCAATTTCTATCCCACCCTATCCCCAAAGGCTCAGGGCGACTAGCAACATCATAAGACATAAAATACAAGATCAAACTTGCAAAAACAAAACACCAAACCCTAAAACATCACATCCCCCGTACACGCTCTCTGCCAGGATCTACCCATGGCTGTTAAGCGCCTGGCCAAATAAATAGGTCTTACGCTGCCTCTGGAGGATGCCCAGACTAGGGCTTAGATGAACCTCCCAGGGGAAGGGAGTTCCAGACCTGTGGAGCAGCCACCGAGAGAGCCTCTCTGTGAGCCAGGGTCATGTGGGCACCCTGAGCTGATCTTAGAGGCGTGGAGGGACCGCCTCCTGTTTGGAGTGGGTCGCCGGGAGCACGTTACACCGGCGCTTCAGAGTCTGCGCTGGCTGCCAATAGTGTTCCGGGCACGTTTCGAGGGGGCGGGCCCCAGGTATCTGAAAGGCCGCCTCTCCTGCCATGCTCCACTGCGCCCCCTGTGGTCGGCCGGGAGAGCTCTCTCGCGGGCGGGTACCACCTGCGAACCCTGTTGATACAACAACGGCCCGCAGAGAGGTGTTCTCGGTCGCTGCCCCCGTATTATTGAACTCTCCCCAGAGGCCCGTCGAGAGTCTGAGCATATTAAAGAGGTGGTGTAAAACCTTTCTTTTTGTCAGTGTTTGGCCGGCGGAGAAAGGGGTGGAGTTGGGGGGGGGCGTTAAGGGGTGAGAGTGCTTTTATTTTGTTCTTTAATGGGATTTTAACATAGTCTGTGTTTTTACCATTGTACGCCCTGAGCCTTCGAGGAAAGGGAGGGTAGAAATTTAAATAAATAAATGAGGAAGGTGGGTTCTCAAGATATGTAGAGCTCAGGCCATTAAGGGTCAAAATCAGCCCTTTGAATTGTGCCTGGAATGCGACCGGCAGCCAGAGCCGAGTCTCAAGCGTTGGTGTTGTAACGTGCTCCTGACGACCAGCCGGTGACCGGTCTTCCAGAGCAGCGCCACGCTGGGTGAAAACAGACCCGCACCTTAACTCCGCTTTAACGTTTCTTACGCATGTTTCAGGGCTGCCCAGGACGCCAACACAACCCTGCAACGGACGTAAGATTAAGGTGGGGTTAGTGCATGTCTGTTTTCACCCAAAGTGTGTGTCGTCCCTCTATAGCATCTGGAAATGTTGGGAAATATGAACTTTTCCCCACAAGGCTACTTTTGCAGAATGCTGGCTGCTCCAGGGTTCAGAGCAGGACTAATTCTCCTGTGATCAAGGATATTTTATGGAAACCTGTGTGCATTGGGCAGCCTGAGACTCGTCGTTGCCCAGTCATGGTTATTTTTTGCAGCCTGTAGACAGCAGAGCCTCCCACATACCCCATCCTGCTCTCTCTGCAGGGGTCCGCACAGACCTCCTACTCTAGAGGGAACACAGACCAATGGCATCCGGGGCGAAGGGAATGCAGCAACGAGGCCGTGCATTCCTGCATCACTCCTGCTGGCTGAGATAAAGCCATCTGTGGGGGCTTCGCAAGCTTTGATGCGCAACCTTTCCCAAGCATTTTTGGACTGGTGAGCCACCGTAATTCTCCAAGTTTCTCTCAGTGGAGATGGCCGTGTTCCAGCATACACATTGCAGGCTGGGCACGGCGCACAAAGGTGACTGCGCCTTGTCCCTGCACCCGTCCCTGGGAAGAGTTTGGGAAGGGGGACCATAAAATTCAAGCGTTGGCTTAACTGTTGCAACCGCCAAAGTCAGCCCCAGAAACACCCTCCCCCGTACACACACAAAAGAAATCTATCACTCCACCAGCCCCTGTTCCCACACCTTGCTCAGGGGGCAGATGACATGGGCCAGGGCTGTCTCAGTCATGATTAGAGACAGGCCCCTTCAGTGAGGGACTTACAAACCAGGGTAGACACGGAAGGGACAGGGATACATAATTCCCATTTTTCAAATGGAGAACTGCAGCTGAGAGATGGTGAATTGCCTAAGACTTCTGAGTGAGATGGAATTTGAACCCTGTTTTCCTGGGTCCAAGTCCAGCACCGTTATCCACGAGACTACATTGACTTTCTAGAAAACAGGATGTGCTGTACCTGAGCAAGCCTGATTTTGGGGAGGGGGGGAGAGATTGCAACCAGGTAAACTTCAATGATGAGCTCTGGATGCTTCCTTTTCATTCTGTTTTTGGCTGTAACTATTCAGGGCAAATCTACTGGAAATAGAGAGTCTGAAAGCCATCTTACCTCTCCGTTGGAAAAGCAGTATAAAAATGCTATCAGAAACCCCTGTAAGGGAAGGAGAAGACAAGTTAGAAAAGACTAGGGGGGAAATCCCGGTCCCTAAATTCTGGCTTTAAAAATAAAATTGCTTTTATCATCCCTAGATTATCAGTCCTGGGAGTGTGCAGCTGCCCCCTGGGAACTGACGCGGTGTCCTACAGATTGACCAGCAACCTTATGCCACTTACTGTAGCGTTGTCCCACTGCACTCAATAAGACTACTGTGGAATAAGCAGTTTGAAGATTGCAGTCACACAAGATGCTTAGCAAACCCTTCTGCCAATAGGTGAAAGAGTTAAATCTCCAGCTAGACTGGCTGTAATGTGCATTAACTCCCCAAACGTTAAGCCAGAAAGCTAGCTTCAACAGTGGGTCTAAATCCATCACACATCCTTTTCTTATAATGAGTGAAGGGATTAATCGGACAGCCTTAACGACTTCAGGAGGGGGTAGAGGTGATTTTCCCCCTCAGGGGATGAATCCCCCACTTCCTGCCTGATCAGGTCAATGCATTGTTGACAAAAAACCACCACACACAATAATGGGATACCTATTAGTGGCCAGGCAGGAGAGGAGAACATGGGAACAATTAAAATGAGTAAATGCATGCTCTCGCAATGGAGTACAGGCAGGAGAAGTCTTGTGTAAATGCAGCCTTATATTCTGAAAGCTGGACACCTAGATATTTATTTATTTTTTATTTATTTTATAGATTTCTACCCCTTGTGGTCTACAACCCACCCCACCCCATTTCTTTCAACATTTTCTCTCCTGTACAATCAGATCTGGCTTAAGAGACCGATGAAAAGATCCACAATGCGGATTGCTAAACTGTTCAAAGATTTTGCTAGTCTTGTAACTTAACATGGAGCAGAGTTGGACTTGAGGCTATTTTGGGCTAAGAATGGCGGTTCTGTGATGAGGTTTGTCTCCCTTGCAAGCATCTGTGCAGCATCTTCTGCACATGGTTGCCAAGGCCAGAGAAGTTTACAAAACAAGGAGAGGAGACTGAAGACTTGAAGGAAAGATCGATGGTTGGTGGAATCCAAGATGCAAAGAAATTAACTGCATTGGGAACAAAAGACATTTTTGACTATGGCAGCTATCTGACAGAGATGGTAAAATTGTTAATGCAGATGGCAGACGTGTTTATATTCCTACAAATACAGAAGTATTTATTATATTCTCAATCTGGAAGATATATTCCTATCATACAACGATGATGGACTACTTTCCAGCTGTGACGATGGAAGATGTTAAACAGCGTGCTCTGGGGATAAACGTTTTTAAAACATCTGGCCCCGGTAGCTTTTGCCCAAGAGTTCTAAAAGAGCGGCCTGAGGAAATCTCTGGCCTGTTTCTGCTAATTTGATACGTTTGGCAGCCCGGACTAGGGCTGAAAAGAGAATCCGTTTTTTTCTTGTGAGAAGTGAGAATCATTACCAAGTTTTCAGGACAATCTCTGTAATGGTTCAAGATCCTGGTTTACCATTTACCGTGTACTGTATACCGACTTACCATGTTCCCCTTACTGTGTTTGTCTCAGTAATGTGGATGTGCAAAATGGCCACTGTTCTGTGCATGCGCCGCTCTCTTCCAAGGTGGCGCCGGCAGCATCGCTGCCATTTTGGAAAATTTACCGGGATGATGCAGTGAGTACACCGTAAATCATAATACAGTACACGGTGAATCACGATAAACAGTAAACTGAGAAAATTCTTGAGAGAGTGTTCCGAACCGGGGTTTTTCTCAATTATTGATTCTCACTAAAAGCGAGTCAAGAACTGTGGTTCTTGGTGAGAATCAAGAGGAGATCGAGTTTTAGTCCTAGCCTAGACCTCTCTCTTCTTTTTGCCATGATTGTTGACAGAATAAGCTGTGGGTGGGAAGTTTTATATATACTCTTAAACTGAAAAACAAAATGTGAGAGAGTGGCTTAAATCTTCAGAACTGACTGGCGTTTCTTGCTGCCCACGTGGTGACATTTCTGACGGCCTGATTGAGAGGATACAATGGGTTGGGCGTGCAGTGCTTCTGCTTCAGGCTCCGTATGAATCATTGGAACGCTTTTTGTTTTCTGTCTTGGGCAAGCAGCCCATCACAGGAAATGTGAGAGGTTCACAAAGAAGCAATCTAAATGAATGAGGTGTGACTTAGGCGGAAGGATTTAACAAGTGATGGGTACAATCCTATGGCCCGCGTAAACTGTGCCTGTGAGGTGCACGGCCAGAATGCCCGCACTCAGGAAAGCCGCACAGGGCAAAGGCACAACCGGGACAGATGCCACCCCCAAAGCCCGCGCATCCTGTGGCCCGGGGGACAGAGCAGGAGCCGTCTCTGCTCCATCCTCCGGGCTGCAGGGGGCTCGGGAGGTGGCATTGGCCCGGATCGCACCTTTGCCCCGTGTGGCTTGCTGTGCGCGTGGTATGCATGCGCGTCCGAACGCCCGCCATCTGATGGAGCACTCTGCCTGCGGGCAGCTTACACCGGCCAGAGGATGGCATGCTAAGTGTTTTAACACCTCTAGATCCACTGATTTAAGGGACGACGGTCAGGCTAACTCTGAAAAGCAGTAAAAGTATTCTTAAATGTTGGTCCGTCCATGAATCTTGCTAACCTTAAATTCTTTTTGTGAAGTAGCTAATTAAAGCCACCTGAACACAACTACATTATCATTCACGCTATACCCTATTATAAATGATAGTTTATATAGCATTATCAAAACTGCTTTACAGTTATCTATCCCACCCTCGCAGCAATCCTATGATTTATTTATACCCATTTTACAGATGGGAAACTGAGAGAGAGCGCGATTTGCCCAAAGACCACCAACTGAGTAGGATCTGAAGCCAGGTCTCAGGCCAACCCCTTATCTACCAGGCTACACTGGCTTCTATCTAGGAAAGCATGCTATCACTAATGAAAGGTAGTTTAGTGGAATACTTACATGAAAGGAGCTCATTGTTAAGTGTATGCAGGTTTTTATATGTCTTGAAAGCCCTTCCACTTGTTCTTCAGGGATGAAGGTGAAAACAATATCGTGAATCCCGAGGAGAGGGATTAACACAAGCGTAGATCTTGCTAATCTTAAAAATAAAAATATTTGCGCATTGAAATCCTAGCAGTGAAATGGAACAGGTAATTCAGAAAGAATAATTAATTTCAGCAACAAGTTAACCATGGCTCAGATTTGTAGGACTTTCTGGGAGCTCATTTCTGCCGCTTAGGCGTTTTCCTATTAGACACAGTTTTATAGGAAATTGGTCCTTTCCAGAGCATCACTATTTACAGTACTTTGAAAATATGATTCTATGACCATTTCTACCTGACTGGAGCTGAAATAGATACATAATTTAGTACCGATCGGTAATACCCACATTTTCAAGTACCGTATTGAGTATTCGACAGGCTATCCAGGTACTGATCGGATAACCGAAAAATCGGTTATTTCTGGTTCTGATGTTTCAGTTTTCCAATTACTGATTGGTATATTGGGACAGAAAACTGAAAAATCGGTACAGAAAATTAAAAAGAATTGGGACCAAAAGTTGACTTTCTGGGACAGAAAACTGAAACATCGGTATGGAAGTCAACATTCCAGGTACCTGAATCGGGTTGCAGTCGGTATCCAATGTGGTCAGATTGATTCAGGTACCCAGAATTTGTCCGGTATAGCTGTTTTGCGGGTACTCATTTCTGCTCTACTTCAGACTGTTGGATCATTGTCTTTGTGTAATTTCTTGTTGCTACATTCTCCTTTGAAACTAAATGAAGAAACCTCAGCTGCCATTTTTCTGGTTGCATGCCATTTGGGCAGAAGAAACCACAGGATTTAATTTCATGTAGCTCTAGCAGGAGAAGTGGAGGAAGGGATCTGAGTGGATTTCCCTAAAAAGGACACTGTTCAGGATTCGACCTGGATTACCTAAAATTTCGTTTCTGATTTTTGGCTTGCAAAGTTGGGCGTCGTCTTTGGGATGTGATCTCCTCTACCAAACAGTTTGTGGCTAGTGGAATGAGAAGCTCAAGGATGTTGTCAGGAATGGTGTGCAGTAGATGTCACTCTACCCTGTGTGTCAGTAGTGGTTCCCAGCACACCAGTATATTGCTAAAAGGTGTGGAAGACTGGACAGTCAGTCCAAAAGCCTCATTGCAGAAATCCCCACAAGGCACGATCTCTTTTTAAAGAGAAGTAAAATGGATGTGTCATTCATTTATCATTAATGGCCTCAATTTTGTAGGCAAGATGAAATGGTTAAGAAGCCATGGCTAGACTCCACTATGTATAGCTACAATCAGTCTAAATTCTCGCTGTATGTCCATCTGGAAAGTTGCAATTCTTCCCTTTCGCTTCCTTTTGGTGTTCCTCTGAATGCCCACCCTGTCCTCGCAATCGCTATCGCCTGCATGGTAAGTGGGAATCTCCCTCAGCATTAGCCACTATTGAAACAGAAGTGATTAGCAGTATGTTGCTTTCTGGCACCTACCTGAATTTGTAATCCCGAAAGGTCCCTTGTTGGGCTTTGAGTTTGGAGACTAACAACTTCAAAATTTTTAGAAAGATGCAGAAATTAACCTTAGGAGAGACCAGATCTTGGTTAGTTTCAGTGACTGTCACTGTGCAGTAATATCTATTATATATACATTAACAATGCATGCATTATCTGTTTCATCTAATCTCTCTTGGTAGTAACAGTTTTTAAAGGTGTTATTTTCATTTAAAGCCTGGAGTTCAAATCTCTTGACTGTGTATGAAAAATGACCATTTGTTCACTTCCCGGAATTAATAGCCCTTATTCTTTGAGAATGGCATTCATTTTTCTGGAAACAGGCAAATGCGTCTGAGTTAAAATTGATTTGGGGGGCGGGGAGGTCCTTTCATCAGTTCTGCATCTGTCAGATCTATTCTTTTAGCCACCGCAATCTAAACAAGGAAACCGCACGAGTACACTCTGTATATGGTTAAGACTAGGAGTGGGACTTGAGGAATTTCGGTTTTGGTTCTTCCTGAATTTTGGATCTCATTTCGGTTTCAGAAAGCCGGAACCGAAAAGGTTCAGAATTTTGAATTAATCCGAAACTGCCATTTTCGGATGATTTCAGTTCTATTTGAAACCAAAATTCCCACTCCAAGTTAAAAACACAAGAAAGCCAAATTATTAAGCTGTTGTATCTTCTTGTTAGGATTGTTTTGGAAATGATGCTTGTGGATCCCTAGTTGGGGTTGAGCCAAGTTGTGGATTTGAAAGGCAGGAATGTCACTTATTTTGAACGTGGGAACAATTCAGCAAACCATCCCACTCCATGTCTTGTTCATACCCCATCACCAGGGGTTGGAAGCACACAGACTGTCAGGTTCTGGCAGGAGCAGGGCTTGAATCCAGGTTTCCAGACAGGTTCTTCGCCCATTCAACCACCAGAACTATTTGGGTTCTCCAGCCTTACCTGTCTCCATCACCACTCTCTCCCTGATTGGCTGGGCCTTAAACTGTCTCCCCATTGGCTGCCCTGATCTACATAAAACACCCACAGGAAACAGGAAGTGTCTCCACAACCACAAATGACGCTCAGTCTGAGGAAAAGAGACTTCTCCAGTCTTATTTTCCTGGGTCCTCCAGTTCCCAGACAACCCTGGTCAGTCTCTGGAGGCCCTATGTTGAAATTTGGCTCACCTAGAGCCAGACCAGGGTATGTATTTATTTATTGGTTTGAAACATTTATAACCTGCCTATCCTGCCACAGGCAGCTCCGGGCGGCGAACAATATCTCAAAATTATAACAATAAAACAATTTTAAAATATTACCAGCGGAAGACATAAAATATCCCCCCCCCCCCTCCCAAAAGCCAGGCAGAACAGCCAAGTCTTACAATGGCATCAGAATGAGGGGAGATTTGGGGCCAAACGGGCCTTCACTGGCAGGAAGTTCCACAGTGGCAGAGTAGCCACCGAGAAGGCCCTTCCCATTGTGGCCCCCCGGCAGACTCGGGGGACCTCAATGAGAGCACCCCCCCGATGACCGCAGGGGTCGATCCAGGACCTGTCTCTTATACACATCTAGATGTGTATAAGAGACAGCTGACACTGGCCCCTCAATGCACCAACTGCCTCAGGAGGCCTGTTGGCCACACCCCATTTCACAGAGAGAAGCAGTGGTTTAGTCATAGTGACTTGGCCAAGATTGCCTGGTAAGGCCAGGATTTGAACTTGTGACTCTCTAGTCCCAAGTCCAGAATACAAGACACTGGATCCAACTGGCCCTCAAGGTTACAAGTAAATCCATTAACCAGTTTGAGTCAATGTTAGCTTTAAAATGGAACATTAAAGAGATTCAACAACTGACGTCTGAACCTTTTTGAGCTTGAATTGACCCAAATAACAGATCAAAACAGATTCCTAGTTTCCCTTTCGTTAACACAAAATACAACAACCCCTTCAGACAAGAACGAGACACACAGATCAGTACATGCATGGTATTCCCTATCCAGCCTCTCTCCTTTCCTCCTGCTTGACTTCTTTATCCCTTTCATTTCTTGGTTTATAGTCTCCAGGGTTGGGAATTGCGTCTTTATTTGATTTTTGTGAAATGATGGGGCAATTTAAGGCCATCATTAGCATTGTTTTCTGATCTCGAAACATTGCCTCGTGTCCTTTTTTAGGAGAAAGAAGATAGTCACAGCCGTGTCATTTATATGAAAGTGAGAACACTCCTTACTGTAACGGAAAACAAGATTGGTCCCTTGATGATCCACCAGAATCCCGTGTGGTCATTGTTTTGCCAGCATCTAAAGAATAATTTTTAAAAAAATAAATAAATAATAAAGTTTTTTTTAAAAAAACAAATTGGTCCAATAAAGTAAAATTCCAGGAGTTTGTGAAGGATGTCAGTGAGGAGAGGAGAGGCTGCACGTGGTCGAAGGTACGGGCTGAGTGGATGACCCTAGCAGCAGAGTTCTGGATGGAGATAAGGGGGGACAGGTGAGAGCGGGGGAGGCCAGCAAGGAGGAGGTTGCAGTAGTCAAGGTGAGAGATGACCAAAAAGAGAACAAGGAATTTGGAAGAGGAGACAGAGAGAAAGGGGCGAATCCGAGCAATGTTGTGGAGGGCGAAACGACGGGACTTGGCAATAGAGTCGATGTAAGGTTTAAAGGAAAGGTGAGTATCGAAGACGAAGCCCAAGCTACGGGCTTGGGGAACGGGGCAGATGGTGACCCCATCAATAAGGATGGACAGGGATGTGGGAGAGGAAGGGTAGGGAGGATAGATAAGGAGCTCAGTTTTGACCATGTTGAGCTTGAGCTGATGTTGGGACATCCAGGCAGAGATATCAGAGAGACAGTTGATGAGGAGAGCTTGGACAGAGGGGGAGAGAGAGAGTTCAGTGTCATCAGCATAAAGGTGGTATTGGAAGCCGTGGGAGACAATGAGTTTGCCAAGGGACAGGGTGTAGATAGAGAAGAGGAGAGGGCCCAGGACAGAGCCTTGGGGAACCCCAACTGAGAGGGGGAGGGAGGAAGAGCTGGAATTGGGAAGACACACATTGAAGGAGTGGTCAGAGAGGTAGGAGGAGAACCAGTCAAGGACAGAGCC
>QEPC01011341.1:5616624-5714537 GCA_003113815.1 Sphenodon punctatus
AAATAAAAAATAATTTTAAAACTCTGCATGTGCAAATGGCCACCAGGGCCTTTTCCCAAAATGGTGCTGGTAGAGTTGGCGCCGTTTTGGTAAAGGGCAGCCAGTCTGTGCATGCGCGGCAGCCATCTGCGCATGAGAAGACCAGCTACCCTTTTCCCAAATACAAATCGCACCGCTGCTGCTAGCGCCATTTTAGGCAAAGGCTGCAAATGCGCGGAATGGTCCGTTAGCCATTTTGCGCATGTGCAGTGATTTTTAATTTAAAAAAAAACTTTAATAAAAATAAAACAAAAAAAAGAGAACATGTTTTTCTTTACGACATGCTCCTCCCCCCCCACCCCCCGAAAATCGTGACTAGAACTGAAAGGAGTACCCACAAAAACAGGGATACATATCAAATTTCTGGTACCCAAATTGACCCACAATCCTCAGGGTATTAATCCGTACCCGATTAGTGCGTGATTTGGGTACACAGTGTCCCAGAATATCAACTTTCTATCCCAGATTTTTTAAAATTTCTGTCGTGATTTTTTTCAGTTTTACAATTTACTGATTGGTAACTGGGAAAATCAGTCAATCGATAGCAGAAATCACTTATTTGTTTTGCGGTATTCGGAGACCTGGTTGGTGATCGTGTTGTCCGTCAGGGACCTGACTCAGTACACGAAAATGCAAGTATTACCATGAGTACTAAATTAGGTCCCTCTTTTAGCTCTGTGACTAGAAACAAGTCCCTGCCCCAAAGGGGTTACAATCTAGGATGAACAAAGGGGAGGGAAACCTAGGGGGGGAGAGGTAGGCAGTGGCTACAAGGCCATACAGGGTTAAACAAATACATGGTAAAAGAAGAGATTCAAAAAGTTGCTGGTGCCTGTGCTTAGCATAGTTACAAGGGTAATAAGGGGATCCTGATGTATAAGACTGTGTATAAGAAGCATCAGCGAGCAGTCAGGCGGGTGGTTGGGTAGTTAGGGAAGGACTGGGGTATTTTTGGAGAGATTTTATGGTTGGAGGGAGGGAGCACGGCATCAATGTTCAAGCATAGGGGCCATCATGGGAGCCTCCCACATACATGTGAACAGGAAATCTGTGTTGCTAGATTCCCAAGCTCCTAAATCACTGGGGTCTGCACTAACCTGAGCAGCAGAAGTACCAGCAGTGCCAACATGAGGGCAATGAGGGAAAAGGAGTAGCCCACGGTGGAGAGCAGCTGGAATGTGGAGAGTAGGGTATATTCTTCTTCCTAATCGCAGCAACAGCAGAAAGAAACACATCAGCCATGTGGTATGCAAGACAACACGGAGAGGGCACTGGATTAGGGGTGAATCGAGATTTTGACCCGGTCAAAAAATCTCACCAAGAATGGGTTTCTTGGCAAGGTTTCCAGGCTGGGAATTTTGTGAAAGTAGGCATTCTCGTGAGAATCTTGAGTGCTGGAAAGAAAAAAAAACCGATCCCCAGATCGTTCTGGGTATGTGAAAAACAGCCACGGGGAGGGTGTGCGGAATGGTTTGCGGTGACCATTTTGTACACGCACAGAGCATTTGGGGGTTTTCGAGAGTCTTGGGAGATTTTCGAGACACGTCACAAAATGTTCTTTGTCTGCCAAAAATGATGGCTGCGGCAGTCATTTCACGCGTGCACAGAGCGTTGGGGGGAGGGATTTATGAGAATCTCACAAGGTTCCCGCAAGAACGTGCAGCATTCTCATTTCAGGTCTACACTGGCTAGAGTTAGACATGGGGTTTCTGACTTTTTACCCATGTTGGCCCCATTTGTAGATTCAAATACAATCCCTCACGCTCTGATGGCTAGAAAGACATGCACACTGTCCCTTAAACCTCAACCAGATTGCGACCCCGTCTGCTCCTGCCTGACCCCTGGTTTCATTCCTGACGTGAGCTAGCTGGCATGCTCCTGGACCTGATCCTGCACATCTGCCCACAACCTGGACCTGACCCGTACAATTACAACCCTCCTCTCCTCCCCCTGCATGTGGCTAAGGCACCAGCAGGGACTGAAGCTGCCTTGGAGAAGCCAGAGCTAGTGTCCCAGACAATCTTGCAAACCACTTCCCATGGTGGAACCCCAATGCATTTTTGTCTGTAATCAGGCCTATAGAGAGACCTCAAGCCTTCTGAAGAAGTCTTTCAACCAATGGGCTCTAAGCATGCAAATGAGCTGGGAGCGGAAGAAGGGCGATTGGCTCAGGTGAGGATGATGTCACAATCAACACAGCTCAGTGCAGAAGGGGCAAAGGTCTGAACCCNCAAAAGCAGCACCTTGAATCGTGCCTGGAAAACTCTTGGCAGCCAGTGCAGACTCTGGAGCACTGGTGTAATGGGGTCCCGGCGACCCACCCCCGACAGAAAACAGACCACCACATTCTGCACCAACTGCAGCTTCCGAAGAGTCACCAAAGCAGCCCCACGCAGAGCGCATACGTTGAGGTTACAAAGGCATGGATGATGGTGGCCAAGTCTGTGTCTGATTTATTTATTTTTTTAAAAAAAGGTCACAGCCTTCTCGCCAGACGAAGCTGTTAAAAAGCACGCCTGGCCACCACCGCAACC
Organism: Sphenodon punctatus; assembly: GCA_003113815.1. Lineage (NCBI taxonomy): Eukaryota > Metazoa > Chordata > Lepidosauria > Sphenodontia > Sphenodontidae > Sphenodon > Sphenodon punctatus. The sequence goes on from QEPC01011341.1 coordinate 5,619,198, forward strand.
TTGCCAATCCAGGCACAGCAGTGGATCCAAGAGTATCCCAAGGCTGTGAACCTGAGTGATAAAAGGAGGCCGGACCCCATCAATAAGAAGAATTTCTATGTCCCCCAAGTTACAAGGCTGGCCAACCATCATTATCACCTCAGTACCCGTACTACCCAGTGGCACCAGGAAAGCCCCAAGACTGCAGGAACTGGGTGTCAGATGGAAAAGAGAGAGAGAGTTGGGTGTCATCAACCTACTGAACACTGAATGCACAACAGGGCCACTGGGGCCATTCTGAGCATGTTCAACCCTTTTCCAAAATGGCGCCAACACCACGCCATTTCCTTACACCATTGAAATGAGTAGCAAATGTGCTACTGATTTCAGCTGGAACTGTTGGCCACGTGAAACCGGTGAGCTTTAACTTCACCCGTCCACGTGGTCCAGCTCAGTGGCTTTGGGACCAACGTTGACTCGATTTACAGAGAGAACGTTTCAGGCAAGGCCATTCCTATTATCATCTCCATGGTTGGGTGGTGGTTTCAGTGAAGCCCAGCAGGACGTGATTCAAAACAGCTCCCGGGGAGTTCTGGAGAGAACTCCTGAGACGCAAGGGCTCCAGCTGACTTGCTCATTAAGAGGATTCCCAGGATAGAACTTTGGAAAAAACCCAGCAAAACATTTTCCCATTACCATTTTTCAGCCACGATAAGTAAGGAGGACACGGAACGGAGATGTTTCCAGGAGGGGAATGAGGCCAGCACACAAACTGGTCAAATGTCCCATTGCAGTAGACCCCTGCTGAGAGAGAGAGAGAGAGAACTAGTGCCTTAGCTTTTAATAAAGATGATCCAGGTCACTAATAATTATGGACACAGCCTTGTCATGCCTTATCTCCAGACATATACCATAAACATATCTAATTCTGGATTCCTGGTAACTGGGGGGTGGGGGCAGCACAAGGCAATGAAGGGATGAACATCTTAAGGGCAGTGCTGAGTCCAGTAAAATTGGTGGGGGGGCATCGTGCAAAAAGAGGGACAGTGGGATTCAGCACCCAAGGAGGGACTTTGAGAGGTATGGTTCAAGGATCGTTGTGAGGGCAGTGCAGAATGTAACAAGGGCATAGGACTAGGGAGGTGTGAGTGGCACTGATAATCAATGGGAGATGTCAGGGACAGAGCAGGGCATGTGTCAGACTGGGATAATTAATGATCCCTTCTGGTCTTGAGTCTCCCTAGAAACTACCTGTGCAAACTGGGCTGATTCCCACTAGTTGCATATTGAACCTGGTTTGCATGATAGGCTGCCCAATATATATATATATTGGGCAGCAATATATATATATATTCCTTCTTACCATTTCTCGTTGCGGATTCTTGTAACGTTTTCTGACAGGCCGTTCTATAGTTATTCCAGTTCGTTGTTGTTTTCTCCAGGACCGAGCTTGCCACCTGTACGGAGAGACCGGGACATCTGATTTTTCAAAACCTGACATCTGATTTTTCTTTCCATGCACCTCTGCTCTGAAATTCATTGCAAATTATTGGGATGAAATCGTTGCCTTTCCTTGAACCCTGGCACTTTTTTGGAAGCAGCCAATCAGCATGAGGATGATGCAAATCAACCCCCACGCTCCAGAGTTCTTGTTGAGGTTAGGAAAAGGTCTTCTCCAAGCAGTTTTCTGCCTGATGAAAAACTATCCTACACCTGTAGAATGAGAGGGGAGCGAGAGGGGTCTCCCAAACAACCTCCCAATCTCTCTCAGCTCATTATCCGGAGCAAGTTCCCCCACCCCCAAGGACACCCGCGCCCCCACAGGAACACGGCCCTGCGAGGACAAGAGATGTAAAACATGTCTTCACATCTCGACTCTGAATAGCATCCAGACATCCCATGGCAATCTGTTCAGAATACAAGGAACCTACGACTGCAAATCTAGAAATCTGGTAGACCTCATTCAGTGCCCCAAATGCGCCCATTGGAACTATGTTGGTGAAAGCCACCGACCTTTGCACAAACGCATGAACTCGCACAGAAAAAAAAAAATCATGGACAAGAACCCAGATTCTACTGTTGGCATTTGTCTCTCTCAAAGTGACCCCTCTGCTGAGGGACCTCTCTGTCCTGGTTTTAAAGGTAACCTATGCAACACCTTTTAAAAGGCGAGTTTGGGAATAAAAATTCATAGCTCTACTAGATCCTAAAAATAATGGGCTAAATTTGGAGATAGGTTTCACAACCCGTTACAGAAATGTGTAAATCCTATCCCTGTCGACAGTTACAGTAACTTAATATTTACTTTGTTGTATCCCCCCTTTTTTGAATTGCTACTCCCACCAACCCAAGTGTACTAGTCACTCTATTTTGTACATAGGTGTCTCGGCCGTTCAGTATTTGTGTATCCTAGCACTGTCTCGGTTACAGGTAACTTTGTCATTTACTATTATTAATAGCTCCCCTTTGTTGTATTTCTCCTTTTGCTCTGCATTCCCCTGCCCTATAGCCCAGCCCACCCCTTATTATTCCTCAGTTTTACTCTGTTTCTTCAGACATCAAGCTATTTGTTAATCCTATCGCTGTCCGCAGTTACAGGTACGTTGAGTTATATTTACTATCAATAGCGACTACATTGTCGTATTTCCCCTTCTGTATTACCCTCTCCTTCCCACGCCCTCTCCCCTCCCTCCGAGTTCAATGGTCACATCCCCCACCACTGTATAGTCCTTTGTTTCTTCGTTTTGTAACCCCAGACCTGCCTGACGAAGGCCCCTGTGAGGTCGGAAAGCTTGCCTATCTCCCCCTACTGGAGTGGGTCCAATAAAAGAGATCACTTTACTACTTTGTCTCTATTGCCTTTATTTTGAGACCAATATGGCAAACCCTGCTTTCTCTCCCTTTCAGGCAGACGCTTTGACCTGGTCCCTGCCTAGCACCTACTGGTAGGCTACTAGCTGCCAGGTAGGGATGACCAGTGACTAACGTCACTTTCCAATAAACAGTTAGTTCAATAGAGTTGGGCTTCACTTTGGTTTGACATGAACAGAGTGCTAAACCAACATTATTCACGAGTAGGAAGAAAAGTATGTAGCCCTGAAAAATCAGGAGTACGTTACTCCACTTCTGTTTGTATTTCAAAATAACTGTTTGTGTGAACAGTTACCAAGGTGAGGGAGGCAACCACAGTTTGGTCGTTATTACAGCTCAGCTCATGGAGAGATTATATCATGGTTCTACTTCAGTTTACACTGTGTGAACAACACTACCAAAGTGGAGTTAGTTACCTCGGTTTAAGTAAATTGACAAAGTTACTTTAGTTTACCTCTGTTCATCAAAATGTGGCCTAATTCTATTCTCTTCCTTCCCCTTTCTCAATTCAGGCATTCGTTACAGATGTTTTTGGTCAAAAAGGACCTTTAACTTTGTGTTGAGACCAGGCCGATGAATAACCTTCAGCTTATTACTGTATCATGTTAGAACAGGACTGATCTTTGCCGGACTGATCCTGTTTTGGGACCATGACCCCCGGTAGCAACAGAGACACTCAAAGTAGTCCAAATATCAATAAAGACCATGACCCTATCTGCAGATGGCATGACTCAGCGGACCAGAGTTTGGGAATCTCTGAGTTAGTGTGTTGCTCAGCTGTTGCAAAGCCCCGTGAGAGGAGGAGTAGTTTCATTTGCCTCTGGAGGCCTTCGTTCCCACAGCCTATTGCGACGGCTCCAGAAAATGGTCAACATTAATGTCAAACCTGAAGTGAAATGTTTCAGTGTGACAAATGGAGGCGGCTAAAAGCATCCTTTCGCTTTAGCTTGGGACTGAAATTAAATGGTTTGTTTTGATGGAGAATGTAATCACAGCCGCTCTTTCCCCACAGAAAATCTTTATATCAACGAAACCACATTTTCTGTCAGGAAAATATTTTGAGACGCATCTCCCCATCTGTGTTAGAAGTGCGGTTTTGGTGGATGACAGTGAGCGGTATCGTTCTCCCATCACAAGTTTGTTGCCATGTAGAGACATCATCCAGTCAAGAAAACAACAGCGCACGCACAGCAAAAAGAAAAACCACCAGAAAACCCCACCAAAACTCTCCTATTTAAAAATATGGTATATTTAAGGACTCTAAATCTGGGTGTAAAAGGTGACAATATCTATTCACAAGTGATGAGTGGGTGCGGTAATGTTTGTAAGCTGACACAAATGATGCAATGAGTAGCTGCCACACATTGCTCACTCATGGTGGAGGGCCAGACCGCACGGGGCCCACCTTGAGTGTTAAGTATTTGCATGTACGTTTGAGGTCTGTTAAACTTCTCCCGAGTTTGTTCCCTACCACCGATTCCCTGGACAGCAGCACCAAAAAAAAAAAGAAAAAAAAAAAGGCAACCAGGTCTTCTGTGAAGCTTCCAGACCTTTGTCTCTTCTCTGCCACAGCTCGGTGGGTAACCACGGGCTACTCACGGAGTTGTTTCATCTAAAACATCAGCTACGCATGAGGTTTTTATTGTGTGTGTGTTTAGCACACGTGTGTAATGACGGTTTGTTTTGTTTACACTCACTGTTGCATTTGGTGAAAACACCGTCTTGCTCCTTTGCGTGTTGAAGGTCCCTGCGGACACGTAGCCAGTGAGGCAAAACTGATCATTGTCCGTGCTGTCCAATGCGCCTCTCTCAGCAATTTGGACACAACTCTTGTTGCTAAGATGGCTTATGATTCACATTTGAAGTTATGTGCACCTCCTCCTTATCAGTGCGAATTTCCAGTTCCTTTTGTTTATTACCTGGGATTCAGACAACCTCGGGGGCGAGATTTTTGTTTGGAACATTGAGGTGCAAACGTAGCAGCAAGACCGTGCCGTCAGTCAGGGCCGGCTTTAGCATTCGTGGTGCTCAGAGCGAAGGTAAAATGCAGGGACTCCCGTGGCCCTGCCCCTTCCCCGTGGCCCTGCCTTCTTGGGGGAACACTTTGTGAGGGCCTAGAGGTGGTCATAATTGGGGCCCTGCTGGAAGGGAGTTGGGGCCCCAAGCCTTGCCTTGGTGAAAACAAAGGCCACTGTGGGGTCTTCAGAAGTAAAGAAAATATCCGTGTGGTTTCTGTGTGGGTCCCAAATGTAAGAGACAGAGACAGTGTAGTTCAGATGGGGTAAAGCCAGATGTGACAGCGGCCTGCTTTGCCATCGGCCCGGCTGGGAGCGTGTCGGTTCTGGGCCGTCGCCTATGGCTTTACCCCATAATCTCTTTTATCAGACCAACTTCTGTAGCGCAAGTCGTAGGGGGCACAAATGTATAGTATGGGAAGCTCTTGCTGAAGAGTGGCTTGGATAAGTAATGTTGTATCGTACAAACCAGGGGTGGACAAACTGTGTCTCAAGTGAGGCTCTTGCCCAGGGCTGGGCCTGGGCTTTGCGCTGCCTGAATAGTCTCCTGACTTAGTTCATCGAATCTAAATCTCGGCAACCAAATTTCAGGCAGCTGCTACTCCGAATCTCAGCAGCCAGCACTGGAGAGCGCTGGCTCCACCAGCCAATCACGAAACCGGAGAGGTTTTTGCATGCAGGCGTGTATGCCTTGTGGCTATTGGGCCATGGGAACTTTGGTCAAAAATATTCCCCTCCACAAACTTGCCATCTCAATTCATTAACCTCTTGTCATCTTGAGTTTGGAGTCTTAGGTCTGAGCATTTGTACCACATTTTCCCTCCTTGCCTGTTACCCTTCTGCTCTTCAGTCAGTGCCCTCTCGCCTGTTACCCTTCTGCTCTTCAGTCAGTGCCCTCTTGCCCAATCCCACTTCAGTCCAGGAGATTGGCACCTCATCTTCCAAAGTGGAGACAATGGTGCATGTCTTCTCCATGGGATACAAATCACCACTGTAGTTGTCCTCTCTGTCGGACAGAAATAGCTGTCAGAGCTGCTGATCAGTCTTGCCCTAAGGCAGAGCTTTGCTTTGCCAGCGAAGAGCAGCTGTTGACGTATAAAATTTTCTCCACCAGCAGCCGCACATCTGTGCCAGGTGAAAAATTTCCTGTCAGCAGACAGAGAAATTCCTCTAACCAACTGTACTTGTGTGACGCACAACTTTCTCTCTCTCCCTTGCACTACGTATCACCACCTCAGCTCTGCCATTCTGGGCAGGGACATGGCTAGGTTGGAGTGGGCCGGGAGGACAGAAGAAATGCACACACGCACATGCACACCACACACACGCACACCCCTTCCCGGTAGCAGGGAACAGAACTGCTAGCTGGTACTCTCTGCCAGCACGGTAAATCACGACCCGAAGCAACGAGTAATGGTTGTGAGAGGTAGAAGTTGAACTGAGGCGGGTTTGTTCCAGAACATTTGAATGAAGGCCGGCAGAATTATGACATGATTGCCTGGCCCGACCCCCATGCTGGACCAAGTGCCCCCCGCCTCCCCATGATGGGCAGCTATGATGGCTGTGATTTAAGGGGGACGATGGGTTGGGGGTTAGAGATAGGGAGGTTGTTAGAGGGAGAGTGGATTGGGGATTGTATTTTAAATGTTCTTATATTGTATTTTATCATTTTTGTAAACCACCCTGAGTCTCCGGGGATGGGCAAGATATAAAGATGGCTAAATAAATAAAGAAATGAAATGAAATCTGATGGCTGCCCTGGCAGTGGGTCAGCGGGAACAGACGTGTTAGCATGCTCTGGCCCACTCCGCCCCAGTTGGGCGGACCTTAGCCCAGGCTCTCACCCCGAAGGTCAGAGCTGACGTGGCCCAGGGCAATCCCGGGCCAACATCCGACGGCCCCTGCACACGCGTGCAGGCCGTGTCCGTGCCCGTGCCGAAATGGCCCGCCGTCACGTTAACACCCAGTGTTTTCTGTGTGGTGGCGGCAAGGTTTGTAACGATGGGGTCAATGAGCAGGGCTGTTTGGCGGCGCTGCTTTCTGTTTTGTGGCTGTTGTGTTGATGCCGTGCGAGCGCCTGTGTGTGCGGTTACGTACGTGAACGGTTTCACGCAGGCAGTGTGATCCTCTGATGCGATGCGGCCTGCTCGCAGTTAGAACAGGTGCAATTCCCACTCTCTTCGATGGAACTTGTGCCCGTGCTAATTGCTAGCGCATGTGCTATTCTGCCAGAAGATTATTATTATTATTATTTTAATTATTTATATAGCACAAGCAATGTACCTGATGCTGTACAATCCACGGTCAGAGACAGGTCCCTACCCTTCAGGGGCTTACAATCTGCGAGACAAGGGAGGGGGATACGTGGGAGAGGTAAACACCAGGAGACACAAGAGTACATTAAATATTTTTTTATAGTTGGAAGGGGTCTCTACAATCATCCAATTCAGGAATAGGGGACCACATGCAGCCCACAGTTTTTCATTTGGCCCCTGGATCCAGTTCCTACCCGCAAGCCCTGACAGACCAAGCTCGAGGAGGGCCTACACACAGGGACAAGGGATGGATCCATGACCCTCCCCTTCATTCCCCCATCCTGAGCACAACCTTTAAGCATGCCCACACTTACGCAGCCCTTGGAGCTTTAGCCCTTGGAGCTTCCCTCACTCCCAACCTTCGAACCCTTCCACAAAACCTACCTCTTCCACGAGGCTTTCCCTAGCTCCTTGTCCTCCTCTCCCCCCGACACACACACACACGTTGCTCTCTGACTCTTACTTTATGCCATCTTATCTTTCAGAATTTCCCCTCCTTTCCTTGTATCCAAGCTAAGCTCGGGCACCTGCAACTTCTCACCTTCTTAAATGTCTCCTTGTCTCTGCCTTGTCTTCCCTCCTTAGATTGTAAGCTGTTTGGGGCAGGGGCCTGTCTCTAATCATGGCCATTACCTCAGGAGGCCTCACTGCTGTCCTCTGCACCGTTGTACTCCAAAATGGAAGATCAGTTGTTGACTGATGATCATCTAAATTGCTGGCAGCCAGAGAGGGCTTTTTAAGCAGACGTCGAACACCGGTGTCTTTAAAGCAATCGCTCTTCAGGGGAAGCATTCCAGGGGAAAATCCATTTTTCATTTCACCGCATACTTGCCTTCCCCACATGTGCAGTGTCTGAGCTGTTAGCAGCTTGACAAAGTCCCAAGTGCTGACAGGCAGCACGGTTCACGTAACCGGGCTACAGAGCGCTCTAAACTCCATTCCTGGCTTGGCTGCTAAATTCTTCTGGGGGAAGCACAGGGATCGAACTGGATAAAAACCATCGCTCTCCTCTTCCCAGACAAACACCCCCTTTCCTTACCACTGCGAGCTCCTTTCTTCTCAGTCCGTGCTTCTCTGCACATCAAAATCATCACTTTGCAATCTTCCAGCTCCTTAGCGCAGGCATGAATCCTGTGGAAGTGAGTGGCACTCATCCTGGTGTTAAGGGCTAGCTAGCACCAGCACTGAACAGCCAGAGGACTGAGCAGCCTGTAAAGACACCCACCTCTTCAGCATGGTGGCAAATATCGAATGCACGCACTTTACAGAGGAAATCAGGGAAGCCCCATAAAGCCAGAAGTGGAGCCTCAGGTTGCAGAAATTGCCCCTGGCAGTGTAGGAGGACAGCCTGAGTGGGGAGGAGTGCAAGCTAGCCAATGGGATGAAAGCACTGTGAGCTTAGCCAATGTGGGTCTTGGCACTTTTTGATGCTGGGTTATATGCCAGAGCCATAGGATCAACTCTGGAAGATAAGCAGCTCGCAACCCCCCAGGGAGAGAAGAGTCTCCCACTGCAGATTGGTTCCATGCGGTGTTTTGAGAGGGTGTTTAAAAGAAAAATCAAACACATGAGAAAACTGAGGCAAGGGCATGCTGGGAAATTCATTTGCATTCAACATTTGCATAATGTGTAGGATTTAGTTAATTTTGCATAATTTGACTTGCAGAATTAGGGTTTCCTGGTTGCAGCTTTTATTTATTTATTAGGAGGGAGGGGAATTTTGCAGAATGCACACGGCCTTGGGCTAAGTTGCCTCCGCTGAGATGGGTGAGGCACATAATCAGGATGGACGATCAGGGTCTCCCCCAAACAACAAATATATCTACAAGCAATTCAGGGAGGGTTAAATAGGCCAAGAGACGGTCACTGCGGCTGCTCTAAAGACATCTTAGCGCAGAGCTGAGGGGAGTCATCTCATTTGTTTTCTTGCAACTTTTTTTAACTGGGGTGGAGCAAGACTGATGGGGCCCGGGTTCATGTCTTAATTATAGGTTCCTGGAGGGTGACTCAAAAGTATATCAACTATATAAATCATTGAAACAAGCCAACAGCAATATCCAGACTCACTAAACTATAACTGTCAAGGCAGGCTGCCTGCTTCTGCCCGCTAGAAAGTTGTCCTAGGGAGTGCAGTCTCGGCAGTCGGTCACATGACACTAGCTTCCCTCCCCGGACCCGAAAGAAACTCTCTGATTGGGGCAGATTCCAGGAGCCTCACACGAGCAGTGGACTTGAGGCAGATAGGACGATTTGGTCACAGATGCGTTCATGAGAGGAAAAGCCAAAGCTTTCATTGCTGAGCTAATGGACAACTATTATTTATTTATTTATTGTATTAATAATGATTGCTATAGCACTAACAATGTGGCTGGCACTGAAGTTTTGATTAGAGACAGGTCCCTGCCCCGAGCGGCTTAAAATCTAGAATGATCAAGGGGAGAGGACACACAAGGAGGGAGACGGATAGGACAATGAAGCTGAGAAGTTACAGGTGGATGTGCTTAGCTTAGTAACTTCGTGGGGGATCCTGAAGTCTGAGAGAATATACAGAGCAGCATAATGGAGTAATTTATGGGATAAAGAGTTAGAGAAGGCCTGATGGAAGAGGTAGGTTTCAAGGAGGAATTTGAAAGTCCCAAAGAAGGGAGCAGAGTGTACCGCTTCTAATGAGAAATACGTGGCTCTTCAGAGAGGCCTCGTTCATCTACATGAGAAAGGATTTGATATTCTGTTTTTCAAACGTTCCTTGGAGATGCATCGCCTAGGCCACCGCAGCCGTTCTGAGAATCCCAGAGAGATTTCAGCTCCCTGCCACGTGCCATGAGGAGGCTAACGTTGCTAGAGGGAGTCTGCGAAGGGGTGGGTTGGATGATAATGGGCTAATGCTGGTAAGTTGTCTTTAGGCTGGACGCCAATGTTGTCTTAAGATACCATTGTTTGCGTTGTCTGGAAATGCACTTCAGCAACCTCAACAAGAACCGAATGATTTTGTGTGGAAATTTCCTAGTTTTCCCTGCCCCTGTACATCCTGCAACTGCCTGGTCTGTCTCTTCTTCCTACTCGATTGGTGCTACCAATTAGATCTACTCCATGGTTCTGGGTTTCTCTCCTACACCTTTCTGCCGCCATCTCCACTTTGGGAGAACAGATGAAGTATGTGGTCATCAAATTTGGGGATGATAGTATCCCCAAATCTGAAAGAGGAAGAAATCCCCTCTGTTGCTCCCCTCATCCTGCCCCTGTTGGCAGCCTAACATTGAGCACTGGCCAGTAGAAATGAGAGTATCTATGTGGGGAGTGTAATGCGTCACTTGATGGATTCGCAAGATAAGAAAAGAGTAATTACCAGAGCCATGAGAGAGGAATTCTGCTCCAGGGATAACACTTGGGAGACTTGTTGGTCAATGAACCTCATCTCAAGAGGCAAGGAAACAGCGCTGACGCAGTTGTAGAAAAGCTGGCTTGCTTAATAGACCCGATTCTTGGTTTAGAATAAACAGGCATTGGTAAACCGCTCAGGAAGAGTTTGAGAGGAATAACAGGGAGAGCTGCCAGGAGTGCTACCTGGCTGACCTTTTAGCCAGTGCTGGTGGAATGTGCTCTGAAAAGGGTTTGGAGGAGTTTCCTTAACTTGGGGGACCGAATTTTTATGCCAGAGCCCTGATCCAGAGACTCGCGCTCATCGGACTTTCTCTGAGCCTGTGAGCTTCCCCAGAGGAAGGCACTGAAGCAAGAACCCAACATTCAACCCAAATGGAAGGTGAAAGAAAGCCGTGGTGTTGCAATTCTGAATACATAGAGGAATCCTCGGAAACAGAAACGTTATTGCACCGAGGACGGTCAACACAACCAAACTCTGTATAGTTTGGAGATGTCCTGCTTTCACATGGTAAAAGCTACCACCATAGTGTGCTTTCGGGTATCACAATATCAGTGGTAGCCCCACAGTCTGGGCTGCTGCTGGACTTTATCGTAATCCCTCCATGGATCTGCCATGTCGTATCTTCACCACGTTCCGTGTAGAGGCAGCCAGGGAAAATACGTGGTGAACTACCTCATGGTGCTCATTTGTGATGGACATGTAGTCCAACCACATGGGAAATCTGCAATCATTCCCTGGAGAACATCTGGGGAACTATGGGACATCAGCAGATTTACCGCATGGTAGAAACGTTTGCATGTCACGAAATAAATCGGTGATTAATCCACTGCATGGCATTTTACCACTCCCCCTGCAGGTTTTACTACTTTTAAATTGAGATGTGTGGAAGCACCCTGTATGTCTTACTATCTTGGAGAAAAAGTAGTTTAGATGGCCTCTTTCATTTGGCCAATTACTGCCGATGAGAGTAACCCTGTCTAATAAACTTCCCAAAGAGAGAACATAGTCAGTGCCACACTGGGTCAGACCAATGATCCGTCCAGCCCAGTATCCTGTCTCTGATAGTGGGCAGCTCTGGTCACTTCACAGAAGTTCACAACAGGTCATAATGGAATGATCCATTTCTTACAATTCATTCCCAACCTCTGACAATGGCCTTTCTTACACAGGCGGGCGGCACCCACACTAGAACACCGTGTAAGAAGGGCCACACCCTGGGTGTTCTAGCATGGGTGCTGCCATGTAAATCTTGTGGGGGTGTGTGTGTACACACTCCCTCGCACAGACATCCTCTTGCATCAGGACACTGGAAAAAATGGAGGTGCCTTCATGTGTGGGGATCAGTGTGCACTCCGTCAGAACCCTCCCCCCCCACTCATCGCACACGGACCGCGATGCACCCCCCCCATGCAGCCTCAGAAACCAAATCCTTTGACCAACTTGAGAAATATTTGTGCACAGCACCATTTTGAATGTATTTATTCTCATGACTGCCCCGCGATGTGATCCTCGTTTGATATGTGGGGAGTAAAGGCAAACTGAGACTAGGTGACGTAGGGAGGACGTGTCAATGTGTAGAACCAAGTCACAGTCTCTGACTAGCACCCCAGTCACCGGGCTGCCGTTGCCTCTCTACTATGCTGATGTCCCATAGTATAAAATAAGAGTTCTTGATATTTGATCTATGGGGTGGTCTTAGAAAATGCACCAAAGTTTCAGTCCTGACTAACTCTTTGCAAAATCACGACTGTTGCCAAAATTGGTTGAATGAGATCTCTGACCCGTTCGAAAGAGGGGTGACTCCTCGCTATCATTAACACACTTCAACCACTCTTGCGTTTTCATGACCAGAGTGGTTTGAAATGTGGTTAAAACGGGTGCCACTCGCAAGGAAGCATGGCTCTATGGTGTTAGTCATTCTTGATTAACACTGATTGAGGAAGCATGTGAGAAGACTCTCACTACCTTCAACGTTTGATTCATTTTGGCACAATTCTCAGAACAAAAGCACACATTTCCTTCCTGAGTCATGGCAAAGAAACAATATTTAAGTGATGGAGACAACGGGTGCAATCCAGAACTCCCCTCTCCATGTGCATGAATGTGAGTCCTGCCTGGTTTCCATGCGGTTTGAGCATGTGACACAGTCCCCATAACGGGCTTGTGCACGTGCCAAGCACACGCAGCCACGGGACTTGGGTTCAGCCTGTAAGTCCTCCAGATGATCTCTCTTAGTGGACCAAGTTCTGTTGGTGAGAATGTGCAAGATTTTGGGCCCTTCCTTAGCCATGTAAAAAATCAGAACTATTTAACTGGTAATATCTTATGCCCAACGATAGATATTTGGGTTATAGTCAGACTGGAATGAATTTAACTCTTTTTATGCAAAATAATTTTACACCTGTGTTTAAGACTTAAAGCAAAATGATCCTTATTCTAATAAATCATTCAGTGTGTCTGTGTGCGTTATATATAATTTTATGTTTTAAAAAAACTTAACTAGCTACAGATTTTTTTAAAAATGGGGTTTTTTTAATTGTAAATTTTCTTAAAGTGAACTTTTTGGAATGCTTTCACAGGAAATGCTTTTGATTTATCTATACTGCGCATACGTCAAACTCAGCAATAATTTAATGTATGAGCCAATTAAAATCTTCAGATACATTTAGAAGGACAGATAATAAATTGGTTTAGCATGAAAGCAATATGAAACTTAAAGGCCGGGCGTATTTTTAGTGACCACTTGTAAACACGCCAGAGTTGAAGAAGGTATATGTTCATATAAGAGTGAGCACAAACAGAAGCGTTTATACGTACACAGTTTATAATTTGTTTTGGTTGAAGTACTGTGTATAAAGTAGAGCAGATTCAGGGTGTAACAGAGGGGGGAAAGCAAAAAATGAGGGAAGTTGTTAAAGACATGCAAACGTACCAAGTTCAAAAAGGAGAATTAAGCAAAAGTTGCATTAAATGAGTCATTAGGGAGAAAATCTGAACGCAATAAAATTGATATACGAATTACCATTGAAAGAAGGAAACCATGAACGTGTGACCTGGATTAAGTCAAGAGAGGGAGACTATAACATGATAAGAGTTGTAATAAATCTATGATCTCTTTTTTTTTTAGTTCTGAATTGCACAACAAAGTGCTGAATAAGCAGCATTTGCACGACAGAGATCACACAGGCGGCACGCCCCAAAGAGCTAAATAGAAGCTCAATTGTTTGTCTCCGCGTTTTCTTACCTGTTTTGTTAGGAAGAGCGTCAGGATGGTAAGGGCAGAACTTGGAGCCGTTCTCCACCAGAACCGCGGGAAGGAAAGGAGCACCAGGTGTTCAGCTAAGCCCATGTTGACAAAGTTCTTATCAAGAAAATAACCTCTCCTTCTGTGCCGTGCGCTTGCAAGTTACCCCCTCTGCCCTGGGAGAACGTTCTCCTCTTTTTACAGATAAGCCTGTTCCCTGAGAATGTAATTGCATGGAATAAATCTGCTGGAACCGCCCCGGTTTCTCGACACTGGCTTTGGATTCTCTGTTTAAAGGGAGAGCAAAATCACTCTAAACTTCACCAGCACATCTGCTTTCTGTCCTGACTTCCTCAGCCAATGAGGAACAGGGAAAGTTTTATTAAACACTGAGGGTCAGATCCTGCTCCCATGGAACGCAAATGTGCTTTGCCGCTGAATTCAGGGGGAGCGGTATCACTCCTATTGGAAGGCAGGTGAGAAAAATCTTCCTTGTAGCATTAGAAATTAAAACCTATGCAAACGGGAAGAAAATCTGTTCATTCTTCAGAGCCTCATAGAGCCGTGTTGCGGGTCAGAGAGTGCACACAACGGGGAAGCTAAATTATTGATCCTGTATCTGCACGCTGCCCCCTGCGTTGTGTTGCTGGGAAGCTTGAAAACGTTCACCAACAGAAGTTCATCTGAACTACTGTCTCCCTGTCACTCCATGATGGCACATGATCCAACCTTTGCCTGCATTTCGGTGTATGGGGCATTTTGGAGCTGCAAGACCCCTTGCCCCCTTTGGTCCACGTTTGTAAACACAGCTGCTCACTTGCTTACCCCCGCCCCAGCAGACGTGGTGGGGGCAGGGAGCTGAGCACGTCTTGGTTGGGTTTGTGTAGGGGTTAGTTATTTACTGCTGGCACGGACTGGCCGTTGGGAAAGATTAAACATCCTGGTTGTGACAAGAAGTGAAAGCAGCAATGAGAAATAATTAAAAAAGCATCAAACGTTTGGAAGAAAGTGGCATTTGATAGCAGTGAGTACACACAGGCGTACCGTACCCTGGAAAGCCATGAGACGGAGAAGGATTTGAGGTCAGCATTGATAACCTATCACGTTGGGAGCCTATGTCTGATCATGTGGCTATCAACAAATGTCATTCCCATTTTAAGACCAATCAAAACCACCTTCTTCTTCTTCTTCTTCCCAAATGGATACGATCTCCAGATCAGTCTTCTCCAAGATTGCCAGTCTCTTTATTTATATACTTATATCTACAACCTGCCCTGCTCCTGTAGGCTCAGAGCAGGTAACAGAGAAAAATGCATAATTCATGGAATGTTTAGAATCACAGAATTGTAGGGTTGGAAGGGACCAACATTGAGTTGAAACAGGCAACTCATTTGCTACCCCCTGGTAATGCCTGCGTTTTTGAGTACCACCTCAGGTACTTGATTGGGTACTCATAAAATTGGTAATTTACAGTACTGATTCTTTTTTCAAGTTGCCAGTCGGTAAATCGGGACAGAAACGGAATGAATTAGGAGCAGAAGTCAATATTCCAGGACCAAAAGTTGACATTCCAAGGCATCGGGTAGCTGAATGCAGGTCAAAATCGGTACCGCGTCTTGGAGTCGAGTCGGGTACCAGAAATTCAACGGGTATTCCTGCTTCTGCAGGTACCCCTCTCAAGCTCGTCTCAGCGTTATCTAGTTCAACCTCCTGCTCCTTGGCAGGATATCTCTGTTTACAGCGTCGTGGGCAGATGCTTCTCCAGCCAGGTTTTGAAAATCTCCAAGGAAGAAGATTTGACAAATCTCCCTTGGCAGCTTATTCTAACATACCATCTAAGTTATGATATACAATATTTAAAAAATCCCCATAAAATACTTCCCCACTGCCCTAAACAAACCTATCTTCGCCTCTTAAATGCCAGGCCAGATAAAAAGATCTTTCATTGCTTCATGGAAATGCTCAGATTTGGCCTTTCGCAAACCTTCAGGAGAAAGGCATTTTAAAGGCATAGAGCAGCCACTGTGAGAGTCTATCCATACGTCCTTGTTGCCGTACAGACGTGACACCCTAGTGGTACTTGCAAGACGGTGCTCGCAGCTGACCTCAAACAATCATGGTTGCATTCGGGAATTATGTGGGTCACTCTCAGGCTCTTTAGGATTTTATATGTCACTCTATGTCCGTTCTGCCCTCTTGAACAGTCTGCCCACCATCTTCTTAGTATGCCCCATGGAACAGAATGCTTCAAGGGTAAAGAAACCAGCTTCCTCTCTGGGCAAAAGGATGGAGAAAACACTGTTGGGTCTTGCTAGCATGGTAGCTCCCACAGCTGGCGTGGTTCCATACCGTACGTTGGTATGGAATGGTTCCATACTGTACGTTGCGTTGCATTGTCTGGAATTTGCCGAGTTCCCGTTTCTATGGAAAGAAGGATGCTTTAATAAAGAAGAACACAGGGAAAACTAGCACAAGCAAAACCAGTAAGGTAAAGGCACAAAATGAGTTGCAATTAGCAATGAACGTAAAAGGTTTACAAGATGAATTTCTATAAGGATACGTGAAGCAAGAGCAGGAGTGAAAGCCCCAGACTTTTCCCTATCAGTGAAAGATTGTGTTTATTAATATTCCAGGTCATTGACAGTTTCCAGTGTTTAAAAACACGTAGGTGATCTCTTCCAAGCACATGAAAGTATCCTCTATGGTACTGACTCTATTAAACAGCATACAGACTAACAATCAGTCTGCCCTTTCCCTCCTACGCCTTCAAATTAAACACACCTGGAGCGTAGCAAGATAACACAACCCCTGCAAGCTCGATTTATTAACCCGTGAAGGTTGGGGAGCCAGGAGAGGACTCTCGAGTTAATAAGTAGGGAATAGCAAGGGGCAGGGGAAATGTAACTTCTTTACATGGTGCCCTCCTGAATAGATCGATGACTCCTATCAGTAAAAGATATTGAACGGTTAAAAACACACGTCACCATCACGACCCAGCCCGCAGTGGAAAATCTCAGGTGACACGGCCTAGGTCAGGTTGAGGCACCAGACACACATACCCTCAAGCCATCCCGCCGCCCGCATGGCCCAGGGAGGGGGGAGGCCCACAGCGCAGATATGCGGTTGACCAGCCCCGCCCCTGTGCTGAGTGCCCCGCCTCCCCGCCATGTTGACTGGCCATGACCGACCCAACCTGACCAAGGCCGGGTCATGGCAGGTCACAACAAGCATGAGAGCCCGCTGTGCAAAAAATGCAAATTGGGGCAGGGGTGCTTAAGAAGTGGAGAGTCCAGATCCTGCATCTCTCTCCTATCTTTGTACGCATGTCCTCACCATCACCTCGTCTCCCTTTCCCTGAGCTCAATTTTTTCAATGCCTGAGGGGTTAGAAATGAGATCCAAGAGCCAGATCCTGCCCTACCTGCGGGACTGCCTCAGGCCCCAGGTTGTATTGCAACCCCTGCGGTCGACCGGGGACGCCCGGCTCGAAGTCCCCCCGGGTTTCTCAGGTGGCGACGATGGGGAGGACATTCTTGGTGGCCGCTCCCAGGCTGTGGAACTCGCCTGGCCCCAGACCCCTGCTTTTTCTGAAGACCGTGTAAGATCCGGCTGTTCCGCCAGGCCTTTGGAGAGGGGGAGGGTTCTGCCCTTTTAGTATATTTTAGTATTTTAATGAATTTTTAAACTGTATGCTGTTTGCTAGTTTTATTATTATTATTCATTATTATTGTTATATGTTTTGTGAGCCACCCTGAGCTGCTCTTTGAGCAGGAGGGTGCAGGGTCAAAAAAAATTGAATAAATAAATAAATGTAAAGGGGCTTTATAAAAACTAGCTGTGGGGCACATTTGGCCCCCAGGAATGCCTGATGGAAGGAGGTAGGTTTTCAAGAAGGATTTGAAGGTCTACGAACCAGATGATACGTAGACCTGCATTGTTTGATTAGTAGTAGATGTAATATTATTATTTACCAACCGCATTGTCTCATTCCACTTGTACACTCCGCACTTGGTAGTGATGTACTTTTTAAGTATATGGTCATGAGACTGTACTTTACTGAGCCTTTGAGATGTCAGGATCTTCTAGGTCATTTTCTAAATCCCTACTTCCATGTTCTTTAAAATCTGTTTCAAAGATCCAAGCTGTACAAAATAGGACACCGGGAATCAAGACAATACACCTGCTCTAGACGTAATATGGAAATAGTTAAATTGTTGGTGCTATGTACTGTTGGATTGTGTGAGCTTACAGAACAGCGGCTCCCAATTTATTAGCCCACGTGACCCCATTCTGAGATTTAAACCTATTCCAGACGTCGTCAGAGTCCTGCAAAGTGAGTCAAATAGCCCCTTCTGCCTGGGGCCCCCATCCATAGATGTGTCAACTCATGGCTTGGAAATCTCAATACAGACACGGGAATCTCTTTGCTATCTCTCTGACTGCCATTAGGGACTGGATGTGGGTGATCCAATTGAGACTGAATTTAGACCGGACTGAAGTGACAATGGTTGCCTGGCCTTGTGACGTTGGGCAGGGGGAATGGGATACAGTCTTCCCTCTGGTTACTCAGGTTCACAGGTTTGGGGTGCTACTGGATTCGAAGCTGCATCTGGAACATCAGGCGGAACATGGTGGTAACTGAGTGCCTTCCACCAACTCCATCTGGTGAGATGGTTGCAACCTCTTGTTGTTGTTTTTTAGATAGGGACCTAGCCACAGGCATCCATGCCTAGCGAGGCTGGACTACTGCACAATCAAAATGTTACATTTGCATCACAATCAAAAATGGTTAAAAAAGGTAAACATGAAAAGTATCCAAAAAAGGAGGTAATCTGGGAGCATGATGTATGAAAAACTTATTCCGTGGCGAATTTTATGATAAGTATATACGGATGGTTTTGTTTGATTCATACATTTCTGTAGTGGAAGAATAACCATGGTGTCACTCTCTCGTGTGCAGCTCATTGCTGTGATGATGACAACATCAAGCTGGCCACCATCACATAAAAAACAAATCTCGGTATCTATTGGACCACTTTTGTTGTGTAAGCTCTTGTTGGAAAGGTATTTACATAAGCTACAAAACATGTCCTTTTCTGGTGAATCTTTTTTTTTTATTTATTTATTTTTTTTAAAGGCGAAAAACTGAAAAGCAAGGATCACAAACACCCCAATCAAGTTCTCGCGGAGGTGGGCCTACCATGGTGCACAGAAGAATTGGAGGGTGTGTTGCAAGTTGATTTGCCACCATCGTCAAAAAGGGGACGCTTTAGTGGTATCGACTCTGACCTGTGTTCGGTATGCCGACCAAGGGAAAAATAAGGCCTTGGTTCAGACATCGACATCTGCCCAGAAATTGCTAGATGCCTTATGTAAGATGGCATCAGTGTGGAGACGAGGATTACAGATTCCTAACTGAAGCTTTAGCGGACACCACATCTGAAGAACTGGAACGACGCAATGCTCGTTGGCGCCTTTCATAGCTATTCACAGCTTGTTTTTTTGTGCCATGCTTGATTAGTTCCCTCCATTGCGATGTTGAGATTTAGGATGATTTTAGACTAGCACCTCCCCACCCACCCATCATGCATGTTGCAGAGCTGCTGCATAGGACACAAGTGTGGTCCTACAAGATGCTGGGTAGGGAGTGGGTGGGGGTCCGGGAGCCACTTGTCTAAAAACACACTTGGGTAACAAATGAGCTGCCCCTTTCAAATCTAACCAGGACTGCAGTGTATTTAGGGCCTCATTTTGTTGGGAACACCATAGAACAGGTGCAGATGTGTGACCCTGGTATCCCTCTAGAATCATACCTTGGTTCCCTCCATCCGATCGTCCCTGTATTTGGGAGCCTTATTTTTCCCGTAACAATTGGAATTTTCTAACTACGAGGGCAGTTTGGCAGTGCCGTCATTTGCTAAGAGCCTCGCTGAAGGCCATTAAAATAGATCAGGCGGACGTCTCTCAGCAATGGGGTAGGTGCTGTGGCTCCTGCTTTAATGGCAGTGGATCCAGATCCATGATCCTGTAACATTTTGCCACTGACCCTAGAGCTGAGCCAGAAAGACTTCTTGCATTATTCTTCCTCAGGGGGCTTTTCAACTCTGATTTCTATGATTCAACAGGCTCGGTTTCAGGGTCCCTTTCCCCCTTTCCATTCCTTACACCAGCTGGTCTGACCTGGTTTGCTCTCTGGGGTCATGCTTGCTGCACCAGGATTAGATGATCACAGCTCACCTGGTCATGCAGCTCATTGGTGGGGAATCCAGAATTAAAGAGGGACTTTTTTTTAGCAGATGCTCCCTCTGTCCTGCCAGATGAAAAAGCGTTAGTGGCCGGTCTCTGTGGCTTTGCTGATTTCAGATGTGGGGATGGACAAACGTTGCAGAGCCTCCTCCGCCGCGCTCTCGCTGAGCTTTCTCTCTCTCGTCTTCTCTATCACCGCGCTTTGCAGCAGCTACTGGTGCGAAGGGACGAGGAAAGTTGCGAAACCTTTCTGCACAGAAGTCTACAAAGACTCCCACTGCATCCGCTTCAGTACCTCCGATGCAAACGACAGTAATGCCGTTCAGTACATCTGGGAGACGGGGCACGACAAGTTCATCGACCTCCAATTTCATGCTGGCATCTGGCATTCATGCGAGGAGATTATTAACGGAGACGGTGAGTGGCGGTTGCATATATTTACTTCCTGCCTCTCTCCCGTTGGTGTTGATTGGGTGTTGTGTGTGCTTTTCAGGGGGAAAGTGTCCTTGCAAGAATGTGACCTCTCCAATGATAGGCACAATCAAAGGCTTCTGAAATGGGCGATTTTCTAATTAAGGTGAAGAGTGTTTTTTAAAAGAGCAGGGTTTAGTAAAGATTATTTAGTCCAATAATTTAATAGTGAATACTTTGTGCCGCCACAGCGAGTGGTCATCACAGATCCTTTCCTTGTCAGAGCAGTACGCTAAAGGGCTTTGAAAGAGAGAGATTAGAAATTACAGCTTGCTTCACATGTATATTATCAACAAATGGGATTAAAATAAAGATGCCTTGATGTCAATTGCCTCTTTGGATTTCTCCTCCACGCAAGGGGTAGAATATTATTGTACATTTGAAACGTCGCATGAATCATATGTTTTGTGTAGTTTGTCTAACGCAAATGTGGGAGACATTTTAGGTGTGTTTCCCAAAGAGACAATTTCATAAAGACCAAAGATGGAGACAAAGTAGTTCAGATGATCCCTTTTATTGGACCAACTTCTGTTGGTGAGAATATGCAAGTTTTCAGTCCAAAGGGAGGCCTTCCTCAGGCATAAAAAGCCAGAACTTTCCTGAAGAAGGGCTCATTGTGGTAGTCCTACCCATGGGTAATACCCACATTGAGTGCCGTATTAGGTACCAAGTGCAGACCAGGTACCTCACTGCCCCAAAATACCAGATACTGCCATTTCAGAGTTACCATTTTCCAATTGGCAAATCAGGATGGAAATTTGGAAGACTCAAGATGATAAGTCCAAAATCCGGTACCAGAAGTCAGAAAACTGAGATGTTAAATGGTATTTTGATCAATTGGATAACCCGGTTGGGGTTAGATAACAATTATTACCCGATATTACTGGGTCAAATTGAGTACTTCAATTTCGATGAATAGACCCATTTTGTAGCTACTTGTTTCAAAAAGCTTCTGCACTCTCAGCTACAGTGGTTGGTCCAATAAGAGAGATCTGAACTTCTGTCTCCCTCCTTTTGGCGTTTGGGACCAACACGGAAATCTCACTCTCTAGACTATAGAGGCTGAATCCAAGTCCCATGGACCCTGTGCCCAGGCGCGTGCGCAGCTGCGCACAAACCCCATGGCTACCTATTGTGGGCACATTGTGTCCCGCAGAATCGACAGGACTTGGGACTCAGCCCATTAGTCTCCAAAGTCAAAGAACCATCAGATCATTGATGGATCTCCAAGTGCCATAATTTCACTTCCACATAGAACTCCAGAAGTCCTTTTTCATGATAAAACTGACATTTGACTAGGAGTACTTGGGAATCAGTTCTCTGTCTTAGTCCCTTTTTCATACCACTTCCCCCCTCTCGTTAGCAAGATGCTGCTTCTTAAAGACAGAAGTTACTTCTAAGCAGCAATATCTTCCCTGCAGAGAATAATTGAGTCTGGTATTTCTGATAACAAGCAACGCATAACCTCGATCAGCTTTGAATGAGCCATGGGGAACTGAATGGAGTTATTCTGCCCAAATGAAACTCTGGACAAGGAGGCTTTGTCCACAGGCAAACCAAACAGAAAAGTGAGGCTCTCTCGAATTGTGCTGACTTTCCAGCAGTTGCTGCCTCAAACGTACCCTTTCCTTCCAAAGATTTAACGCATGTTACTCCAAGGAACAAAATTTCCATTTATGGGCAGTTCTGCAAATCTGACATCGGCATGTGTGTTTGTGTGTCCTCGATTAAATGTCTTGCCCTCTAAGTGACTGCGTCTCCTTCACTTGCAACATAGGGTTGCATTTTTGAGTGTTTGCAAATGCCACATTTTTATATGCTTTTCAGGTGAGAAATGCAGAAGCTTTATCAGCCTGACGCCTCCTGTGGATCGAGGTATCTCTCTTGTCGCTATTTCATGCTGATGCTCTTCCTTGGTTTCTCTGGTTACTTTGAGGAGGTTGTGAACACCCTAAGTTGACGGCTTTGGCTCCCAAATAGAGCTCGCTTTTTCTTTCCAATTGCAACATTAGTTTGTTCTGATTGTTTGGTGCACTTAGCTAATTCATGGATTGTCTAGCCCAGAGAAGAAAACTGGACAGTGCTAATTTACATCAATGTGTTTACTGGTGTATGTAAACGTAGGTAAATTTAAAATGGCCCGTTGCCAAATACTGAGGCCAAGTTTTTTTTTAAAAGTGTCTGCGTTTTCAAATAGCACAGCTCCATACTACTGCGACCTGTATGACCCCATTGCACTCCATACAGGAGACATCTTCCCAGCTCCATAGCAGTCCATAGAAAGCAAGCAGCCCCATTGCACCCCATAGAACAGACACACCCCCTAGCCCTGTGAAATAGCTGTTTAGTACTTGAACCAATTCTATATTCTTTCTGTGCAACCGCAGCTAATAATCCCATTGCTGTTGCTTTGTTTCCCCAGGTGTTCTCTGGCTCTCTATAGGAGCGGATCTCCTCTACATCATTTTGCTTCTGGTGGGAGCCATTCTCATGTTGGTGGAATTATGCTACTACACCACCACAACACTGGATGGGCTAAAGCTCAATGCCTTTGCCGCAATGGTTACTGTACTAGCAGGTATCTTCTGGCACTGGAATACTTTGGGGTAGTGGCAGGTGGCTAATCCTCCTGGAGGATTAGCTCACAGCCACTGCCACATTAGAATCTCATCCTGGCCCTGATCCTGGGGTACGTTCTCTGGAACTAGCAGTCTCGAGTTGGACACCTGAATTCTGGCTTCCACCTCCCCTTCAGCCAGCCCATTCCCCCAACTGTTCAAGGTAGTCTTTCCAATATAAATAAAAGACAGGGCAGTCCAGTAGTCAATTTGGCTCCTGCAGCTTCCTTTCCGACCCTCTCTGAGTCCCAGGGATAAGGTGTGGGTCTTAGGTTCTGCCCACCAGCCTTCCCTCTGAAGAGCGGGTCAACAGGTCCTCATTCTCCAGAATTCCTGCTCAGACTGAGGCTTTTCCCTGTTAAATACCCACAATCCTTAGAGATCCTACAGGTGCTCTCTATTCAGAGCTGTTCTCTATAAAGTAAGCACCTGCATAACTTTTGACACCAACTTGCTGCATGATCCTTTCTAACCATAGTGCCTTCTCTATTTCTGCTGGCACTATGACTCCCTTTTACATTTGGGGATTCTTGCTCCAAGGCTGAATGTCCCTGTTCCATAGTTATTGCCCAGGTGAACGCTACATAGTTAAGCTCCCCCATTCAAGGAATTATCATGGAATTGGCCAAAGGCAAAGATAGGGAAAGGGTGGGTGTCTTGTTTTGATTTTGTTTACTTAGTTTGTCATTTTAAATCAGATTTGAAGTTCTTTTGATTAGCTGTTTAATCCATTTAGATCACGTTAATTAAAGTTGAATTCCCTGCCAACATTTACAATGGACCAAATTTAAAGAAAAAGTTACAAATGGGAAAAATGAACAGAAATGAATCTCTGAATTGAGTTCATGAATTTCCAAAGTTGTATTCAATCCAGCCTTTTATACCACCTGTACGGCTCTAGGTCCTAATGAAATCTAATTGTGCTTGCAATCTGGTTGCACTTTGCAGCATCTTTCATCTATTTTGGAGAGCTTAAAATACTTTACAAACTGCTTTTTCATGCCATTCTGTTCCACATTGAGGTGGGCTGGTCACTCCTATAGCACATGTTGACATTTCAGGTCTCCTGGGCATGGTTGCTCACATGATGTACACAACGGTCTTTGAAATGACGGTCAACCTTGGTCCGGAAGACTGGCGCCCTCAGAGCTGGGATTACGGCTGGTCCTACTGGTAATTGTTCAGTGATTTTGTTGAATGAAAGCGCTCGACAGAGGAATGAGGAGGAGAAATTATCTGGCCAATGGGATATAGGAGGCGAGACTAGCGGTTTTCTTACATGGAAGGTTGGTCAAGTAGCAAAGCAGGCCTTGCTCCGTTTTTCATGTGGACCCTCTGCTATCTGACCCATGTTTGTTTGTCAAGTAACAAGCAATCACTTCTCGAATTGGAAAAACAGGCTGTCCCATAGCCAAATAATGTGTTGAAGAATTGAGAAACGAGGGACAGCTGACGATCAGAGTCACTTGACTTATTACTGTTGTTTATGAAGCCCCAGCAAGGTGACTGGCACTGAACAATCATTAATTAGAGACAGGTCCCTGCCCCAAAGGGGCTTACAATTTAGGAGAGACAAGGAGGATAAACAGGGATACATTCATAAAGTTAAGAAGTCTCAGGGGCACGTGCCCAGCTTAGTTCCAGAGGAGAAGGGGACGCTGAATGACAAAGCATTAGAGGGAGAATCGGTGAGCAGTAGGGCTGAACTTCGTTCTTGTAATTTTTTTTTTGTCTCGTTGAGAATGCCGGTTCTCAGGTTGTTCCTGAAACTGAAAACAAACAGAACCAGCAGTGTCTTGGCTTAATTCTCAACGGCAATGAAAACTTTAATAATAATAATAATAACGTGCGCGTGCACAAAATGGCTGCTGGGCCAGTCTACGTACATGCAGCCCTTTTCCAAAATGGCAGTGGCAGCTGCTCTGCGCATGTGCGCACCAGCTGCCCTTTTCCCAAATGGCAGCAATGCCGTGGACGCCATTTTGAGGAAAGGTCTGTGCATGCACAGAGCAGCCTGGTGGCCATTTTGCATGTGCAGAGTGATTTTTATTTTATTTTTAAAAAAAATATTTTTACTCCGAGAAATACTGAGAATTCATAAGCAGCCTGTGTGGATGAGGAGCTGGGAAAAGCTTGATGGAAGAGGAAGGTTTTTAAGAGGGATTTGAAGGCTGTGAGGGAGGGAGCAGAATCAGTGTGTTCAGGGAGAGTTCTGGGCATGGGGTCAACATGGAAGATGGGAGGAGGAGATTCAGGGGTGGATGAGGGCAATGGCAAAGGAGCGAAACTCCTAGATGGGAGTGGAGCAGGAAACAAGAGCAGGAAGTAAGTCCAGGTTCTGTAGAAACTTGGGTCCGCCATTTTCAAACTGGCATTTTTGTTGACAGCCTTGCCTGGGGTTCCTTTGCTTGCTGCATGGGGGCATCCGTGACCACGATTAACAGGTACACGAAAACAATCCTGGAATTCAAGCAGAAACAGAAAAAGCTGGAGAGAAACTTAATGACTAAACGCAAGGTTCCCGAGCAGGAGAAAGCATGGAAGGTCTATGCCAGCACCATCCACAGCACCACCGAGGGGTTCGTGCATCATCTGCGGGATGTGCACAATTCGACCAACACTGCAGCGTTTGTACAGCTCAACAACATCCCGGAGTCCTGGCACGAAGATGATTGCTAAGGAGTAAATGGTGCAATGTAATATTCCTAAAAGAGCGAACAATTGGTTTTGACCCTCTATTTTTCTTAAAGAATTATAGTTTTAACAATTGTTCAAGAAGTATCTTTCTGAAGTGGCCCAAAGTTTAAGTCAAAGATCGCCAGCCGCTAGCTAGTGTGACAGATGTGTCGTCCGTTATCATTTTCATTTTTGTTTGCAAAACCCTTTTGGGTTTTTTTGGGGGGGGTGGTGGAGGGGTTTGTAAACAAAACCATTCACCTTTGGGGTTTTGTTTGTTTTTTGTTTAATTTTATTAAAAATAACTAAAATAAATTTTTTTTAAACCCTGCACATGCCCAGAATGGCCATTTTGTGCCCTACGCGGTGATATTTTATTGTTATAACGAAAATGGATGCTTTTCTTGGTTCGCCCTCATCCATTCTCATTACTTTTGTCGTTCGCCGTAGTATTTTAATTACTAAAACGAATGGAGCGTCATTAGTTTTAGTAATTAAAAAAACAAAAACAAATTGGACACCCCTAGTGCTGTAGTTTTAGAGCCTTTCAGACCAAACTAGGCCCAATGGGACTCAACTTGTCTCACTGGGTTTGGTTTGGGAGCCTCCCAGGCACAAGACCTCTGATTTGAGAGCGACGGGCTCCCGGAGGGTGGGAAGCCCTGCCCCCATGGAGCACCATGGCCTCACAGAGTTAAGGCGATGACTCCGCTATTTCCTGACATGATCCCATATCCTACAGGCTGCCATGATATCCTGGTGCTCCATGGGAGATAGGTCACTCTAGTTATATTGAGCCCAGATGGGGGGTGGGTGGGGCGGTGGCCAATGATGGGGGGGCGGTAGCCTATTTCTGATGTGACCATAGACCTTCCAAGCACTGTGATGTCATGATGCTTGGACAGGGATGTGGCCATGTCAGAGAGGGGATGGACATCCCCAATGTTCTGCCCCTTTCTCACGCAGCCACGTCCCTTTCCAAAAACCTTGATGTCCTTACACTTGGAAAGAAACATGGTCATGTTCTTGGTCAAGGGACGGATGAATGGGTTCTCCCCTCGCCCCCTCCTTCCATAAAGTAAATTCTGCTGGTGCCCATGCAGACAGATGTGTATCTAGATGCAAAGAAACACAGACTGATGTTTGACCGGCCAGTTTTTGAAAACATCCAAGGGAGGAGATTCCACAGCCTCCCTAAGCAACCTCCCTCATTACCCAACGGTTATGGCTAGGATGTTTTTTCTTAATATTAATATAAGATAAGCTCTTGTGAAATCTTCTCCGTGTATTTCCTTTCCTGTTATGGTTCTGAAAAAAGAAATGGGGAA
This sequence comes from Sphenodon punctatus, assembly GCA_003113815.1. Taxonomy (NCBI): domain Eukaryota; kingdom Metazoa; phylum Chordata; class Lepidosauria; order Sphenodontia; family Sphenodontidae; genus Sphenodon; species Sphenodon punctatus. The sequence continues at coordinate 5,646,342 of QEPC01011341.1, forward strand.
TCCGACTCAGAGCAACCTCAGCTCCCGCGAAATAGAAATGTTTTGTTTGTTTTTGAATTAGCACTTTAACCACTTAACCTATCTGATGCACAGAGAAGTGATTCCTCGTTAACAAAGCTTTGGGGATCAGGACGAGGAAAGGATTGAATCATTATTCAGATGACTTTAAAAAATCAGCCAAACAAACAGCTAAGTCCCAGGATGAAGATTTTTTGAGACAAACTTTCCTGAAGCCATTTCTGCTCTAGACAGCTGGTGCTTGTTTTTCTTTGCTTTTGCAAGTCTTGGGGGGTGGGGGGCTTACTGACTATCCTCAGGACTGAACATTAACACGGTTCTCTCCTGTTAGAAATTTACTTTTATGTTTATGAACATACTTTTTAATAATGCCCATTGAGGCATCTTTAAAAGTTCTCTTCAAGTTGGATAATTAAACAAGTTCAAAACCTAAACTTTCCAGTAACAATGCCCCAAGCAGGCAATTATCACCTGTCAGGTGAATCTAAACCAGAGAGGATTTCTACTTTTGGCAAGCAGAGAAAGGTGAGCATAAACAGAGGGAATAACAACAGGCAAGTAACTTTTGAGGGCTCCTTCTTACCTACGGCCTCCTTCTGATGAACAGTTAATTCGAAGCAGTTTCTTATTTCTGTTTTACTCCTGGAGTGATCGCACAAACATAAACCAGAGTTATTCAGGAGTTGGAAGAGAAGTCTGTACTCCTGAAAAATCAGAAATACATAGTTCTGTTTAGGTTGTATTTCAAAGTAACTGCTTGTGTGAGCACTTATCAGTGTGAGTGTAGTAAGTAACTGTGGGTCAGCGATCCTGTCGCAGCCAGGGTGGAAACTGAAAACTCCAGCTTTTTCCCAGACTTCAAAGTCTGGGTTCTGTAAACTCACGCGTATGGAAGAGGTTAGACGCTCCCTCCCCCCGAAGTTGTCTGGGCACCATTGTAAACAGCGGCACCAGTCAAATCCTGCATGTTTTGAAACCTGGACTTTTATGTCCCTGATATCAGAGGATTTACCAGTCCGGGTTTCAAAACATGCAGGAGTCACCTGGCACCACTGCTTGGGCAACTTCCGGGAGGTGGGGGTTAGCGTCTAACACCACCCCTTGCACGTGCTTGCAGAACCCGGACTTCTGGGAGAAAGCTGGAGTGTGTAAAAATGCTCCCTGTTTGTCACTAACTAAGGGGAGAACTTGCTTCAATTTAGTTGTCAAAGTAGTTTGGGGGGCATGTCTGAAAGTGGCCTAATAAAGAGTTGTAGTTGTACCTCAAACTTCCTGATGGTGTCTTTGAATTAGGGTTGCCAGATGCAAACCTCCCAACATTTTGAGTGGCCAAGGTGAGGCAAACCTGCCCCCTCGGTGAATTTAGCTCCTCTCCTGGATGAATAAACTCCCCCTGCTCACACACTTGCATACAACACACGCACCCCAATATTCCAAGTGCGTACAAAGGGACAGGTCTCCTACTTGTCATTCATTCCATCCTCTCCTTTCCCCGTGGCCTCTCAAGGACTTTTCCTGGGAGGCAATGAGGAAAGAGGTGCCTGAGGCTTGGACACTGGTCGGTCTCTCTTTTGAAAAAGGAGCAGTGGGATCCAGCAGCCAGAGGGCTTGTTCCTTCTAAATAGGAGCTGGGTGGGGGGGTGGGGGTGGGGTATGCACTGCAGGCATCTTGTATGTTAAGGGAGGGAACAGCTCGACTGCGCAGAGCTGAGTGCTATTAGGTCCCATGTCTGTCTAGGGGAAGTTTTGCACGCACGTTGCGGTAAGCATCTGGGTAGGTGCGATAGGAACCAGGTATCCACAGAAGTCTGGGACCTGGGTCGATTTTGCATGTGCTGGATGCTTGTGAAGTTAGAGACCATGCTGGGCCTTTCCTGCTAGCCTTTCCCTCCTTTCCGTGTGGAGACTGTAGCCTTCAGCGTCAAGGCCAGTTCAGGAAGAAGCCAGGATCAATTCCAACCCTGGTCTTTGGTCACAGTGAGGTGGGTTGGAAGGTTTTCTTCTGCCCTCAGAAGGGTGCGCTGCCCTAGTTTCTGGGGGAGAGAATACAGAGCCCGGCAGCATCCTTGGACCTCTCCTCTCTCAGCCTGCAGTTCGTACAAACTGCTACCATGGCCAACGGCTTCCCACATGGGCATAAGTATAATGAAGGGTATTGGGGATGCTTCCACCATGAATTTCCTCCCCCCTCCCCCCCCCCCATAATTCCAGGGTGTTGTGATGTTGGTTTGAACATAGTGCCAAGCCAGGTAGACTCTAGCTACGGTGCCTTTCTCCCCACTCCTGGAATAATTAAAGCTAGTCTCCATGTATTATTATTATTATTATTTATTATAAACATTTATATAGTGCCAGGCTGCCAGCCATGTGCCTGGTGCTGTACAGAACATAGAAATAGACGTCGTCCCTGCTTGTGGCTTACAATCTAAAAGACAAGGAGGGGGAGACAGGGAGAGGTGACAGTGGGAGAGACAGGGGAGAAAACAAACAAACATTCAGGCGGATGCGAAGTCTCAGGTGCGTGTGCTTGGCTTGGTTACAATCAGGTTGGTTGCAGCAGTCTGCAGAGGAGGGCAGACAGTAAGTATATGGGGAACGACTAGCAGGCATTGGGAAAGGCGGCGAGGAAAAAGTGGGTCTTGAGGAGGGATTTGAAGGAGCGGAGGGAGGGGGCAAGGCGGATGTGGGCAATGAGGGAGTTCCAGGCATGGGGGGCAGCGAGGGAGAAGGGTCGAAGGTGGTTAGGTGAGCAGGAGAAGTGAGGGAGGGGACAGAGGAAGAGCGGAGAGCACGTGCAGGAGCACGTAGGGAGATTAGGTCCGAGAGATAAGGGGGAGCTTGGTTGTGGAGAGTTTTGAATGTGAATAAAATCTGAACTTGTTCCCTGTTGAATTTTTCTAAGGATGCCAGTGTACCCATAGAATCTAAGTCCACTGTGGGTCAAGGGGTTCCAGTATCCCTCACAAATCATAGTCCAAAGTTATTCCACTGGCCTCACAGAGCTGCGTGGGGTGTGTGTACGCACATGCACACATCCCGACCTTTAGGTTGCCAAATCAAAAAGTAATGGAGTAGTGGGATTCTGAAATAAGGGACGTTCCTTAAAAATAAGGGACATTTGGGGACACACACCCCTCCCATATTTTCATAGACTGCCCAGTGTACACAACCACAGAGAGAGAGCCAGGTAGCAACTAGGGCTGAAGCCAAAATCAAAACGATTCTCACGAGAATCGGGAACGGCCAGTGAGATCTTGAGAAGATCTTACTAATGGTTTGAGATCTCGCAAGATTCTCAAAATCTTGACGAGGGACAGCTGGTCCGCACATGCACAGAACTGGCTTCCCTTTTCAAAAATGGCGCTGATGTGGCCTGTGCCATCTTGGAAAAGGGCCCACGCATTCACAGAACAGCCCAGTGGCCATTTTGTATATGTGCAGAGTGTTTTTTATTACTGGGTTGGACTGGGTCCTGAGGGTCAGTTAGTGCCCCGGCTTCAGGGACGATTCAATTGCTGCAGCTGTGATGCTGTCCCTGCCTGAGGCCTCTTGTCCAGTCCACCTGGTGCAGCTTCATGGGGTGGGACTGTTCTCCATGGCCCCCCCAACCCTCATTGGGCAGGATGGGGCACTATGGAACTGAAGGTGCAGGGGCCACAGCAGTAACTGCCTGGGAGCCCAGCTCAGCAGCTGAAGGAATAATGTTGTATTGGGCAACCCAGTAGAAATTCATGGCCCAGTTACCATGGGGCTGTGGTAACTGGATTCCTCCAGAAAGCTACTGCCTTGAATAAATGTCCCACTTGTCTAATGGGTGGGTGTAACAGCTGGGACAGTGAGTTTCCTGAAGGGTGTAACCTTTAGGAGCAGACCAGAGTTTAGAGGGTATATGTTCCTTTAAGAGGGAAGGGGAGTGGGGACTTCTGCCTCCATTGGCCACGTCCCCTTCTGGGGTTATAAAAGCTAGGAGCTTTGAGGCTAATTCAGGCTGTAGTGAGTCAGGGGCTGGGAAGGAGGGTCCAGCAGCTTGGGAGCTGGCCATGATGCAGGACTGCAAGAGGTCATGGGGAAGTGCGGGGTAAAGGACTATTGAGTGGAGAACCTTGGCGTGAGGTGAGGGTTCAGATCCTGCGGAGACTTACAGGAAATGGCCACACCCTGTTACAGAGGGTCAACTTTGTAACTGCCGTGTGTGTGCATGCATGCGTTCGTGCATGCTTGAATTTTTCGATCAAACACTTCAGCCACGTGGTTAGCCATAGGCCTGGTACAAAACTCCCTTTTCATTTTTGTGGGAAATTTCCATGAAACCTGAACAGCCATTGATATTTTGGATTTCGCCCATGGAGAAATTCCAATCAAACCCCCCCCCCCCTCCATTATTCCTGGGTTACGGCTACTAAATGCCATTGCTACAACCATGAAATCATCTGCAGCTTTCCGGGGTGGAGATGGGTCTGCAAATTCAGGCACTCCTTTCGAAACCTAGCAAAGGATTTGGGAGCTATGACTTAGGGTCCAGATGCGACAGCTTTCTGGCCATGCGTCTTAATGTTTCCTTTTAAGGTCAGTGATGATATTTCACTGCAAATCTATTGAGCTAGAATGGTCAGAAGAAGCTCAGCTCCTGATAAGGCACCAAAGGACGTGGTTGGGGCTTCCAAACAGAGTGCTGCAGGCGTGATGTCTGTTAAACGGGTCCCAGAGTGTCTGAGAAAACAGCCTACATCCAAATTCTCAAGAAAAATGGAAAAAGCAATGGCTTAAATGCATAATAGATGTCCTTTATTTAGTCGGGCTAAGGAGAAGTCCTGTTAAACTACATACAAGATCTAGTTTCATTGGGGAGATGATTCATAACCAGAAATGACAAAACTAAACACGCCATGGACCTTTCTACGATATAGTTTGACACTCTCTAATGTGACAAATTCGGCTCAGAGCAGAGATCTGTTTGCATGGGGAAACCAAAATATCCAGTGCATCAGTGCAGATAAAATGATTATGCTACAAAAGAGAGAAAGCATGTTAACATGCAAAGCTCGCACAGCTGATAAAGAAATTCCAGGCAAAGAAGAGGGGGCAAGAATGCGTGGTCTCTTTGCAGAGGGCTTTGTGAAACAGCTGGGCTGCATCATGCAGAGTAGGACCTGCCAACTCCGGTTGGCCATGTTCCTGGAGGTTTCATCCTATGACATAATGCCTTTGAGGACTGAGCTGTTCTGAAACTCATTTACGATGAGCAATTTCTTTGCGCCCAATGGAAAATAATTGCCAGAGTATCTCAGATTATAAACTATAATCATCGGCATGGAGCGTACCCAGGCACGTATGGAACTAACGAGGCAGGGCCACCTTAGAATTTGTGGGGAATAGGGTGGAAATAGGGGGTTGCCGTGGCTCCTGCCTCTTTAACACGACCTTTAACCCTTTTGCCGTGTGATTTTGGCTGCCATTGTAAGACACCCGAGCTCTTCTACGGCCCTGAAGAAGTTTGCATTTGGGGTCCCTCTGGAAGAGAATGCCGCTGCAGCTTGGAGAGTCTGGGTGGGGTTGGCCTTGTGGGGTGTCCAGAAGTGTGGGGAATACATGGGAGCTGGGGCTATACAATAAAACAGATATCAAAATATACAGTGTGCTAAAGATATATCAAAACCATATAGGTTTGTGATCAACCCCCACCCCTCTCTGCCTGTAGGAAGAGCCATGTCTTACAATTACATTGGAGGGCCAGGAGAACCGGGCTGAGGCAGATCTCTACTGGGAGAGCGTGTTCCAACGCGACGGTGCGGCTGCCAAGAACGTCCTCCTGTCCGTTCCGGACCCGCCAATAATGCGGGGCCTTCAGGAGGGCGTCCCCAGACAACCATAAGGGGCGACTCAGGGGGTGAGGTGAACTTTCAAATAAGCAGGGCCCAGATCGTGTAGGGTTTTAAAGGTCAAAACCAGCACCTTGAATCGGGCCCGGAGAACAATTGCCAGCCAGTGCGCTGCTCAGAGCGCCGGTGTTATGCGCTCCCAGCAGCCCGTCCCGGTAAGGAGATGGCGAGCCACTGCATTCGGCACTAGCTGCAGTTTCTGAATCATCATCACGGGCAGCCCCACATAGAGCACATTACAGTAGTCTAGCCTGTCGACATCGGGACAGCAAGGAGATGGCAGGGCCTGGGTCAAATACAGCTTGGTGTCATCCGCTATCGGATGGAGCAACGGGGAAAACCCTGGGCGGTTCCACGCAGGGGCATGGGTTGGCAGTGCATGGGTTACGGGAGTGTGCCGCCCTCCACGCCACCTCTAGACAGATGCCCAGGTTGGTGGGGGTGGGTAGACCTGGGTGGGAGGATGAATGGTAGAGAACTGGTTGACCTCAGGCAGGGAGTGGACGGGACCGTTTGGCAATGGTTCTGTGTGTACCTTCCAGATAGATCCCAGTGGGTGGTCCTTGGAGATTATGCACCTTCCCTGGGAGGCCTCCCTCGTGGGGTCCCACAGGGTTCCATCTTGTCCCCTCTCTTGTTCAAGGTGTTATATGAAGCCGCTGCGGGAGGTTGTCTGCAGCTGGGGGATCCGGTGCCACGCTAGCTAGGGCTGCTTGAAGGGATGTGTAAGGGCCTTTGGTGTCAGACAAAATAGAAGCCTAATTTCCCTCTTAGGCAATGTTGGCCATTGCAGCCAACAGAGGTGGCGGTGCTTCCTGTTTATAAAATACAAGAGGCAACGTTCTATGTTGTGGGTGTTAGGGCCACAGTTCTTCACAGCCAATTTTGTTAACTAATAAAACAAACAGGCCAGGCCAAAACTACATGAGGAAATATGGATCCCACTCTTGGCCTAGTGTCTGTGTCTATCTGTGGTAGGGAGAGGTGAAGGGATTTGGGGGGTGGGAGTGGGAGGAGTCCTGTCCTGACAGATCCACTCAGCAGGGCCATCAGGGAATTCCCTACCAATGTCCCCAACAACAGGGTCATGTCCTTGGAGAGAAAATTTTCCTGCTGGTCATTTTCCTCAGGGCCTCCTTCACTTCCTTATTCCTGAGGCTGTAGATCAGGGGGTTCATCATTGGCGTCACCACGGTGTAGAAGACAGAGACAGCCTTGTCTTGGCCGGAGGAAGAGGTGACGGAAGTGGGCCGCATGTAGGCAAAGAGTGCAGTTCCGTAGAAAAGGCTCACCACCAGGAGATGGGAGGCACATGTAGAGGCGGCCCGGCGCCGTCCCTCAGCCGTGTGGATATGCAAGATGGTCACCACAATGCGGACGTAGGAAGCGGCAATGAGGAGGAAGGGCAGGAGCAACAGCAGGGAGCCAAAGACGAACACTACCACTTCGGCTTCGGTGTTGTCGGTGGATGCCAGCTTAATGACAGCTGGCACCTCACAGAAGAATTGGTTGATGCGGTTGGCCCCATAGTACGGCAGCCGCAGGGCAAAGACGTTGACAATCAGGGAGTTGAAGAAGCCACTTGCCCAGGCTGCGGCCGCGGTCCCACCACAGAGACGCCAGCTCATGATGGTCATGTAGTGTAGAGGATGGCAAATTGCCACATAGCGGTCGTAGGCCATGACGGCCAAGAGCACACACTCCGCCATGCCGAAGGCCAGGAAGATGTACATCTGCAGGGCGCAGCGAGCAAAGGAAATGGCCTTGCGACCTGTGAGCAGGTGTGCCAGCATCTGGGGCACGGTGACTGTGGAATAGCACACGTCCAGCAGAGACAGGTGCAAGAGGAAGAAGTACTTAGGGCTGTGGAGGCGCACCTCGGTCCCAATCAGCAGAACCATCAGGGAATTCCCTACCAGCGTCACCAGGTACATGACCAGGAAGATCACGAAGAGCGCCGTTTCCGTGGTCAACCCCTGCACAAGGCCCATCATGATGAACTCGGTCACAGAGCTCTGGTTCCCCTGCTCCATTTGGCACGTTGTCCGGGCGCTGCCTGCAGCAGGGAAAGAGGCAATGAAGGCCACAAGAGACTTACATCATTATCTTTGTGGAGATTTAGGCCGATCCCTAGCCTGGGGCCCGGAGAGGGAAACGGTTGGATTGCGGGGTGCTCAGGCAGGCTCCTCTCAGGCACTGTTTTATCCTAGTCAAATCATGCCATGCATAAATTCTTTCGATGCTGATTTTTCACTAAGGGGGGTGGGCCTTTTCCCTTCCCTGGCCTACTTTGGAAATCTGTACAAGCTCCCCAGGTTGGCTAGAAGTTGGGGGAGGAGTGCTTAGCGAGGGAGAAGAATGGGGAGGTTATGGATCATGGATCTGTACTAGCTGTTTTGTTTTATTTGGTAGGCGTGTCCAATTAGTTTTCATTTCTTTAGTTACTAAAATTAACGGAGCCCCATTCGTTTTAGTAACTAAAGATACGAAAATAGATAAATCAGCAAACATTTTTGTTTTTTAAATAATTTAAATAAATCACTGCACATGCACAAACCAGCCACCGGGGGCTCTTCTGTGAATGCGCACCCTTTCCCAAAATAGCGCTGACAGCATCCACGCCATTTGGGAAAAGGCAGCCAGTCTGCACGTGCGCCATTTTGAAAAAGGGATTGGTGGCCATTTTGTGCACATGATTTTAAAAATAAAATAAAATTAATGTTTAATTTAAAAAATGAAAAAAAACAACCAAGGGGGTTTTGTAAACAAAAATGGTTGGGGTGTTGTCTGCACCTCCCGTCTTATTTAGTTTCTTCTCGGATTCTGGATCTGGCCTGTGGATCCATCCAGTCCCTATCGCGAAGCCTGGAGAAAGTGAGCTCCGGGGGGAGGAGAGTGAAGGGAGGAGTATTCCAAGACAGCAGCGATGTGGCACGCGCTCAGCCAGGGATTGGAACCCTCCCCTCTCTGAACAGCCCTCCGCCCCCCTTAACCCCAACCCAATTGGAATTGGAGCTTGTGCTCATTTTCAAAGTAGCCTATGGGAGGGGAAAGGTAAAATCCTCCTGGTTTTTACCTACAAGGCTATTCATGGCCTTGCTCCCCCTTATCTCTCAGCACTCATTTCCCACTACACTCCTGTTTGGGAGCTCCGCTCCTCCTCTGCCACCACCCGCGCCTGCTCACGGCTCCCCTGCTCCTCTAAACGCATCCGCCCCTTTTCCCTGGCTGCCCCCCATGCCTGGAACTCCCTCCCTGAACACATTCGCTCGGCTTCCTCCCTCCAAATCTTCAAATCCCTCCTCAGAACCCACCTCTTCCGTCAAGCTTTCCCTGGCTCCTCGTTCCCCTCGCCCCCTTGCTGAATTATCCTGAATCATCGTATCTTGTGTAGCATTAAATGAGTAACTAACTAGTAACTACACCTTTATAACTAANCTCAGAACCCACCTCTTCCGTCAAGCTTTCCCCGGCTCCTCGTTCCCCTCGCCCCCTTGCTGACTTATCCTGAATCATCGTATCTTGTGTAGCATTAAATGAGTAACTAACTAGTAACTACACCTTTATAACTAAGCCAAGCACATGCCCCCGAGACCCCACGCGTTCATGTATGTATCCTTGTCTCTTCCTCTGTTTCCCACACCCGTGTCTCTCCCCCCAACCCCTTGTCTCTCTTAGATTGTAAGCCCACTGGGGCAGGGACCGTGTCTTTCTTACAATTGTAAAGTGCCTGGTACATTGCTGGAGCTATATAAATGCTTAATAATAATAATTCATAAAAGGCTCCCAGTCCCACCCCTGATTCATGCCATGGATCCATCCTTGCGTGCATGTCCCCTCCATTCCCTTCCCCTGAGCTCACTCTCTTGGGGCTTGAGAGTAGGGGCTGGATCCATGGGGCCAGATCCAGGAATTGAAAAAGGGCCAATATCTATTAACAAAACAGAAAATCACAAAATGGTAAAGTGCTGGGGGGGGGATATTGAATATCATTTCAATATTATTTAATATAAATAATTTTTTTTTAAAGAATACCCGTAGCTAGACGAATAATATAGCAAGACTTTAGTCAAGTGAGCCTTTGGGAAGGGTGGCATATAAATGCTAATTAATTCATTTAATTTAAAAAGGGTGTGCAGGAAATGGTTCTTGGTGTCCGGCCCAGCCTTGGAAACCTCAATCTCTTTTAAAGGAGAAGCGTTGCTAATTCCAGGAGTCGTTGCTCTGACCCCAAGCTGCTGGAAATCTGGGTCCAGGATCGGCCTCCCTACCTGGCCCCCGTTTGCAAGACACAGAGCGACAGCTAGTGGCGGAGGAAGGCGCTGCCGGAATCTTGTGGCTGATGGTGTGAATCAGGAATGTTTCATTCCGTGATTCAGGGTGGTCACGGTTTGCATCGTTTATAATATTGCAGTGGCTATTCGGAAATGTCGTGCACATAAAATAACTCTTCAGTATAGAGAGCAGTAGTTCTTCTACACAATTACTTCAGCTTTAAAATTTCTTTTTGTTTCTTTGTTCTTGGCAAAAGTTGTGGCTGCAGCTGCACTTCGGAATCACTAGTTTAATTAAATATCTACATCAATCGAAGTGGTAAAAATAAAATAAAATCCATTAGACTAAATTCCTCACCTGAATCAGACAAAGCAGACTCCTGGGGCATCAACGGTTCCTTTCTCGTCTTCCCATAGTTCGTAGACAGGTTGCTGTTGGACCAGAGCTAATGTAATGCTCATTCCGTATCCGAATATTTACTGTAGCAAATAAAAACTAAAGTAAACAGGAAGACCAAGGAAATGTTTCCTCTTAATAAATCCACGGGTCGGTGGCATGACCTGGGTGAGTGGTTGGCTGCTTGGTAAGGCTGTAGATTCAAAGGTTTTAATAACATTGGTTAAATTATCGAGGAACTCGCCTTTGACTAGCTGACTAGAACAGATTGGGATTTCTTGGTCTAATGCAAAAGGTGACTCAAACCCCAGCCTTGCAAAGAGTTCTGTGATGTCATGGCAATCCTCGTGTGTGCCAAGTTACAGGTAAGGGTAGTAAAGTATTTGTAAATCCAGAGTCCAAATTATAAGAGATCTAGGAGAAATAATAATTATTATGAATAATCTATTAAGTGTATGTATACTGCCCCTCTGCCACATGGTGCGCAGAGTGCCATTGAAAATACAATAAAATACGGTAATTTCAACACAAAAGCGGAATCCGCTAAGACATTTGGATCCAAATTTAAAAAGTGTACAGATGTGAGGTCTGTTCTTTGCTGTGCTATGGAGTCCACTATATGGGGGTTCTATAGATGGTGAATTCTGTTCTATGGGGCTGTGGGGGCTGTTTGAGGAAGTCCTACAAACCTGGGGCCTGTGGGATTCTATGGGGCTGCGGGGGTATCTGTCCTATGAAGCTCTATTAATTTGGGAGAGCGGGGTCTGTTCTATGGACTAGACTCGCCCCTCACATTCAACTCAACCACAAGCCACTATCTGTGCCTCCCCAAAATCAAAGAGGGAGCAGGATGATTTATTTACTTCAACTTGCATCCCACACATCTCAGGGTGGCTCATATTTAATCTTATTAGCTTTAACAATTAACCATTGAACTAATTAACTCAACTAGAAATCTTCACAACCCTGTGAGGTAGGTTAGACTGAGAGAGATGTGACAGGCCCAAGTTCCCCCAATGAGTTCATGGCTAAGGCCAGTCTTGAACCTGGACCTCCCCTACAATCCAGTCCAAGTACTGTGCTCTTAACCACTACACCACATTGGCTCTCTCACCTTAGGAGAAGCAGAAAGATATGACTGGTGAGGGCTGAATTAAAAAAAAATCTCCTGCCAGGGAAAGGACTTAGGCTGGGGAACTGGGGCAGAGGTGGGCGCTCTGCTGAATCACTCATCACTAAGTGGGGGAGCCAATTCACTGACACGGTGTGTCTTTTCTACTTCCACGGCTCCCAAAATTTTCCCCCTGTGACATCGTTTTGAGACCGGCAACTGCAAGCATGCAAAGTCTATCCAACAGTAATTGGATTGCAGCCTCATTCAGAGCTGGCCTGACACCCTTTGGGTGTCTTACAAGGCAAGGAGCCACTTGCTCCCCCCTTGTGCTGAGCACTAGGTTAAATCCTCAACACATTAAACGTCTCCAATCCAACATTTCTTAAACTCCAAAAAAGTGTGTCCCTTTTTCTCTTTTAATGCACCACACCATACAGGCTCTGTTCCTTGCTCTGCTCTTGGGCAAGTCACTTCTCTTTATGCCTCAGTTTCCCCTTTGCTTGTGAGTGCTTTGGGGGCAGGAACACTCGCTTAGTTTGGGGGTATTTTGTGCTGAGGACACTGGGGTCTCTGCAGTGCTAGCAATAATCAGCAGAGTTATTGTTTCAGACAAGACGTATTTTGGAGTCTCAGAAGCCCAGCAAGGCACGGGGACGCTTCTGAGGAGACCTATGTGCTTTCTAATTCCCTGTGTCTGTGTGTATGGAAATAGGGAGCTAACAGAGAATCGATCTGGAAGTTGCACTCAAGAATGCATAGCATAGTTCTTTAATTTTCATAGACTTTTAGGATTGGAAGGGTCATCTTCCCAACGTGCCTTGTCATTGATAGATCAGTTATTCCCCCCCAAAAACCGCACCTCACCTCTCCTCTCCACTTTTCTTTCTGGCTCACTTTGGACGTCTGCGTGCCTCCAGACGGACAGCAGATCTGGTGCTGCCTGCACCACCCCGCTTCACCCGTAGGCTGGCTGGCCCATCGGAAGGTGGCCCCGCCCAATGTGGAAGTGGATTGACAGTGGTGCCCCAGAACATCCTGGAGCGTCCAGAACATCCTGGAGCACCGGTGGCGGCGGAGGCCAGTCAAACCTAGGACACCGGCTGGGAGTGTGTGTCAGCTCCACTCTTGGCCGGTCATTGTCCCAGCAACACTATAGAGTTGGTGCCGGCCTAGAGTGTTGGGCGATAATTCGCAACTCTGTGGTTTTGGGGGGGGCCCGCACGTGTCACATGGGTGGACCACAGCTAGGAAAACCCTCTGGGTCCATGTAAAGCAGACCCTCATGTGGCTTCAAGCTGGTGGAAATGAGAGTGCACCCCCACGTCCATCTGATTGCACCCACTTTGATAAGCTTTTCAGAGTCAACACACTCTGCCCAAAGTGTGTTGATCTCTTCTGCCAATGAACAAGTCCCCACATAGTCTCCAAACAATTAGCCCTCTTTGTAAATATTCAACTGAGTGGCAGCACAAATGCATTGTCCCCTTTCCAAACCCAGTTGCCACATGGCTTCTGACCAAAGCGTATCAGTAGTGGAGTCGCATGCGTTTATGAATCTTTAAAAAAGAATGATTCCCTCTCGCTGTGTTGCTTCAGGGCGGGATGCAACTCTGGGGTTTAGTTGATGTGGTTTTGCGGAATGAATGAATGAAAGAGGAGGCTTGAAAGAGCAATTCTCTGGTACTCAGATCAGAGCCGGCCTGGCCTGGCTGAGCCGGATCACACCTAGTTGAAGAGATTAAATCAAAGAAAGAGGAAAGAGATCAAATAAAAGACTTAGTTTTACCTGCTGTTGTTTGCTCAGCTGAGGTGCAGAGACTCTCGGAACCACAGAGACTTTGGCTTCAAAGGCGTTCCATCCAACGCAGACTGCAGGAGAATTAAGTCACAAGGTCGTCCTTTCCTTGCAAGCTTCCCCAATGAGTGTACGTTATAAAGCAAAGCTCCAGGCAGCAGGTCCCAAGGAGCACGGATTTCTTCAGAGAAAGTGGAAGGACCAGGGCGTCCCTCAGGGACCAGAGTCAAAAACAAGGACTGAACTTTATACAACCTGAAGAATCCAAGTCCCAGATTCTCAATTAGGCGGAAAGCTTTATCTGTGTAGAACTGAACTGCACAGAGAAACTAATGACTCCATCGGAGGGGCCCAACGTGGGCTTTGAGACTGGGTGTTTTTACACACACATTTCTCCTGGATGTTTGCTATAACATTCAGAACTTTCTGTGTGTCTAAATCACTCATCCAGATCTTAAACATCCGGATCTTTGAATTTCTGCGTAAAACTTCTCCCAGAACGTTTGTGTGTAAAAGGTTCTCCTCGTAAACTGCTTTGCTCCAGGCAGCTGGGGTCACTTGGTTTCCATGGCAGCCCCTCACGCCTACAGCTGCGGCTACTTTAGGCTGCCTCAGGGCAGTGTGTGTGTGTGAAGAATGCATCCAGGAACTGCCTCAGGGCAGCGTGTGTGTGAAAAATGAATCCGGAACTTACTTGTGGACTTGTAAACCCAGAAGATTGAAACATCCTGAACTTTAACGTGTGTCTAAAAATGCCCACTGTGTCATGGCTGCTAATGGGATAGATGGTTTCCGGGGTCTGTCATTTTCAATGGGATGAGTTTCTCTGCCTGCTGTTGGAGCGGTTTGGAGAAGCTGCCGTTGCTGTGTCTCAGAGCCAGAGTGGGTATGTCTTGGGGAGATGGAAGGTAGGTTGCAAGAAGCCCAGCTTGCAGAGTGGTAGGTACAGGTTGCTTTCACACCTTACTAAATGGGCTATTATAATAACTGACAATAATACCGGGTGTTGAGGTATTTAATTCACGGCTTTAAAAGAATGTGCGACTGGCTTTAACGTGCAAAATGTCACGTCGAAGTCCTGCATGCGGCGTATTTACACGCAGCGTGATTTTGTACAGCGCGTTTGTTGCGCACGACTAAAAGCGTGTGGTGATCCAAGATCTCGCAGCATAAAAGGGGAAATAGTGCATTCACACAATACAAATCTCCAGCATTTATAACACCTCGTATTATCTCAAGCAATTATAATACCCCATTTTTGTCATGAGTGAAAGCAGTCTTAGTTTAAGCATTCGAAAAAACTTCCTATGTCTTAGAAAAATTAAACGGTAGAGCAAGTTGATTAGAAATAACGTAAAAATATAGTAATTGCCATATTGGATTAGACCTTCCATTGAGCCCAGCATCTTTTTAAATTTAAAATAAATAAATAAATAGTTATTTAGTTCATGTTATACATCATCAATAGCCTACCGAAATAAATATCAAAGTACATGATGATATAAGCACACATATCTCAATATCATATCTATTATTCTCCAAAGTCTCCCCAAGATCTCATCCCCCCCCATCCCACAAGAAAAAAACCAAGCACAAAACATTCTACCGCATCCCATTCTCATCCTAACCGTACTTATAATTCTTATAACATTTCCCCCTGCACATCTTCAATCATTATCATTTTAATTAAAATATTCCAGATTTCCTTCCAAACATTGTGAGAGTTTCCTAAGTTATCTTTCAAAGTAGCTGAGATTTTTTTTCCATTGTAGAAACACACCGCTGACCCCAAATCTTAATTGGGGGGAATGCAGGTGACTTCCAAGGTCTTAATACCTTATCTATAGCAGCTAAACGCATCTGTTGAGCTGCCAATTTCTTGTGCGGATCAACCAGATGCTCTGGAAAACCCCCAAATAATGCAGTTTTGGGTAAGAAAGGCATTCTAACTCCTAGAACAAAATTCATATGTTCCCAGATATCCTGCCAAAATGGGGTCACTTTTGGACACATCCTGTCTCCGACAGTGACCAATCTCGATCACTTTGGAGACGTTCCCAACTGGTCATCCATTCCCTGTTGTTCACTCCCAGCTTCCAACAATGAGAGGCTACATTTCCCAACCTGCTTGGCTAAAAGCTCTTAATGGACCTACTATCCAATAACTGATTCAATCCTTTTTCAAACCCAGCTCTGCCCTTGATCACCTCCTCTGGCAACAAATTCCACAAGCTAATGGTGTGTTGCGTGTGTGTGGGGGAATACTTTCCTCCTGTCTTTGTTTTAAATCTACTGCGAGTTAGATTCATGGTGTGTCCCCTAGTTCTAGGACTATTCAAGAGGGTAAATAAATAACTCCCTATTTTACTAATTCCACAAGTTTTTGACTTCTGGTCCCAATTTTTTGTTTTTCTGTCCCGATTTTCCAATTTTATGTCCAGATTTACTGATTGGTAACTGGGGGGGGAAATGGTACTGGAATTTACCAATGTTTCAGGTGTCTGGGTGCCTCATCAGTAATTGGGTATTCCGTTGAGTACCCAACGTCGTACTTGAAAATGTGGGTAGTAAATGAGCTACCCCTGTTCCAACTCTAGTCTCCGGTGAATAACAACAGAACGGGTCAGATACAAGGGACAGATCCTCCCCTGGTTTGGGAATGCAGGGAGATGGTTACTTTCTTACATCCCACCATTAGCCCCACTGAGCTTCTAGCTCTGTAGAAACCAAGGAGCCAAGATAATTTAATTAAAAAATCGTACCCTCCCATTGCTCTATAGTAGCTTAGCAGTGTTTTCTAGTCATTCATACCCATGGGGGACACACACACCCCGACCAAGTGTACATTAGAAAGGACATTAAAAATCATCTAGTCCAACTTTCTGCACTAAAGCAGGATGTCCTATCTCTACAGCATCCCATACAGATGCTTGTCCAACAGGATTTTGAAAACCACCATTGATGGAGATTCCACCTCTCTGCATTGCCAACCTGTTTTTTAAAGTAAAAAGTATTTCCCAGTACTCTAAGCCCATTCCCTCTTGTTCCATCTTCTGTGACAACAGTGAAAAGCTGTTCTCCATGTTGTTTGTGGGAATCTTTTAGACATTTGTAGACTCTGTTGAGGAGTTGTGGAGATTTTCTCTCCTGCAAGTTAGTTGACAGGTCCGTGAAAGCACAAATATTTAGACCTAGACAACCAACATAAATTACTTTCCCTGAAACTTTGGAGGAGAATACCTCAAACTTTCTACTCTTGTCAGTCAGACTCTTAAAAGCACTATTTTTATGCACAATAAAGAACCTTCATCCGCCTAAGGGGAAAAAGAAATAATCAATTCTATCAAGAAGTAGGAGCATTAAAAAAACATCAGAGCTTTCCTCTCCCATTGATTTAGGACAGTGTTGAGAGCTCTAAAAGGACTTTCTAACCCTGTGAAACTAAATAGGTCAGGTATGCGGCTCATGCTGTAGGGACTATATTTACTTTTATAAAATCTCTCCATGCAGCTGAGAACTATACATAGCCATGGTCATTCAAAGCAAGTGGCCTCGGCTCCTGGACTTCTTTCCAAAAATAATGAAGAAATCATTTGAATCAACTGTAAATTAGCCTCTCAAGGGAGAACACATTAGCTGCTCCTTGGCTGCTTCATCATACACAGAGTAAGTTATTCTCTTTGTAGTATTTCTGGTAGGTGTTAAATGTAGATGTTCTCGTGACCTTTATCTGTTCCTGACAAAGATAAATTTGCTCCTTCCCACTCTGGCTTCCCGGTTTCAAAAATGCTTGTAAAATGGATCAGAGGGTAATCTGGTATTTCATAATGGGTCCATTTGGTTAAAGCGTACTTACTCTTGTGATTATGTTGAGTTATCTCGATCGTGGACAGAAGGACGTGCAAGCCTCTGATAATATACTATATCAAATTATTATGATGATGTAATATAATTGTTCATAATCATAATATAGTATATATTGAATATAATCAATAATATAATCAGCAATGTTAATTAATGAGGGCAAGAAGCTTAGTCTAGGGGGCTGAGCGTTGCCACTGAGTTTGCAAGCTGAAACTGATGAAATGTTGGGTGTCTAAACCAAGAGTGGGGAAATCCTTTCCTTCCCAGGGGTCTCTTGGGAAATGAGTCCAAGCTCCAAAGGCTGCAGAGACGTTGGGGGCGGGGACGCTAAAGGGCTGCACTCAGGAAAAGGAGGGGCCAGATCATGGATCTGTGCCATGGACCCATCCCCTCTCCTTGCGTGCATGCCCTCCTCTCAGCTTCCTTGTCGTGAGCTCGGTTTTTTTCAGCGCTTGGTGGTAGGAACTGGAGCCAAGGGCCAGATCCAGGAACTTGGTTTGGGAAGGAGCCAAATAAAAATAGCCATCGGCCACCCAACGTGGGGCAGGAAATGGTCAAACGATCCCGAAGGCCTAATTTTCTCACTTTCAGGCAAAGATGGGCATCCTGGCAGTGCTGATTATCCCTTTGCTCGTGATTGGAATCAGCGGGATTGTGTACATTTATCAGACGGTGGTTCAGGTAATGTCGAAATCAGTCGTGCGGAACAAAGTGGTAGTGATTACGGATGCCATCTCTGGACTGGGCAAAGGTAAGCGGGCGGTTCTCCTTCATGGGAAGGCATTGTGGGCCACCCAACACAGTGAAAGAATGGTCTCATTTTAGCGTAGGACTGTGTCAGGGGCCGGCCTTGTCACCGAGCGGCCTAGGCCAACTTCCCTGCCCTCCCCATCCCCCCTCTCTTTTGTCTACTTCCAGGGGGCTACTCTCCCCAAACATGACCACATCTCGGGCCCCGATGAACTGTGCCACCAAAGGGGCGGGAGTATGAGGAGGGTCCACCAGGGGTCTGGCCTTTTGTCTTCCCCCTTGGCCCTGCAAATACAGCCCTGGCCTCAACGGACATCAAGCGAGGACGGTTCTCTTCTCTTCAATCTTCAGCAGCCTATTATCACCTTCCGTGAAACAGGGAGAAGGGAGGATTAGGAACATAACTAGTGTCATACTGGACCAGACCAAAGGTCCATCAAGCCCAGCATCCTGTCTCTGACAGTAGCTAATCTCTTTCCTTGGGAGAAATACCCAACAGGTCCCAACCGGCAATCCATTCCCTGCTGTTCCAGCCCCCAACAGTAAGAGGTTACACCCCCGAAACCTACTCGGCTAATAGCCATGAATGGGCCTATCCTCCAAGAACTTATCCAGTCCCTTTTTAAAACTATCTACACGACCGGCCTTGACCATTTCCTCTGGCAATAAATTCCACAAGTTAATTGCATTCGGAGTGGAAAAAAATACTTCTTTTATTTGTTTTAAATCTGCTGTCAGTTAATTTCATGAAGTCTCCCTTTGTTCTAGTACTGCTTGAGGGGGTAAATAACTGCTCCCTATTTATGTGTTCCACCCCACTCATGATTTTATAAACTTCGGTCATATTCCCTCCGCGTCATCTCTTCTCGAAGCTGAAGAGCCCCAACCTCTCTTCGTACGGGAGCCGTTCCAGACCCCGGATCATTTTTGTTGCCGTTCTCTGCACCTTTTCTAGTTCTAGGTCTCTCTTGAGACGGAGCAACCAGAACTGCACACAATACTCCAGGTGCGGTCGCACCATAGATCTCTATAGAGACATTACGACTTTTCCAGTTTTATTCTCTGTCCCTGTTAATGAACGCCCAGGTATGAGAACCATCCCTTTTCTTTTTCATTCCCGCTGCCAGAACAGCTGCTTCTATTGCAAGGCGATCGTTTTTATCTATTGCAGCGTTTGAGAAGAAAATCAAAATGGGCTATTTTTAGCTGTCCTGGCAAGAGGTGATTGTATATGCAGCAACCGTCAGGTGGCAGGCAGTTCCTTTATAAATAGAAAAGTTTTATCAGTGGTAAACTCTGCCCCAAGCCACCTTTGAACCAGTAAAAGCTTTGTTTAAAATTTGTGAAAATATAAATTGGATTTCAACAGTCCTTGCAGGGCCCAGCACCAGGAATCCTGTCAGCTGACTGTACCTAGCCGCGGCAGCACCGGGCTTCCGGCCAGAACAGCGGAATCTGACCCCATGCAGCTGTGTGGGGCTTTGCTGGGGACAGTGCTGTGGCCTGCCAGGGGGGCGTCAATAGGGGGATCTGTGCCCATAGGCTCTGGGATTCACAGACACAGCAGTGGAAGTGCATGAGGCCGTGGGGCTGGGAGTTCGATGGCTGGAGTTCGAAACTGGCCCCTTGGGGAAAGAACATGCTTTATCCATCCCTATCCAAATTCCATCGTCATGGAGCAGCTACTGAGAATGCTCCTCTGGGCTCGCTAACTGTGTGAACTGGACCCCCCAATGGTCCCTGCAAGAGAACATTCCCACCGGCTGGAAGGAGGCAGCCTTTCAGATATCGGGGGCCCAGCACGTTGAGAGCTTTATAGATCAAAACCAGCAAGTTTATCTGACCCAATGTGGCAACTCTTATTTTCTTATTTCCCACAGATTTTACGCCCTCTTTTCCTACTGAGTTTTGTACAGAACCTTTCAAATGTCAGTCAGTGGCGGAGGCATTTGCGCTAACCTCGTCTGACACACAGTTCATGCTTGGGAAGCTTTAACAGAATGTGCATCTTGCTTCTGACAGATTCTGTCTTAAGAGGCTTAAACAAAGAGCAACGCTTCAGCTGCCTGTACATTTCCACACGAGGGCCTAGCATAAGTGCAAAGGATTCTGGGGAATGTCCAACTGAGCTTGAGTGCAAATATTCTGGGAGGTTTTAACAGTTAGATGTACGCTTGCAAAAAGTACAGCCTTGACCCCAGGGCGATTTCGTCTGCTAAATTGCAAAGTCCTCCTGATGGAGGCATCAAAGCGTAAGAACGTAGGTGCCGTACCAGGTCAGACTAATGCTTCAACTTTGGCTGCTCTACAGAAGTTCAGAATGGGTCGTAATGGAGGTATCCAGTGCCCGCCACCCCCCTCCCGGCTAACTTGATCAATGGCCATTACGCACCTCAATAGCATTCAGGAGAAATTTTTGGGGAAAGGTAAGGTTAACCCACGCCATGAGGCTTTGTCCTCCCGGAAGTTGCTTTTATACTACTTCCGGGACGGAGCGAGAAGGGGCCAGACTCTCCTGGAAGTAGTGAAAAAGCAACTTCCGGGAGGGCAAAGCCTCGTGGCAGAGGGGGGCAGGGAGGTTGGCCTGCTCCCCCCGGTCCCAACCCAACCCAACGGGGGATCGGGACCAAGAATTTTTTTTTTTTTTAAAGTCAGACTGCGGGACCGGCCCTCCTAGCCCACCGGGAATCCTCATGGTGGGTTGAATGGCCAATCCACCCCTGAGGTAACCTAAAGATTGCAAGGAGTCAGCCTTCAACCAGCAGCACCCTTGGGGTCCTGTTCACAGCAGCTGGCCCTGCATAAGAACGTAAGTGCCATACTGGGTCAGACCAATGGTCCATCTAGCCCAGCATCCTGTCTCCGACAGTGGCCAATCACGGTGGCTTGGGAGAAGCACCCTTCCGTGCCCTTGATCATTTTTGTTGCCCTTCTCTGTACCTTTTCTAGTTCCGCTATGTCTTTTTTGAGATGGGGCGACGAGAACTGCACACAATATTTGAGGTGCAGTTGCACTGTTGATTTGTATAG
This sequence comes from Sphenodon punctatus, assembly GCA_003113815.1. Lineage (NCBI taxonomy): Eukaryota > Metazoa > Chordata > Lepidosauria > Sphenodontia > Sphenodontidae > Sphenodon > Sphenodon punctatus. Next base: position 5,667,463 of record QEPC01011341.1, read on the forward strand.
AGGCATTATGACATCCTCAGTTTTATTCTCTATTCCCTTCCGAATTCCTAACATTCTGTTTGCTTTTTTGACTGCTGCTGTGCACTGCGCTGTGGATTTCATTGTATTGTCCACAACCACCCCCAGCTCCAGCAGTTACAATAGGAAGTGTAGCCACCTGGCTTCGAACGATTTTTCTTGAGTAGTAAATCATCCAGCCACCTGCTCCAAAAGTAAAATCCCCTTGGTAAGGGAGTATCGCTGCTCCCGAGTGGGAGAACAGTCTGATGTCCAATGTGTAAAGGATACATTTTTTTTATCCAGGAGTGTTATGCAATTTCTGATGGGGAATGGGATTTCAATACTCAAAACACAGATCCCCTAACAATGCCCCAAAGGTAAATTGTAGGGTCATTAGAAATAAGAACGTGAAACACATTTCCCACATCGCAGCAGATTTCTTTCCAGAAGGTTTGTATTACCGGGCAGTTCCACAATGACTGGTACATCGAGGGGACTGCTTGCTTACATTTTTTTTTACAAATGTTAGGTGATAATTTGTGGATCCTCTTAAAAACAATGGGTGACGTAAAAGCTCTACAAAGTATGAACAGCTGTGTTTGGAATCAGCTTCCAAAGTCCCAGGAGCATGAGCATTTTCCAAAGGCAACATATGACCTATTTATTTGACCAAGCACGTGGTAGGTGGGGATAGGGACAGTGTCCAGTGTGTGGTTTTTAAGTGGGATTTTTATGTAGTTCTTTTTTTTTTTGGCGTGTGCGCGCACATGCGTGTGCTTGTGTTTATTAAGAAAAGGTTGAACAGCCATCTGTCAGGGATGTTGTAACTGTGGTCATCCTGCATCCAAGCAGGGGGTTGGACTAAATTACTTTTGAGATCCTTCCAGCTTGATGATTCAAGGTGCAATAATTAGATCTGCATCATTGTTATACATCAGAGGGCGACCCGCACCCATTAAATAGAATTTGAATTTTGCCATCGTCTTCAGTTGGCTCAGAACTTCATTCTCTGTGTTCCCTGATTTCTCTTCCAGAGTGTTCTCGAGTCTTTCATTCAGTAGGAGCGAGGCTGGTGTTGTGTGGCAAGAACTGGGAGAAGTTGGAAACCCTCTACGATGCTTTAATCGGTGTGGCCGACCCCAGTGTGGTGAGTCCTTCCTGTTTTACTTTACCGTTTAGCCATGTTGGCATTTGTTTGGTGCTTTTGCTAAGTTTATTTATTTATTTATTCAACACAAATAGGCCTTTAAAATAGTCAGAAACAGCAGCAAAGTCGTATGTATGATGTATGTATCTATTTTTTAAAATTTTATTTACTGTTCTTCTACCCCGCCCCCTCCTGCTCACAGAGCAGCTCGGGGTGGCTTACAACATGCACAAATAAAACATAAGAAAAAACATACACATAAAATATCATTGAAACATTAAATACTAAAAATAAACCAAAAGGGCAGAACTCTGCCTGTCTCCCTCTCCGAAGGCCTGGTAGAACAGCCAGGTCTTACACTGTCTTCGGAAAGGAGGGTGGTCCGGGGGCAGGCATGCCTCCGTCTTCAGGTGCTTTTTAAAGGTGAGGCGGGAGGAGTGGAGATGGAACTCAGTATCTGTGATTATTCATGGTTCAGGCAGCCCACCGAGTATCCAAATAAGGATTCTTCAAGACACTTTGAGGCTGATCCAAGGCCGCAAGCAGGGCCAGCCTTACCAGAGGGTGACCGCCCCAGGTCCCCACTTTTTTCTCTACTTACGGGACTCACACAGCAGCCCACATTTTCCCCCAGGCCAGGATTCATGGCCCCCGCTCCCTCTCAGCCGGGCCCCAAACACGGCCGTGTCGTGTGATGCAGCCGCAAAAAAGGCTAATGCGATTTTAAGCTGCATTAACAGAATCATTGTTTCCAAGTCATGAGAAGTCATCGTTCCACTCTTCTCTGCGCTGGTCAGACCATATCTGGAGTCCTGTGGCCAGTTCTGGGCGCTGCATTTTAAGGAGGACATCGACGAATTGGAACGGGTTCAGAGGAGGGCAAAAAAAGATGGTCGGGGTTCTAGACACCAAGTCCTATGAGGAAAGGTTGAAGGAGCTGGGTATGTTTAGCCTGGAGAAGAGAAGACTGAGGGGGAGACATAAGTCTCCCACTGCCTGGAGGGCTCACAAAGAGGATGCCAAAGACTTGTTCTCTCTTGCCCCTGAAAGCAAGACCAGAAATAATGGACTTGGGTAAACTTTAGGCAGAACTTCCTAACATTAAGAGCTGTTCAACAGTGGAGCAAATTGCCTAGGGAGGCGGTGGACTCTCCTTCGCTGGAGGTTTTCTTACAGAAGCCGGACGGCCCATCTGTCGGGGATGCAGTAGCTGCGGATTTCCTGCATCGAGCAGGGGGTTGGACTAGATGGCCTCTGAGACCCCTTCCAGCTCTATGATTCTATGACCCCCTCTAGGACCCTGTGGGGGGGTGACACCCCCCCCAGGGGCTTGAGCCATGGAAGACTGAGAGGGAGTCCTCCGGGGGCCCCACATTTAATCTTTACCCTGGGCCCTGCAAATTCTGAGGCCGGCCCTGGTTGCCTGTGTATGTGTCATGCATGCAGATGGTGTGCAATGTGTTTGCATATATATATAGAGAGAGAGAGAATGAAACCCATAAAAATAAGAACATAAGAAGTGCCATCACTGGGTCAGACCAATAGCTCAGCATCCTGTCTCCGACAGTAGCCAATCACGGTGGCTTGGGAGAAGCCCCCAACAGGTCACAATGGGGGATCCATTCCCTGTTGTTTTCCCCCAGCTCCCGTCATGTTCCCTGATCCTGTCTGGCTAATAGCTGCTAATGGACCGATCTTCCAGAAACTTGTCCAAACCTCTTTTAAACTCAGCTCTAGTACTGGCCCTTACCACAGCCTCTGGCAGTAGATTCCACAACCCAATTATACGCTGAGTGAAAAAATATTTTCTTTTATTTGTTTTAAACTTGCCACCCATGAGTTTCATGGAGTGTCCCCTAGTTCTAGTACTAGCTGAGAGGGTAAATAACTGCTCCTTGTTTATTAGTTCCACACCACTCATGATTTTATAGACCTCTATCATATCTCCTCTCAGTCGTCTCTTCTCCAAACTGAAGAGCCCCAACCTACCAAGCCTCTCCTCATACGGGAGCCCTTCCATGCCCTTGATCATTTTTGTTGCCCTTCTCTGTACCTTTTCTAGTTCAGCTATGTCTTTTTTGAGATGGGGCGACCAGAACTGCACACAATATTCGAGGTGCGGTCGCACCATTGATTTGTATAGAGGCATTATGACATCCTCAGTTTTATTCTCTATCCCCTTCCGAATAATTCCTAACATTCTGTTTGCTTTTTTGACTGCTGCTGCGCACTGCGCTGTGGATTTCATTGTATTGTCCACAACCACCCCCAGATCCTTTTCCTGAGTGGTAACTCCTAGCTTAGTACCCAGCATTGTGTACGCATAGTTTGGATTATTTTTCCCTACGTGCATCACTTTGCACTTGTCCACATTAAATCTCATTTGCCATTTAGATGCCCAGGCACCCAGTGTCGTAAGATCCTGTTGCAGTTCCTCACAGTCTGCTCGTGTTTTAACTACCTTGAATAACTTGGTGTCGTCTGCAAATTTGATCACCTCACTCTTAACACCCTTTTCCAAATCATTAATGAATACATTAAACAGCACCGGTCCCAATACAGATCCCTGAGGCACACCACTTTTTACATCTCTCCATTGTGAAAACTGACCATTTAGTCCTACCCTTTGCTTTCTATCTTTTAACCAGTTTCTGATCCATAGTAAGACACTACCTCCTATCCCATGACTTTTTAATTTTCTCAAGAGTCTCTCATGAGGGACCTTATCAAATGCTTTCTGGAAATCCAGGTACACTATATCTACTGGGTCTCCCTTGTCCACATGCTTATTCATTTGTGAATGCCAAAAGAAAGCACCAAATGACTGGAATAATCAGAACGAAATACCCCAAATGGATATTAGTTTCTGTAAACGAAGCAGGATATGAATATTGTTTCGTATCCGTTTCAGTAGAAGCCGATTCAAATTGGGCTGCATTTGCCCCGGCTATTTATTTCATCTGTAATATTTTATTTATTTATTTATTTATTTAGTCCGATTTTTATGCCACCACCCCCTCCCGCCTATGCCGTTCAGGGCGGTGGAAAACATAATAAAATCAACATTAAAAGTGCGTATATATAAACAATAAAAACCAGTAAAATCACAATAAATCAACTACAAAAAGGCAGAGTTAAAAAGACTTAATACAAAACCAAAATAGACCCCCCTCTCCCCCCCAATTACCCGTCTCCCTCCCCAAAAACCTGGCGGAACAGCCAGGTCTTACGTTGCTTACGAAAGGAGGGGAGGTTCAGGGTCAGGCGGACCTCTGTTGGGAGGGAGTTCCACAGCCTCAACGCGACTACCGAGAATGCCTTCCTCATCATCACCACACGTGAAACTCGGGGGTCTCTGAGGAGAGTGTCTCTCGATGACCGCAGGAGTCGCTCTATGACGTGTGGGTGAGGCAATCCCACAGGGGGTGACCTGGGGCGAGGCAATCCCAAATATCCGCTATCATTTGCAATTGAGAGCCTACCTCCAGATGACACAACTCGGCTTGGGGTGTTGATCTATGATTTGGGAGTGTCTCTTCTAAGAAGTGTAACTAAACTGTAGGCCAGCCATGGAAACTAAGTGTTTGATTTGATGTAATTTGCATCGTTGGCTCCATTTGAAAAACTCCCAACTTGAATTGATTCGATTTTTAACAAACTCATCAAACTACTTGGAGTCAAAGTTTGAGATCATTAACCTAACGAGCTGCGCTCACTATACAAAGTCAAAGTTCTCAAGGAAAGTTCAATTGCAAATTTGAATGTTCATCAAAGGAACCCAACTCTTGAATGTAATTCTCAAATTTTAAATTCTCTTCTTCATTTCGGCTTTATACTTTCAGAAACCAAATGATTATCTGCCAGCTGACTACTTTTAGAGTCCAACACCCGAGAGAGTTCTAGAAAGGAAGGGTGTGATTCTGATTTAAAAAAAGAGGCCAATACCATTTTGAGTTGTATAAATAGAAGCAACTTATCCAAGAAGTGGGAAGTTAATGGATTTCTATACGTATCACTGGCTTAGACCTAGGTTAGAATATGGTGCCCACTCTTGGTATTCTTCATTTCAAGAAGGATGTTGACAGACATTTCAGCAGGAAGGAGCCATTTAGAGAGGATGTGGAATCTTTCACTGGAGGTCTTCAAGAAAAGACTGGATGGGCATCCATCAGGAATTCTTTAGGTAGAGAGTATCCTGACTCTCTGCAGGAGGTTGGGAGGGGCTTCATGGGCCTTCTGGTTCAACTCTCCGGCTCTATGACTGTAACATAAAGCGGAAATGCAGCGTGTAATCCTGCCCTCGTTGACGTAAACAGCTCAGCTCCCATTGACTTTCATGACTGAGGAGATCCCATCTACAATCTCCACTTACGGAAGTGGGCATATACAGAAATAACAATTGACTCAGAAATAATAAAGCACTCTTTTATTTTTAGACCTTCACGCCAAAGCTTGTGCTTCTGGATATCTCGGACCTAGACTCTGTCCATGAGGTAGCTCAAGAAATCCAGGATTGTTATGGATGCGTGGATATACTAATCAACAACGCCAGCATTAAGGTGAAAGGAGAGGCGCAGAGTGTCTCGCTGGAGCTAGATAGGAAGATTATGGATGCCAATTATTTTGGACCGATTACATTAACCAAAGGTAGATGCCCTGGTGCCTTTTCTGATGGTAAAAACCTTTCACCTTCACAAGTCTCCAAGTCAGTGGGTCATGTCTTTACGGGATGGGTTCTGTTAAAATCCCCCCTGCCCAAGTGTGTTATATGGGTATATAATAGGGATGGGCGAACGCGGTTCGGAAGTTTGGAGTTCAGACCGAACTCTGTCTGTTTGGTCGACCGAACCAAACTTTCAAACCGAACTCGAATTTCAAACCAAACCGAACCGAACTGAATTTCCGAACTCTGTTCTGTTCGCCCATCCTCAGTGGCAATACACACCAAAAAACCTGGTTTTGAATGGCCGAACTTGGTTCGGAAGTTCGGAATTCAACCAAACTCGGTCTGTTCGGTCAACCGAACCGAACTTCCGAACCAAACTCGAATTTCAAACTGAACTGAACTGAATTTCCGAACTCAAATTTCAAACCGAACCGAATTTCCGAACTCCGTTCTGTTCGCTCATCCCTAGTATATAACGTAGGAAGGATAATGGCGGATGGGTGAGCTTGTGAAGGATGGAAGAGGAAGATGTGGTTTGGGTAGGAAGACTTGGAAGAGACTCCTTGGGGGGAGAGGTGGAAAGGAGGTAGGGTGGGAAGATGTTAGTGTTAACCATGGCTCCTCTGAGAGATAGGGTGGAATGACGCTTGGGAAAGGGACTCCTTCAGATGAGAGATTGAGGAATGTGCAAAATGGGATGATTGGGAATGGCAAAGAGTGGGATTCTTTTAATATGTGTTGTAATTGATTATTTTTGTTGTTAATGATTAGATTTTTCTATTGTAAGTCTCCCTGATCCCCAAGGGAATAAGGCAGGGTATAACTACAAAATGTCTTGTGTGTATCTATCTGTCCTGAGAGAGATTACTTTAGCTCCATCAGCAGATATCCAGAGACAACGCTACTGAAATCAGCCGTCACTGATGTAAATTTTTGCAGACTGAGGACGCCTGATTTTTAAGAGGGGATAATGGGGGGAACTACCAGGAAATATTGTTGGCTATGGGGATAGGATGGACCCCTCCTTCAAAAGACCAGGGGCCTGTTTGCAACGGTGTCCGGAGAGAGTCTATGCCAGGGAGTAAGGAACCATTTCTCTCTTGTGGGATGTTTTGAAAATGAGTCTAAGCTCCGTTCCTAGAACTCGGTTTGCAGAACGAACCTGTCTCACTTGAATTTCACTTTTCTCTTTCTCACCAGCTCTCCTCCCCAACATGATCTCAAGAAGAAGTGGACAGGTTGTGCTAGTAAATAATATTCAAGGGAGATTGGGAATCCCGTTTCGCGCAGCGTGTAAGTTTCATGGCTAAAGCCATGTTTTCCGGCATGAAGTCCAGCATGCCTGTGAGAATGAAGTACTAACTGTACACTGATTGGGGTTTGGATTCAGCACAACAGCCACCTGGCGTTCGAGCTGGATACGCTGCCAAAGCCCGGCTATTGGGCTCTGGACACTTTGTGAATTTTGGTAAATTATTTATTATGGCATTCGGAATCTCACCGCAACACCAAACTGGCTGCTAAATGACACCGGTACAATCCCGGCTATAGATTTCCTGCCTTGTCATGTAATATCTCGCAAATAGTTGTTGCGGTTAAAAATGAACCTTAAGCTTAAAACTTGCTTGATAAAGTATTTTTACATTCAAAGCTTACATACAGAAGTATCCAAGATGCTGTTAACAGGTTTCAGAAGCTGTTTTTTCTTTTGACAAGTTGTTGTGTTATCCCCAAATGAAGGATTTTTATTTTACTTTCCTTCCTTTTACTTTATTCAAGTTATTGAAACTATATTGCAGCAAAAGTTATCGCCAAATGAACGAACTTTGTTTTATTTAGTCTACTTTACTGTGTTCAATTTGTCTCGTCTGTCTATCTGTCTAATCTAATCTAAAAACAGACAATGCCAGAGAGCCCAGCATCCTGTCTCTGGCAGTGACCAATCCCAGTTGCTTGGAAGAAGTCCCCAATAGGTCACTATGGGACAATCTGTTCCTTCCTGTTCACTCCCAGTTCCTGACAGCAAGAGATTGCGCCCCGCCCCCCAACCTAATTGGCTAATAGCTGCTAATGGACCTACCCTCTAAGAATTTATCCAATCCTTTTTAAAACCCACCTGTGCTACTGGCTTTGGCTGCTGCCTCTGGCAACAAATGCAATGAATAAATCTAATAATCTAATCTATCTGTTATCTAATCTAATTGATCAAATCTGTCTATTTTAATCTAATCTGTCTCTCTTATTTATAGGGATGGGTGAACGCGGTTCGGAAGTTTGGAGTTCGGCCCGAACTTGGCCTGTTCGGACGACCGAACCGAACTTCTGAACCGAACGGTCGAACAGTTTGGAAAAGCTCAGATGAGTTCGGGGTCGGGAAAAACATGACTTTGGGTGGGAAAAACGTGACTGGAAGGGGGAGGCAGCTGAGGAGCAGACTTCCTGGCACCAGGGGTGGAGACCAGGAGTGGTTTCAGGGCCAAAAATACAGATACCGAAACAATTTCGTTTTCGGTACCGATAGCACTCTTTTGAATGTTCGGCCGAGTTCGGCTAAACCGAACTCCGAACCGAACAGCCGAACCCAAACTCAGGTTTCGAACCGAATGACCGAACATCTGAATAGCGTTCTGTTCGCCCATTCCTACTTATTTAATCTAATCTATTTTACCTATAGTTTTCTGAATATAGAATTATGTTATATGAAGAGTTCAATACAGTTGGAGACTAAGGCGTTCAGATGATCTCTGTTTTCACCAGGTCACCATGCAGGGGCTCCCTGCCCAGCCCCCCAGTGGGGCCCCCAACCTGACCCCTTCTAGGGCCCATCAGAGGTGCCCCTGAGGGGATGAGGCCAAAGGGGAGGAGGTGGGATTTCCCCCCCCCCCCAAGGCCCCTGCATTTGATCTTAGCCATGAGCCCTGTACATTAAGGCTGACTCTGACCTTACTCTATAAAAACAGGTTGGGAACTGATAGTACTAATAAATAAAACCATCTCCTCCGGCATCTCTGGCAGCCAAACTAAGCCCTGGACTCTCCAGCCTGGAATACTAAGGCTCCGACATCATGCCCTGCACTGGGGCCGGATTAACTGGACCCTTATCCGTCCGCCTCTTAAAATCCCTTACGAAAGAGATTCCACCGCCATCGCCACCTTCAGCAACTTGTTCCTTTCCCCGACTCTAATTACAGTCAGGAAGTTGTTCTTCATATTTGCTTCCTGCTCCTTGTTTTCTTCATCCCTTTGTTCCTTGCTATGTCCCTACCTGGGAACTTGGTTCGTCCTCCTCTGCCACTTTCAAGCTGCCCCGGAATCTCCCTAACCCATTCCTGCCCCTTCTCCCGCGATGCCGCCCCACCCTTCAAAGCCTTCTAGAAACCTACGTAGTCTTCCCTCAGGGGTTCTCTGGCTCCTCGCCCCCATAGCTCCTCACACCTTACCCCAGGTTGTCCCTCCTCCCCTGCTACTAAGCTAAGTACGTGCGCCTGCATCTTTTCAACTTTAGGAAGGTCTCCCTGTCTCTCCCGATGTTCTCCCCTCTCCCTTGGCCAGCCTAGATTGTAATCCCCTTCGGGCAGGGAGCTGTCTCTAATCACTAGGGATGGAAGTTACGGTTTTGGAGTAATCCGAAACTGCTCACAATGGGCTGTTATGGGTTAATCCAGAAGATCCTGTTACGCCCTGCTATTTATGCATCCGGAGCTACGGATCCTGATTTCCCCCCACCCCACAATCCCCTCAGGCCTCAGAATGGTACTTACTGGCCTGGGAGGGCTTGACTGAAGCGCCACCGCTGCTGTGGGGGCTCCGGGCCCGGCGGCCATTTTGCACATGCATGATACAAAGCAGGGAGGAGGCCGTAGCGAGGGAACCTGCCGTTTTGCGCATGTAAAAAATGACCGCCGTCCTTAACCGAAACGGTGGCAACATCATTTTGGCCACTGCCATTTTTGTCACGCGTGTCAGCCATTTTGTGCACGTGTAAAATGGCCCCGGTGGCCATTTTGTGCCTGCGTGATAAGGAGCAGGGAGGACGCTGTGGCAAGGGAGCCTGTTGGAGCCCCCACAACGGCGGTGGCACTTTAATCAAGGTAAGACCCACACTGGGGGCTCAGGGAATGGGGATGGAGGAGGTTGGACCCACCCACTGCTCCAGGAAGGATGGTCGATCTGTTTCCCATTGACTTCAGTGGGGAAAATCCAAATCTGTCAACTTGAATTCATAATTAAATTAAATACGGAAATCCAGGGAGGGGGACAACAGAATTTCCTCCGGTAGCCCAACCCTACTAATCACAACTACTCAGCCCCAGGCTCATTGCTGGTTCTGAACTTAGTAAATGGCTGGAAGTTTGTTGTTTTTTCCCTCCTTTCTACCTGTTTCTGGTTTCCTTGACCCGTGTTGCACCCCATGCCGACGTGCAAAGAGAGAACTTAGAAAGAGGTGTCCCCGTGTTCTGCATTTGTCAAGGATGCCTGTCTCCTGTCGTTTTGCTCCTAGATGCTGCTTCTAAGCACGCTGCGCTAGGGTTTTTTGACTGTCTTCGAGCAGAAGTGCAAGAGTTTAACGTGTGCATCAGCACTGTGAGTCCGACGTTCATCCGCGCCTACCATGGTCAACCGGAGCCCGGCAACTGGGAGGCCTCGATGTGGAAATGTAAGACAGATAGAACAAACGAGAAGGCAATTGGGAATCAAAGCGTGTTAAGAAATAACACGCTAGCCCCCTACGCGGGACTGTGGGGTGCGAGGGTTCCACTCCCGGATCCTCTGAGCGCTGAACCTCATAAGCAAACGGGGTTGGAAGAGGAGAGGAGACATACGCCCTACGGTGCAGCGGGGAAGCCGGGTGCTTCCACTTTCCTCCGCTCCTCCTCGGTCACTCCTGCTCTTGTGAACCCTCCTTTCAAGGCAGAGAGGGAGAGGTGGACAGGGGAAACGGGGGAGGAAACGCTACAGAGTAGGGATGGGGAAATCGGAATCGGATTTATACTAAATGCAATACTGATTTTGATCCAATTCCGATTTTTCACTACAATTTCCCATCCCTACTGCAGAGAGAGAAAGACATCAGGACTGAAAAACTCGCTCTCGTGATTCTTGTGTTTCTCAGCGAGAATCATGATTCTCAGCTTGTTCTGGCACCCCAGCGTCTGGGCTGCATTCTCGCCGAGAAATGCGATGGGCGGGAAAAAAAACAGCCCATGGACAAAATGGTTGCTGGGGCGGTTCCGCACATCTGCAGCCCTTTTCTAAAATGGCACCGACAACATTGCCACCGGTTTGGAAAAGGGCCGGTGGCCATTTGGGGCAGCCAGCGCCATTTTGGAAAAGGGCTATGCTTGTGCGGAACGGCCCAGAGGCCGTTTTACACATACACAGTAATACACAGCAATCTGAGGCAATTTGCCAATCAGTTCACACACCGAAGCCAGCCCTGGCCTTGCTCTCCGGCCGCCCACTTCCTATCCCAGCAACAGTGGCTACGACCTGTCCCTTCCTCCTCCTCAAACACACGCCAACTCCTCTACAGCCTACCGGACGGCATGCTGACAAGTGAGGACGCGTTAACCGGCTCCACATTCTGAACCAATGCCGTGAGGGGTGGGTGATCCTGGCCACCTAGTAGATAACTATGAAAATACCCACTCGTAGGGACCTATGCTGTTGTCTGTCAACGCCCAAAGAGCAAGGGGGTGTGTTTGGAGGAGGGTAAGGCAATGGGTGGCCACTGCAAGAGGGAGAAGGAAGAGAGGTATAAGAAATCTGAGTTAACATACTGGGTGCTCACAGATGTGATGCTTCCGCCATCATCCCGCCGGGGTGTGGGGAGGGCTACGCCCAATCGGGGGAGCTCTGACGGTGGGAACAGACATCCCCGCCGCCTGCCCCTGCCAGGGATGGTGTTGGGGAGTGCGGCTGCCTGGCTCCGCCCCCGCGCTGTGACTGGCCCCCAGCCATGGCTGATTGCCATGGCAACACCCTATGGCGGGACGAGCTGAGAACACATGTTCCCACCGGGTTCACCTGCTCCCACCCGTCTGGGTGCAGACTGTGGGGCCAGCTTTTTGTTCATGGCCCACATCCGGCGGGCCCGGACTGAACGTTTAGGCATCACGCTGGCCCAGTTGGTCCAAAACGGGTCAAAACAGGCTAGCGTGATGTCTGTTAATTAACACTCAATCTGTGAAGATGCCCCAGATTTCTCTGAGTTCCTCTGCGTCGTCAGAACGGCATGTGGGGTGTATTGGGGGGGAGGGGGAGGGGAGGGACAGGACATCACTGACTTTTTCTCCTTTCTCCGATTTCCAGTCTTTTTCAGAAAACTGGCCTACGGGGTCCATCCGGTGGCGCTGGCCGAAGAAATTTTGCGCACGGTGAGCCGGAGGAAGCATGAAGTGTTCCTGGCCAACCCCACCGCCAAAGTGGCCGTTTACACCCGCGCTTTCTTCCCAGAGTTGTTCTTTGCCATTGTAGCCGCTGGCATGAAGGAAAAGCATAAAGTACTACTATTGGAGAAATAAGTATGTTGGTCCTTCTCTCCCTGGCAGTGAGCGACATGAATAAAGACTTGGTTCCAATTGACTCCTCTTTTATCTTTCCTGGAGTGTAACATGGGGGGCTGGAACTAAACTGAGGCCGGGATAGGTGTGGCAGGTTGAAATGGGCCCCAGTGCAGAAGATGGAATGAGGTCCCCGTCCCCGCGGCAGGGAACACAGCTGCACCAGGGTCCAGCCCCCCCAGACATGGGCCCCCTCCTGTCCCTGTTAGAGTTGCGCCCGTGCAACGATCCATCTTGCGGATATCCCATTTCATTTCATGCACAAAGCCAAGGGCCGGCGAGCGTCACGTCGTCTCCGGGTAGAGGTAGTGGAATGGGCCGGCCCCGCCCTTCAGTCCCTGGCTCTAGGTCAGGCAGGGGTGGGGAATGTTTTCCCTCCAAGGGGCCACGTTGAAAATGAGTAGACGTTAGCAGCGGGAGCTACTTGGCCGTAGCCCATGAAAAATACAACATTGCGCGTCTCACGGGGTAGATTTGTACCCCAGCCCTTTGGCACTTAAAGGGTCGAAGGTGTCAACTCGCATCAGGCCTCTTGGGGTACGTTTCTACCCCAGCCTGGGGCCGAAATCGTACCCCATGGGGGAAATTAGTTTGGTGACCGGGGGTAGAAAGTCGATCCAGGCGCCAGATCCAAAGGGGGCCAAATAAAAAACTAGCTGACGTCCCCATTTGGTTCTTGGTCCCGAGGAGGTCCCCCATCCTTGTTGTCTACATGTCATGGTACCCATGAGGCAAATGTGTCCCGGGGCAGTGCCCAGGACACCGTCCCATTGCCAAGGCAGAGGAGTTTGACCAAACTCTTCCATGGGGACGCGGCCACCTTATCGACTCCATGGACCAATGAGAGCCCATTGGGGGGCAGCGTAAACAGGGAGTTTATCTCTCTGTCCAGACTCTGCGGTGAAAGCAAAACTGGAGAAACTCCAGCTCAGAAATCGACAAGCCGCTCCAACCGCCGCATGGCCCAAGGGTTTTCCCCCCATAGCCGTCCCCCAAGGAAGTAGCGTGTCCCCTGGCGGAGGGCTCTCCCGGAGCAACTGTTAAATGGGCCCAGGTTGACGGTTGCTCCGCGGCCTTTTCGGCAATTTGCTCTGGCCGGCAAACCCGTGTTTGCCCAATGGCAAAATCTGTGCATGAAGTGACCAAGCGCAATGTGTTAAATATATATTTATATTGCATCTATGAATTATAATGTTTAATATCCTATTAATGAGCAATATACATTTTCAATGGGCAATAAAAATAAAGGAGCAGCTGCTGTATGGAAATAAAGCGTTGGTATGGTCTCCAGAAACTGATGGTTAACGCTGTGATGGGATGAGGGGAAGGAAGGGCATTTTGGAGCCCCAGGTTTGATGGGTGGGCAAGGCTGCTGCAAAGGAAAGTTGATGAAGTCCTGTCTGGAAAGACAATTCATGTCAATTGCACCTAGTCGCCAGCAGAGGGCAGCAAAGAACAATGGGAGACAGACAGCTTCCTAAAGGGCGTAAGGGAGCGCTTGCGAAACAGAGCAGAGTGGCGCAGCGGAAGCGTGCTGGGCCCATAACCCAGAGGTCGATGGATCGAAACCATCCTCTGCTAGGTACGTGGCTTTTTTAATTTTTTTATTTTTTTTAATCCCCCTCTCATTGAAGACAAAACAAGAAAAGTAAAATATTCCAAGATTTAGTGTTGTCTCCTTGTTTGAACTAACCCCTCTGAGCCCCTGCAGGCAAGGAGATGTGCTGGCCTGGGTCTCCTGCCCACTTCAACAATGGTGGGGGTTGGGTTTTAATTGCATCAATTCCATTCTAGATTGTTTCCCTCCCACCAGCTGACTCTAGAGAGCCAGGTCATCTAAAACACACCCAATAAACAATCCCCATGAGATTGCAGGGCACCCAACCGGCCACTACATGATTATTTTACACATTCAGTAAAAAGAGATTGATTAGACCCAGAGAGCCAGTTTAGTTATTGAATATATAATCATCATCATCATCAATTCATAATTAATAAATTCAGGGTAAATGGACTGGATTCTATGCTACTTGATACAGTATATAAGGCAGCATGTGGTTTACTCTATAGTATTGGTAATTTATAGAGCCAGTTTAGAATATTTCTTTAAACTATAATTATAATTCAGAGCAAATAGACTGAATGAATAGCATCTTATTATAATAGAGCAGACACAGCATCTAATTCGCCACACTTTATTCCATACTACTAGTGCTAGAAGAGCCAATTTAGTATATTTCTTGATCTAGAATTCACATCAAATTCAGAGCAACACAGGCCATTGACTCGCTTGCTCTATGGATGCTTAATTAGCCGTGCTCATTTAGTATAGCATAGGATATGATTTAGTGGAGAACTAGTTTAATCATATGCATATAAACATATAACTGAGCCCAGTGGCTACTAATTAGAGTGGCCAGTTTTGCCAATTGCTCCTTTAAAGCCAATGGCTAAATTTCCTTTGCTTTTAGTGGGATGAGGATTACAACCTAAATATATTATTGTTATTAGTATATAATTAGTATTATTATTGATTTATTTTTAATATATCTCCTAGCCTCGGTTTAGCCTAATCATGTTTAGCTTGCTCCATTGAGTAGGAAGTTAGTCTAACTGTTGCCCATAGCATAGGGTAACACGTTGAGTCCACTTACATTGACTTACTAATTGTGTAAGAGCTGTGGTTTAATTTATTATTAGCCATTGGTTAAGTTTAGCCCTAGTGCTTTCCAGAAAAGCAGCATGATTAAATGTATTTATTAATTATTATTATTATTATTATTTTATTTATTATTAATCAATAAACGCTTAAAGTGTTTGCTACAGGAAAAGGATGTCTGTCTGTCTTCTCCACACTCCTAGTAACAGCTGCTGCCCCTCAGGGCAGCTCCAGGGAGGATTTCTTGAAGCCTGCTAGTTAGTTACTGTACAGATTATTGCTTTACTAACTAAGCAGGGCCATGCACTCCAGGCTAAAGCAGTTGCATTCCGGTGCAGAGATGCTGCCTGCACTGTTTCTTGTGATTTCATGAGCTGGGCAGGAAGGGGTTGCTGGGAAGCAATGGGGGGGGGGGGATGAAAAACTAAAACAGCAGGAAATGTGCAGCTGTTTCTGCTCTGAATAAGCTTCTCCCAAGCAGCTTAGTCAGGTGGTTCCATGGTGTAATGGTTAGCACTCTGGACTCTGAATCCAGCGATCCGAGTTCAAATCTCGGTGGAACCTGATTCTTTCCTTTTAGTTAAATCTGTACCAAAGAACAGCTGCGCTGCAAGCAGAAAAAAAAGGAGCTGATCTGTGGGGTGGTTTCCCCCCCCCCTAATCTGGGGCCCTTGCTACTGAGGGCCACTGGAAAAGCCTGGAGCAGTTGCAGGAGGCTCACACACCCCTGCAGGGCAAGGAGCTGGTTTTTAATGTGCTGGTTTAAAAGCCCAATCAGTAGAGCCTTGTGCTTTGCTGCACCAGGTGCGGATCTTGCGCTGAAGTTGAGCTGAAAACAACACAGCTGACGAGGAGCTTTGAATACAGAAGTTTTCCTGTAACTTTGTGTGTAAATGGCCATGAGCACCACCTGGTTCTATGGTGTAATGGTTAGCACTCTGGACTTTGAATCCAGCGATCCGAGTTCAAATCTCGGTAGAACCTAATTATTATTTTAAATTTCGCTTCCTTTCCAGTTGTTGCAGGCAAATGAATTATCCTGAGCATGTGTTTCCCAGGCCAGCTATTTGACACAGAAGGTAAAGCTGAGTGCCTGCCTACAATGTAGAACATCCAGGTCATTAAATTACCATAACTTCAAAAGAAATGTTGGCTCAATATGAAAACACAATCACAATTTTGTTTACTGTTTTCCTTGCTTGATCAATTCTGCCCTTAAATTATAAATACAATTTAAATTTTAAAGTTTACATTTTCATTGCAAATTAAAATGTTAAATTTAGAGGGCTGGGGGTTTTACGTGGTTTTTGTTTTTTAAACATGCTTGTGGTATGTGTTTTTCTGTGCTTAAGGGAAGTGTGCGGCTATAAATCTGAAGATATAAATATCTTTATATGAACTGAACTAAAACTTTAAAGGTGAACCCCAGATTCTTAGTAATCAAAATAACAGGGTTTGTTCATGCCCTGAATTCCTTAAAAGACACAGGCAAGGTGGTTGTACTCTGGGGAATTTGGGTTAAAAGTAAAAAAAGACTTGAAAGGAAAAATATTTTTTAAAATAGAGCCAGCAATGATGCAAGACTTTTTCAGTTTTAAAACAAGCATTTGGCGGGTGGGGATAGGAACTGGTAGGGAAGTTGGGGGGGTGGGTTTGGGGGGGCTGGGGAGGAGTGAGGGCAAAGGTTGTGGGGCATCGGGCATTTTATATGCTGCTTTATTTGTTTTGTAAGCTGCCCTGAGCCATGTGGGAAGGGTAGGGTAAAAACTGGAAAAATAAATTTAAAATAAAAAGGTTCTAGTCCTGGTAGAGGTAGAGAAAAGTTGACTTAGGCCCAGAAGCTGAGCAATAAAGAACAGAGGTAGCTCTAAGGGTCAAAAATCACGTCAGACCAGGGGTGCCAGGAGGGAAGTATTTATTTTATTTTTTTACTCCGTCCTTCCTTTAAGAACGGCCTGGTGCGTGGCCTCTGGGCTGGATAGACGAATCTAAGGCCCTTTTTACACAAGTCGCTCCCACGCATGGACGTTTCTTACTCTGATAGCGCGAAGGCGTCCTGCTCCCATCCTTGGAGCCAGTTTTTGAGGGCGCCTCGTAAACAGTTGGGGCAACATATTATTGCTGAAGCGAGTCCAAAGGCGTCTCTCAATGAGTCACCTTTTGTTTTCCTCGAGGCAGGTCTCGTGACAACTGTGTACCATAAACCGAAAGAAAAATGATCTTGCTATCTCGTTGCCCAGCCTGTCTGGGACGCATGGCTTTCTACAATCAGCCCCCTCCATCCCTGGGAGCAGCAGGGCGGAGGGCGGCAGTGATAGCAGTTACTAAGAAGCACCCTGTCTCTGAAGGGCGCAGGGAAGCTCCACCGCGCGTCAAATGATAATGTGTAAAAGGTCACAGGGGTAAATGTTTGTGGTGCTCAGGTGTAGGAGCCGCAAACATGAAATGCTTACAGTCAACCATTGGCCTGTTTTCCTCTGACCTGCTTTGAAATCGAGAGAGAGACGGTAGTTGCCCACCGTGTTGGTCCCAAACGTAAGAGATGGAAACAAAGAGGTTCCGATAATTATTACGTAGTTATACAGCGCAAGCGATGTACCGGGCACTCTACAATTGTAAGTTAGAGACAGGTCTCTGCCCTGAGGGGCTTACAGTCTCCGGGAGACAGGAAGTTGAGATGCCATAGCTGCATGGGCATAGCTTAGTGACCGAGGAAGAGACCCTGACCGGTAGGGCAGAAGCAGCAGCATCAGCGAGCGGTGTCCGGGGGTGAGGAGTTAGTCTAGGGAAGGTCTAATGAAAGAGGGAGGTTTTTAGGAAGCATTTGAAAATTGGGAAGGGGCAGGTGACTGTGTTCAGGAACGGAGTTCCGGGCGGGGGGGCAACGGGGGAGAAGGGGCAGCATTTCTAGCAGCAGGAGACGCACCGGACGTCCCTGCCCATCGCTGGAATCCCAGCGGACTCGTGCATTATTTTTGTACCTCAACATCAAGGTCTTTCAAATGCGCTTTTAAAAATAACGCGTGAGCCAGGATTCCAACAGCGGTTGGCGACTTCCGGTGCGTCTAAACGCCTCCCCACGTGATTCTTCTCAAGGCATGTTTTTCAATGCGCTAAAGCGGCCCGCTCGTCTAAAAGCGGCCTCGGGACGTTAACGTACGCGATGGCAGATCGCTTTGTCAGAGTTTGGCGCAGACCTCACCTGCATGTATGTGCAGGGCGCTGCCTGATGTTGGTCTAGGATTGCCCTGGGCTGGGTTGGTGGCAGTCGTCGTCTGGGCTAAGGTCCACCCAATCGGGCAACGCGGACTACAACGGGCTCTAATGTTTGTTGGGGCCGGCCGTGCCCCGGCCTGGATTGGGTTGGGTCTACCATGAATGCCCATCATGATGGGGGACAGGGGCTTGGGAGAAGGTGGTCGACCACATGTTTGTGGCTGCCCTCCCCCAGGCTCTGGCTGTGGGGGAACGTCTGGTTTGCAGCCTGACCTGGCCTGGCCCGTGCCGCGGTGGTGGCTTCCTGAGCCAGGCCGCGTCAGGATGGCAGCGCAGTGCCGTCGCCTTTGTTAACACCCTCAGGTACAAGGAGAGAGCTGTCCTGTATTGAGAAGCGGGACAATTAGGATTTCCGCTGGGAGGCTGCACCACCCCACAGTGAATCAAAAATGGAACAAGTGAGCTGGGAAATTTGCCATTGTTTTCCTCTTTGAATTTTTTTTGTTTTGCCGGGGTGGGAAAGCGAGTGGAGCTTGGATTCTTGGCAAAGCTGCACTTACAATGGAAAACTTCCCCCCCATAAAAAGAAATACAAATCATTTTACTAAGAAATAAGAAAAAAAAAAAAAATCAGATTCCCCCCCAGCCTGAAATTCTAATTCTAATATAGCATCGAATATTACACACAGCCTGCGAGGATCTTCTGTCGGATGGAAATAACCGGACTGCTTCCACCCTCGCTATTGCCACACGACAGAGCTATTCAGACATTACACAGAGGCAAACCTGTGGGGCTACCAGCTGTGAGAGAGACATCTGAATGCAGCGACACCAGTTCCTGATATTTTGAGACACCCTGTTTTCAAGGGGCAGGCCCTGTTCTAACGGGTTGGTTTGCTTGCCATGGCTACATTTTGTGGGTGTAAAAACTTTTGCGATCACCCCTGAACGGACTCTGGATTTAACTTGTTCTAACACGGATTAGGCATTTGGGTGAACGTGCGGGACTGTCCTCCTGCCTTGCCATGGTTTTACCACCTGATAAAACATGGTGGCTGAAGGTCCTCTCTCCGCAGCAATGGGTAGCTTCACAGACGAAATGAAGCTCTGCTGAAATCTCTAAACTACTGTTTGAAAGTCTCCATTCTGAATTAAGAAGGGGACTCCTTTCGTAACATGGTGAAGAACTAGGATTTAATTGAAAAAGAATCAAAACCAAGGGGCATTTTTTTTTTTCACAAGCTCAAATCAATCTACATTTTCCTTTAAAAAGTAAATAAACTGTACAGCAAGACTGAGATCTATATACATACGTATGCATATCATTTATCAGCCAGCTCTAAACCATATATACACATAGCTCCGTATGTACAGACAAACAGAATGAGAAACGTGAATGACAAGATTATAATTGCATTGACGGGATCAGGAGACCGTGTAGCGAACCAAGAGAACAAAGTTAAAGAAGTTCCATTTGGTGCCGTCAAGAGTCTCGTTCACAAGCGCCTGTCGAGAGGCAGCGGTCGTTCTTTCGCAGTTGAATGGACAAGTCTTTCCCCGCTGCCCTCAGCTCCTATCCTGGCACAGAGGTAGATTTCTACTGACATTCGGCTATCGCACTGCTTCCAAGCAACACTCTTATTTTACAACCCGCCTCGGTTACCTCCCCTGGAAGCCGTGCTTGTCAAGCTAAATGCGCGTACCCTGAAACGAGATCACCACTCTTTGTTGTTCTAGATGTGGGGGAAAAGCGTCAAACCCATGAGGCCCATTTATACCAATTCTTTTTCCCCAGCAAGACCATGCATTTTGGAACCATTTTTGGTTCTGCCTTCCTTTAGACCTGCTCTGATTCAGAGCCAGCCTTATGCAATACCCCTCGTCCTGCACTTTGCAGGAGCCGCAGCAGCAACTGCAGGATTGCGGGCAACGGCGGCGTCCATCTTGAATTTGGAGATGGCCATGCCCTCCGTGTACCCTTCCCAAAATGGCGTCCATGCAC
Organism: Sphenodon punctatus; assembly: GCA_003113815.1. Lineage (NCBI taxonomy): Eukaryota > Metazoa > Chordata > Lepidosauria > Sphenodontia > Sphenodontidae > Sphenodon > Sphenodon punctatus. The sequence goes on from QEPC01011341.1 coordinate 5,687,716, forward strand.
AGGATGCAAAAAATAAAACCCACCCACCCAGAAGCACTAATGGTTTCTGCTATCTCCCTGCAACGGGTTCAAAATTAAGTTTTTCGTTATTAGAGGTACTCTGAAAAATTAACTCCTTTCTCAGCAGAGATCTGGGGTCACCAAAGTGACCAAGTCCAGCACTGGACATGAGTGGGGAGAGGCTAGTGACGGAACACTAGAGTTCTAGTGCAGCGCAAATAGCAGAAAGCACCCACCCGATGAGCGAAATAAAGGAATTGCAGAAAGGCTACCAAACCGCCTCCCTGTCACCGCCCTTTGTAGAGAGAAGAGGAAAGGTGGCGATACAATCATCTAGACCCAGTATCTCTCGGCCAGGAATAAATGAGGATAATATTTTGTATTGCTTCTCCCACCCACCCCGCTGCATTGTAGCATCAGTTCACCCAATGCCATCTTCCTTGCAGTTAGGGTATCGGTCGGAGTCTGTTGGCCCAAGGTTCAGTGTCTGGATAGATCTCTTAATCGTGCAATGGGAGGGAAGAGGGGAAGGCATGAACTACATTTAGATCCAGTGTTGCTTTAGAGTTTTACATTCTTTGCAAATTCATCCCATTTTGGTTAATGACATCAAGTCCGAAGTCCTTGGTGACGGACACTTAACGTGACGCTTCCTTGAAATAACACTTAAACCCCCAACAGCGGCTACTCTCCCCAGGGAAATGAGTTGGGTATGCACGGACGAAGATGAAAGCACCTAGCAATGGGGCCCCAGTTCCGGAAGGCAGCCTCTGTTTGCGTTCATTTCACTGGGAGCCGAGAGCTCCATGTACCTTACAGAAGAGCAGGATCAGGCTCTTGCTAAGTAAGGAAACTCAACATACAGGAGATAAAGTCGCAATCCAGGCGCAGCAGGGAATGAAGGCATTTTGGAATATGAAAAGAAGCAATGGTTATGTGTCTTTACAAGTCAAAGGCCCCAATAGGAAAATGTTATCGCTGATATGTCCGGCCAGTGCAGAACTTCTCTAGTTGCATAGAATATTTCCAGCGCCGCGTTGCCCACTGACCTATGCAAAGTCTTTCCATCTCTTGGGAATCCCGTGGGTCACCACTTGATATCCAAGCTGGCGGCGGCTTGGTCTACGGTGCAATATTTGGTATGCAGAGTTTCCTGGACTTTTCGGGAGTCTGTCCCTTCAAGCCAGTCCTGGTAGAGCTTTTGAACATGCGTGTTGGTTTCCGGGAGATGGACGGGAATGGCGGCGTACGCTTCCTCCATTTGACCAAGCAAAGCTTTGTCCAGTTTGCCATCTTCGGTCTGGGCTTGCCCTTTGCCATTTAAACACCCTAGAAGGAGACAGGCACAGCCGGGAGATGGGATTAGTTTGCACGGGTGGGGAAAATCCATATGGAAAATGCATATAACTTTGGGTCTTAACTAGGGATGGGGAACCTTTCCCCTCTCATGAGCCACTCTGAATATTAGCCTTATTTAATCTCAATTGTTATCCACCCTTTCCCTTAGGCTCAGAGTGGCTCACATTTCAACATTAAACTAATCAACTTATTAAGTTTAATATCTAACCATTAACATTAAACCAATTCACTCAACTAGTAATCCTCACAACAACCCTGTTAGGCAGAGAGATCTGGGACTGGGCCAAGGTCACCCGGCGAGTTCATAGCTAAGGTGAGTCTTGAACCAGAACCTCCCCCTACAACCCAGTCCCACTCTGAACCACTCCACCCCACTGGCTCTCTGCTGGCCACACTGAACAGAATCCAAGGGCATAGTAAAATATGGATTCCCAAGCGGGGAGAAGGGGGCGTTCTCCCTGATGTAGCTGTTTCCCCTGGCTGGAGGAGAGCCCATTCCAACCTAGCTACGCCCCTGACAGAACCATCGAATTGTAAGAGTTGGAAGGAACCTAAAAGGTCACATCTAGTCAGTGTTTTACAGGGCCAGAAGCCACATCCCCTAGCCCAGAGCTTGGAAATGAATCCTCTTCTCCAGCTAGCAACCCAACCACTGGATTAACCTGCCTCTCTACAGCTGAACAGCAAACAAAAGATCTCATGGATTTGAATCTATAGGATGGCCAGCACAGGATGTAGAGAGAGTCACGAATGAAAAGCCTAATAAGCCACCCAGAGTTTTGGGACACATTCTGGACACAACGGCCCATCGAGAACAGCATCCTCTCTCCGACAGACGCCAACTCTGATCGCTTTAGAGAAGTCTGCAACAGGTCATAATGGAATATTCCATGCCCTGCTATGAGCACTCATCCCCAAACAGTCAAAGGGAACATCCCCCCGACCAGCTTTGACTAATAGCCATTTCTGGACCAATCCTATGGCAATAAGGATCAACGGATTAATTGTACATTAAGCGACCCACCCCACCCCCTTTGGCGGCCTTAAATAAGCTACCATTAATTTTGTAGGGAGCCTCCTAGCCCTAGTCTTCTGAAGAGAGAGTAAACAGCTCCCTATTTACTTTTTCTGTACAAATCATAATTTTAGAAAGTTTTCTCATTTCCCCCTTTAGTGGTCTCTTCTCCAAGCTGAAGAGCCCTAACCCAGTATTTAGTCTCTCTTGGTCCAGAAGCTGTTCCATGCCTTTGATTGTCATCACCTAAATAAGCAGGATTGCCCCTGAAAAATCTGAAAAGATGTATTTGAGGACATTTGTTTTGCCAGCTATGGTGAACTTCTTGCTACCTGTTCAAAATGAACAAGCATCATAGAAGCATCTCATTCTACGACCTCATTATAGCACAAAGACCCTTTCTGTTCTTTCCCTTACCTCCAGGGTAGGCAAGAACCTCTACGAAATGATAGAAGCACTTTCCCTTCTTCAGCTTCAAGACCATGTTTTGGATGTTTCTGAAGCCATACGCTGCTGCAAAACATAACACCGTCTCCCCGTTCTTCTCCAGCGTGACCTCCTGGAAATCCTTGTTTCTGTGAAGGCAGAGAACGATCCTGAATGGTTGAATTGTAGTGAGATCAGGGCATTAAGAGGTGGCAGCAGAGAAAGCTTTGGGACTCCCGGGCAAGACTTCTATTATTGATCATCTCCTAGACCGTCAATAAAAGGTCGTCAATTGGAGTGGCGACTGCAGGACAAATATCTATTTTACATGTCAGCAGCTCTTATCAAACAAGAGCTGATAACAGTGATTCTCCAGTGGCGAATTGTTATTAATTATCTAAACCGTGCTAGCCATGTACCTGGCACTGAACAATTATTAATTAGAGACAAGTCCTAGCCCAAGGGACTTATAATCTAGGAGAAACAAAGGAGAGGGGAACATCAGGCAAGACAGGGATGAGGGCTGGTTCGAAACAGCCATTCCATTTTCACGGAGAAAACGGAACAGCCGCGGGAGCTTCGGAATTCAGATTGAAAAGATATTTTGATCAGCATTCCAACCAATCGGCTTAGCTGGGCATGCACAAAATGGCGACCGCCCTACACCGAAACGGCGGCTGCCATTTTGGTGTAGGGCAATGGCCATTTGGGGCAGGTGCAAAACACCGGTTCTTGGTGGTTGTTTTTTTTATTGGTCCAACCAATATTTTGTACGATCCAAATTCCAACCAAAAACACCCAGTTCCATCAAAACTGGAAACTGGGCAAAAATCCTGTTTCTGCCCTAACCGGGATACATTAATGAAGTTGAGAAGTTGCCCGGTGCACGTGCTTAGCTCTAGTTACAGGGGAGAACGGGACTCTGGATGACAGATAGGAGAGGGCGCATCAGTGGAGCGGACTGAGGGGATGAGGAGCTCGGGAAAGTCTGACGGAAGAGGTAGGTTTTCAGGAGGGATTTGAAGGGGTGGAATTCCCACGTGAATTTAAAAAAAAAACAACAAATAGCCACAGGTTGATTTTGAGAAGGAAAAATAGCTAGTGGGCTCATACCAACTCCTACTCAACAGAGAAATCCAACATCCAGCTTACTTCAGAACTTTGTAGGTGATTTCCTTCACTTCCATATCAAACAGCTCCTTTGCTGCGTGCTTAAATATGTGCTCTAGGTAGCCATCGGATCTCCTTCCGTCGTGCCGTACCACCTCGCCCTCCTTTAGGTCGCTGAATCTTAGACAACAGAGGAGGGAGAAAAAAACAAAATAAAAATGGCCAAATTTGATTCGCTTTGCTTCCAAAAAAAGAGAGAGAGAGAATCCCCCCCCACCTCCTCCTTTTGTTTCCAGTGGCGTGTTCATAAGATCCATTTTCGGGCGCATGGGAAAACGGAGGCCCATGAGGAGGGCCAAGCTATGCTAGGGGTCTCCCTGTCCGGCCAGGAGCTGGGCAGTGTTAGAGATAGGCAGGACTGGGAAGGAGACTGTGGAGGTTAATAAATGTGACTCTGGCCAGACTGAGAACTACTGTCAGTTGTTAGCGGGCGTCTGTTAGCGGGCCGTCAGATGTGGACCCGCTACAGCCCCTGACTGCATAGGCGGCTACCCAGGCATCGGCCCAGAAGGAACCATGGTGGCCCACAGTCCGGGCCCGGGGACCACCCAGGCGAAGCACAGTGAGCATGCGTGTTTGTTTGCAACACCATCCCGGCCCTGGCACGGAGGCCACCATGGCTGCCTGTCATAGCGGGGGAGTGGGAGATGCCAACTGCTTCTCTTCCGGCCACCCCTCCCCGGCTTGGCCGGGTCGATCTGTCGGGACGTCTGTTCCGTTCCCCGACCTCACCTGGCCGGGGGTGGCCCCCCATCCCTCGCCGGGACATGTGGCCGGCGTGCCGGCTGCACCTATATTAACCCCCAGTGTTTCTGTGTGGCACCCCAGCTGAGCTATGCATCACCAGAAGCCCAGATTCTCCAGGTGCCCTTGGCTAACCCAGAAGAAAAACCAAGGCTTCCCCTAGAGACTCTATGTCAAAACCTGGAACCCAGAGAGGCAACATCCCTAACCGTGACTTGAGCGGCTACTTCCAGTTGCCTGTTCTGTTCCTAGTGTCCGGACCGGTTCCTTGGACCCACCTGGATCAGAATTTGCCCGAGCCGGTTCCCAAACCCAGTCCTACAAGTCTGTCCAAGACCCTGACAAAGGGTCACCATTAGCGTAATTTCACCTGCAGTAGCAGCCGCGGGGGCTGCCGTGGAAACCAGTCGTTCTCAAACTTTGTTGATCCGCGCCCACCCCCTTCCAGTTGCCTGTCATAGCTGAAGCCCCTTTAGCTCCAGGGGCCAAATGTGGGTCATGGCTAATTTTTATGTGGCCCCTTTCCAGGGCCTGGATCTGGCTCCTGGATCCAATTCCTACCCCCAAGCATTGAAAGAGTGAGCTCCGGGAAAGGGGGCGGAGAGGAGGGCGCGTGAACACAAGGAGAGGGGACAGATTCATGATCTAGACCCTCCTCTTCCCTTGGAGCCTGTACTCATTTTTTAAGTGCCTCCGGGAGTGAAAAGGTTCCCCAACTCCTAGCGTAGCACGTGGAAACAAGCCTCTCCTGTTTCTACCACTGGGTTGCTTCAGTTTTCCCAGCAGAGACATGGCCAACAGGTGGGATACAGGCTGATGCGGGGGGAGGAAGAAACTTTCTGAGGCAAGCTTTCTCTTTCTGCGTGAGAGAGAGCCTGTTTATTGCTCTGCTTTGCAGCTCCGGAAAAATCTGACTAATACAGGCAGAAACACAACCTGCAGCCTGGTAACCTTTGAAACCAGGAGACCGAAGAACCCGGACAGTGTAGACAAAGCCTCTCCCAGCAATCATGCCGTGTGTACACAATCAACTGGCCCAGCATCCCTCGGCTGCACCGTAACCAAGCAGATGTATAGATCTAATCTGGGCTGAGCTGGACTGTTCAGGTCAAGGGAATCCTGACTGCTACCAGGCCATTAATCTGCCATTAATTCTGGAGGAAGGCAATAAGGAAAAAAACACAGGGAGCTAACTGCTGCAGATCCCTCCATGGCGGCAACCCCCCCCCCCCCCCCGTTCCTCCTCTCATCACTCATTCACGTGAGCGAATTCTCCCCCGTTGGACCCCGCTTTTATTACCCTCTTCCCTCCGCTTCAAAAAGCANCCTCTCATCACTCATTCACGTCAGAGAATTCTCCCCCGTTGGACCCTGCTTTTATTACCCTCTTCCCTCCGCTTCAAAAAGCACCGGAAGATTTTATTCTCCAAGTGTTTTTAAGAGCAGGAATGGGGGGGAACCTTCTCCATCCCAGGCACCACTTTGAAAATCAGTAGAAACGCCAAGAAGTTGAGGGCTGGGGGGTGGCGCAGGGCCGGCCGTAGAATTTGCAGGGCCCAGGGTGAAGATATAATGCAGGGTTGGGAGGATAGGAATAAAAAATTATTATTATGATTACAGTATATACACAGACAGATTCTAGCCCTTCTCAATGCTTTGCCCCTTCCCACCTCCCTTTGGCCTACGCACAGGGAGGGTGGCCATCTCTCTAGAGTTTACTTAGAGTCTCTGGGTTCCAGGGAAAAGACCTGATCTCTTTGTGCCAGCCAGCACCGCTTCTCATAACCTGGGGTGGGGGGGAACAGCCTTGTTAAAAAGGGAGCGGGCCACAGGGATGTGCCCATCTCATTTCTAATGTAGTCCTGCCTCCCCATGGAACATCGTGACGTTAGAATGCTCCGTTAAAGGGTGGGGTTACATCAGAAGGGGACGTGACGTTCCCTTTGTCCCGCCTCTGAGGCGCTGTCAGGTTGGAGTGGGCCAACAGGGCGGCCCTGCAGGGCGCGACAACACGTGCACGTTGAAAAAACGACTTACAAACTGTCGACCGCTGCGTCCGCCACGTCGTTCAGCGAGACATTCTTCTGCTCCATTATTTGGACGATTTCACCTGCAGGGAAACGCAAGTACGTTTTACTTTGGACACTAGCGCATTCTCTCAGAGGAGAGACAGCGGACGGACAGCCGGAGGAGAGGGCGGGAAAGGCACAGGGGATGCGCTATGAAGCCCAGGGAGGAGGAGGTCTGTAGGGGTCGTGTGACGCGCTATCGTTTTTTCCTGTCTCCGTTCTCCTTCTATTCAGAGGCTAGCCAGGCGTGCTGGTCACACGCTCGGCAAACTATTGAATCCGTTCGGGGGCATTTAGCTCTCTTGCGCTGCTGAGCAGACTCACGGGAGCCCCACACCGATAAAACCTTTCTGCACTGTCAGGCATTCTGGATGTAGAATACCTGCCCCGTTTAACAAAATCGATCGACAGTGTTTTAAAGGGTTAACAATTTCTACTGGGACAATTTTTATATCCCTTCTGCCTGGGGGGGCGGGTCCAGACACCAGCCTCGTATATTATTTGGAAAGCTCTTTGCAAGGATTTAAAAGAACTTCTCTACGTACTCCGGATACCAGTGTCCCAGCACCTTCCGAAGACTGCCGAGCAAATTCTCCGTCTCTTCGGATAGGAAACTGGGAATCCAGGGCATGGCTACTACGGAGTGAGGGGGCTCAGGCGACCCCAGTCCCTGGAAACGAGTTTTCCGAGCGGGTAGGGGAGGGAGTGGAGAAAACATTCTTCCCTCACTCACTCTGAACGTTTTCTAGCAGGCTGCTTGCAAAGCGCTCCACCAAGAAAGAACCTGGCAGAGTGTTTTGCATTGGGTGGAAAACTGGGCTGAGACAGGTCGAGCTCAAAGCTTGTGGAGCTGCTTAATATAGTTTAAGAGGCTGACGGGGGGATAGTCGCTTGCTCTTGGTCTTGGAAGACAGACAACAAACAAGAGTCAGTGTGGGGTAGTGGATACGCTTCTGGACTTGGACCTGGGAAGCAAAGGTTCAAATCCTGTCCTTGCCCTGAACTCGCTGGGTGGCCTTGGGCAAGTCACAACCTCTCAGCCTCAGTTCCCTGTCTGTAAAATGGGAATGTGAGTGTGTGTGTGTGTCTTTCCCTGTGTTTCCCTCACCAGTGTTCGTCTTAGATTGTAAGCCTCCTGGGGCAGGGACTGGTCTCTGAAAATCTGTCACTGTAAAGCCCTGCGTTGGCCTAGCAGCGCTATAGAAATGATAAGTAATAACACAGTAAGAGTGGCAGCTTGTCCTGGGGATAGGGATGAGCTCAATTATGTCTCTGCAGCCTCATTCCTGTGCTGGTCATGATACAGGTTAAATCTCAAGGACTCCTGTTTTATATTCAGCTGTAGAGGGGCAGGTTAGTCCAGTGGCTCGGCTGCTAGCTGGAGAAAGGGGCTCATTTCCCTGGTCCGGCAAGCTCTGGGCAGGGAGGCGTGACTTTGGGGGGCGCCCAGCAATTCCTTTTGTACAAATTAAGCATTAACGGAGTCCGAGGACGTTGCAGCCATCACCGAGTGAGGTGCGCTACACACCGCAACGTGGAGCTCCGCTCCGCCCCGCCGGATTCTTAGCAGAAGCGTGTCGGCAGACAGGCCTACCTGACGTCAGGACACAATCAACGTCTTGGGAGTTATACAAGGCGGTGTAGAAATCCTCCCGCAAGGCTTCAAGTTTCTTGTCGTAGCAAGGGGCCACGATAATGTGGAAAATTTTATCTGGAGACAGGTTCTAAGGGACGGAAGAGAGACCAGGTCAGAAGTGCAAGGAAGTCCAGGAACATATGGAGGAAAAATATGAGGCTAAAATATTATATTTAAGTCACACTGGGTCGGACTCGAATTACAGGTCACAGCAGCTGAGGCAGCCTTTTAATGAATTAAATTTATTTTACTTAGAAAGAAGATGCTTAAAAGTTACAGCCAGAGTCAGCACGGTCTCATACGGAGACAGTGTTTTAAAGCCGTTAGAAGAATATAGCCAGGTTTTAACAAAAAAAGCCATCAAGCCAATTTAAGTAGTGGATAAGGTGTTAGACTCGGACCTGAGAGACCAAGGTCCAAATCCTGTCTTAAATAAGAACTTGTTGGGGGGGGGGGCTTTGGCAAATTACTCTCTCAGCCTCTGTCCCCCCCACTGGTAAAACGGGAATGATAGTGACCTACTTCCAAGGGTTCTTGTGAGGGTCAACTACTGTCGTTAGGCAAAAGGACAGAAAATGAGAACGCCGTGTCAGAAAGGAACCTGCTCATCTGATCCAACACCTTGCTTTCATGCAGGAAATCCACAGCTAACATAGCCCTGTCCAGCCTCTTTTTGAAACCCTCCAATGACAGAGAGCCTACGACAGAAGCGGACAAACTGTGGCTCTAGAGCCACCCGCGGCTCTTTGGTCCTGCTGTGGTAAATGGATGTGCGTCTCGGCCGTAGGAAACGTTGCCCCCCACCCCTGTGGCCTACAACCTCCCTAGGACGCTTGTTCCATCGCCACACAGCCCTTATTGTAGGGAGGTTATTCCCCCCCCCGATATTGAACCCCAAATCGACCTCATTGTTTTTCTTTAGGATGCTCTGCGGAGAGGCCGGTCAGTCGCTATTCATTAAAAAAAATCCTGTGGGAAACCCCTTCTCCAAGCGCGAAAAGCTAGTTTACCTGCTGTCTGGCAAAATACCCTTTCACCAGGGAGCCCATGATCTGCTGCGGAGACTTTGCAGTGCAAATGTGAGGAGACACCAGGTTGGATAGCACCCTTTCCGCGTATCGGATCCAACCTAGAATGACAAGTCAAGAGAGCACGTGAAAATCTTTGGAGTGGGAGGGACAGCAAGATGGTGGGGAACCGTTGGAGGGAAAAATGGGGATGTCATAAGGAGATACTGGGCTCCATGTAGCCTACAGGTCTAACAAATACGTAAAGGTTAGACATGTATGTAATGCGAAAGCTGAGAACTGGAAACTCACTTCACGCAATGGAGAAATGCAAAGTCATGCCAAGTGTGTATTCAGAAAAAGCCTAAACACCTATGCAGACACAAAGACCATTGAGTTGCAAATGGATTTCTTCCTGTGGACGTGACTAAAAGCACAGAGTTACCTGGTGGGAAAAATCAAACAAAGGACCCTGGAAAGATACTTAAGGGGGGATACAAGACAAAGAAGGAATCTATCGATGTATCTCAGTTGGTTGAGATCAGCTTGTTGAGCGTCATCATATCTTACCAGCCAGAGAAGGGCTGCACCAAAGGAACTATTTGTAGGCCTTTTGGAAACTGACACTGCTTTTAGACGAGGGCGCTGAAAAGCGCCTCCGGAGCTGCGCATTGAGAGAAGCTGCGCCGCGCCGCGGGAAGTGACGTGCTCCCCGTTGCCAGCAACGGCTGGAGATGCGGCGCTTTGTAGAGACGCGTTCTAGAGACCTGAAAATTGAGGTCTCTAGAACGTGCCTCTGCAAAGCGCCGCATCTCCAGCTGCCGCCGTTGCCGGCAACGGGAGCACGTCACTTCCAGCGGCGCGGCGCGGCTTCTCTCAACGCGCGGCTCCAGAGGCGCTTTTCAGCTCCCGCGACAGGAGGAAAGACCTGGCCTACGACATGCGGGAAGTCTCTGCACCGAATTTATTGCTTCCGGCAGGAAATGCAAGGACTGTCACGGATGGTGCTCCCCAACCGTTGCGTTCTAGAGGAACCCCGGTCCCCATCTCTCTTCCTGTATCTATTCTCTCCCTAGCTAGCGCAGGCGCCGTCCCCATGGAGGATTGTGTCGCATGCGCTCATGGGACGGCATGTAGAGCCGCGAGTGGCACCTGGCAACCCCATGTCCAAAAATGACAACGTTCCAGTTTTGTCACCTATTTGGAGCTTTACCTTGGGCCACCGCATTTCCGCCCTCGCCACCAACGTGGAAAACACAGGGACCACGGCTCCCTGCGCGGGGGTGGTTCTGGCGCAGAAGAGCAGCGAGGCTCCGCCATTTTGAGAGGCCAATAGGGAAAGGAGTCAGAGAGCAGCTCGGCTCCAAGGCAAGATACGCGCTGCCGCTTCTGGGGTCCAGTTTGAGACCTCAGATACCAGGTTTTCCACGACATTTTGTGTTCATTTCCAACCCAAAGACACAGCCCTTGGGCATTTGTGTTTCGAATGCGGAGGCTGAAAAGGGTTTTTGTGTTTTATTTGTGTTTTACCGAGACCCTGAGCACAGTCATTCAGGGCTTGGGGGTAGGAACTAGATCCCGGGAACAGATACAAACTAGCCCTGGGCCACATTTGGCCCCGGGGTCTGAGGTTTCCCACTCCTATTCCACACCGTGGAGATGTAATGCAGATGAGGCTAGGCCACGTTTCTTCATTAGGCAATGCAGAAGGGGGCTTTCAGGCCCCCCAGCTATTTGGCTAGGATAAATCACGTGAGTCCCACTGGAATTTCATTCAATAAAAGAAGCCTCTTTGGGAAACCAGAGTCAGTTTATAAATCTTTCTCTTGTCGGGAAGAAAAACAGCAGGGAGCGGTGTCGATTAGTTCCAGCTTTGCAGCCTCCTTGAGTCAGCGTTCAGCTCTGCGAGTGGACGTGGTGAATGAACACCACTAGCTTTTTATCTGCACTCCCGGATTCTGCCTACTCGCCGGCAGCTCTGGACTTCGGAGTCCCAGCTGCCCCAGGTAAGGTGCAGGTGCTGGCTGGTTCATTCTGGAATCAGGCCTTTCTGACCAAGTCCTATAGACTTACACTCCCTTCCTTCCCTGGGGCTCCTGGCTGGGGCAATAGATTTGAGCAGGGATGGGGAACTCGGCCTTTTCCCTTCCAGGGGATGCTTTGAAAAGGAGTACAAACTCGGAGGGTTGCGTCGACGTTTGGAAGAGAAGGACCCCGATCATGGATCTGTGTCATGGATCCATTCCCTTCTCCTTGTGGGCATGCCCTCCCCTCTGCCTCCTTACTCAGAGCTCAATCTTTTAGTGCTTGGGGATCGAAGGGCCACTTCTCAGGACAAATAAAAATTAGCCATGGACTGCATTTGGCCCCCAGGGCTCAAGGTTCCCTGTCGGTGGCTTCGAGGAACAGAACCATACGTGACTCTGTGTAGTCACACGCAGCTCAGAACACTTTCTGGGTTAGGTTAACTTCAAAGGACCTGGCAGTCTCTTTTTTTTTTTTTTCCATAGGTTATGAAGCCACAAATCTCGAAGTCTAAATGCTTCCAGGCTCCATTCCCAGGGCACACGGCGGTATTAGCTGCATGGGGAAAAAGGTCTAAGAATGTTTGCCAAGAACACTGGCAAGCTTCTCTAAGCTACGGAGATGTACTGGGGACAGCGTCGACACAAGGCTAGTCAAGGTACCCAGCCGAGCACACAGCATGGACCACGCCCCGACTTGCGAAAGAACAACCACGGCCCAGGTATCACGCAGAGACCTGGCGTGGGGGCAGGAACCGCCAGCTTGTGGGCCAAAATCTGGCCCACAACTGAGTTTTATTTGGCCTTTCCAGTTCCAAGATCCCGCTGACCCTCAAGCGCTGAATGTGTGACCGCAGAGGAAGGGAGCAGAGATGGAGGCGGAGGGGGGACGGAGCCATGAGACAGATCTGTGATTTCGACTCCTTCCCCTTCCTGACTACACTATTTAAGCACCCCAACTTTTATGCGGCCCTCAGAGCTTGTACACATTTTTTCAAAGAGGCCCCTAGGAGGGAAAAAGCTCCCCAATCCTGCTGTACAGGATGCTGCGTACGGCATTTTTATAAAAATGAACTAATTAGAAAAATAAAATAATAAAATACCCACTCTCTAAAAAGGCACCTTTTAAATAGCCTGCTATGAACTTTAGTACGATGACTCGCAAGAACAGTTTTTCCGTTTCCCTTTTTTCGGATGTTTACAAGAGTACGGTCAACGTGACGGTTTCACTGGGCTGCGTCAGGGAACAATGAAGCTGACAAGGCAGAAAGGGCAGAAAGTGTCCAAATGGAGGGGGGAAAACCCCAAACCTCCCCACCCAAAGTTCTTTCTATTGCAGTAAACACAGGTGTTCTAGCTGATCACAATGGAGCAAAACCCCCAGAGAAGAGCGACATTTAGAGTGGGCGGCATCAACCCAACTGTGCCATCGTTGGCACAAATAACTGTCCCACTTTGATGGAAGCTTTGCTCTGCCCTAGGAATAAGCTTCAAACCCTGCAGAAGTAAGTAAATAGAAGGGCTCTCTTCGATCTTACGCTGATCCCACCCAAGCAGATCCTGTTTGCTTGGACGACTTATCTGGTTCGCAACCACCATTTGCCTTATTGATGCCCCTCCCCGCCACAACGTGACAGCCTTGCATAGGACCTCGTCAACCACACCTCAAGTTGCACAGGTGGGAACCGCCTCTTTCTTTTCTTTGCAAAAAACCCAACGGCATCATTCCCCCATCGCTTGTTGCCCAATCCGCAGATTGACGTTTCTGTGCTGTAGTCAGATGAGTGAAGCCATTTGTTCCCGTCACGCTTGCGGGATTAGCACCCCAGCTGCATCAGGGGTAAGGTCGCCAGGGTGAAAGGACAGAGTTCGGGCCAAGACACTGGAACTGGGTGGTCAGTTGGCAAAGATCAGGTGGCGGATGAGACAAGATAGGAGGTTGAAGGGTGAAAGGTGGGCAGCAGGCTAGGAGCAGAGGGAGGGTTAGCGGCAGGCTGAAGGCATCGATTATAGTTCTGACTTGTTGTTAATGAGAGGGTGAGCCTCGTACGGACCAACAGCTTGCATACCCTCACCCACCGACGTTGGTCCAATACTACCTTGTCTCCATCTCATTGCAATACGCAAGACACCGAAACTAAAACCAGCCACTTGGGCTCCTTACCTGGGCAAGCAGAGGCAAACATGGGTAAGGCGTGCTCCTCCTGGTTTCGCTGGCGATACCGCTGCACAAATTCCTTCTGGCTCTCCAGGATACTGAAATCGGCAGCAATCGTGGTGTCAAAGACATAATGCACCCCTGCAAGGGGGGAGAAGCAACCGATTGTGAATAGTTAATTGCTCCAACGCATTGCGTCCTCCAAAAAAACCTCTCCACCTCTGTGTTTTGGGGAAAAACTCGAGACGAAAGGCCTGGCTACAGCCTGAGCCTGCTGGCCCTTCCCAGGTGCACCCCTGTCGTTTGCCGAATCAGCCAACACTGTGCTTTCACCACAGTGCATCTGCTAGGATGTCACACTCATTTTACTGAGATCACGCCACCCTGTCGAATGGTGCTCAGAGCGCTTCACCACGTGAATGTGGTAACCTAACCTAAAATCCATTTTTAAAAACGGTTTAAAAAGGGGCAGGAAAACTACATTAAGGAGAACCAGCAGTGGATGCTCTAAAGCAGGCGTGAGGAACCTTTTCTCTCCCAGGGGCTGCTTTGAAAATTAGTGCAAGCTCCCAAGGCTGAATCGGATCGTATTTTTCCCCCCTTGAAGTCAATGGAAAAATCAAACCTATTCAGTTCGATGGGCCACTCGTCCTTCTAATGATGAATGGGCCAACGAACAGCCTGGCAAACTTCAATAGCAGAGAGGGGGGGAAAATGAGCACGAGTGCCCCCCCTGAATTAATCTGATCCAATGAAGATCGGGTGGACTGGGGAAACTGGGTGAATCGTATTAATCTGATTCCGATTTCCCCGTCCCTACTGGATAGCCCCCACCCTGCTGCTGGACTTCTACCTGCAGCTCCCTATTTACTTTCCCCTTAACTAGGTTTCAATTTCGAGTTCTATAGGTCAGGGACACTCTTTATGCTCCCTCTCTGTGTCTCACTCCACTCAAGAAGGGGTTCTTGCAGGGGAGAGCCCAATTTATCCTAGGGGCTAGGCCTCAACCCCCCACCTACAGCCTATTGTTTTAAAAGGGATCAAGTGTTCCTAAACGCTGTTCCCACGCTCCCTCAATCATCTGGGAGCGCCCTGTTCCATTGCTACAAAAAATGATTTCGGACACCCTGGACTCTCGCCTTAAACAGTTGCACAACAGCGTCTCATGACTCACCCATGCCCTAAAACTCTGCCAGAGAAGCACAAAAATATGTTTTTAAAAAAAGCTTTGCTGTCCCCCCTCAGCCCCGCCCCCCCCGCTCCCGTAATAACGAATCTGAACTTACCAAGACTTTTGAGGAAGCCGCAAAGCCTTTGGGCTGCGTCCGTGACTCCAAGGTTGAACTTGGCAGCAAAATAAGGCAGTGACTGAGGGCACAGAGACACAACCAACACTTTGTGTTTGGACGGATCGCATTTCTGGGGAGAGGGAAAACAAGTTATTGTGACAGTGGGAGGGTTTTTTCCTGCACTGGAGAGTTGCTCCTAAAAGTTTCCTTTGCAGGTGTGGCTGAGAGGTAGTTTGAGATCGACTGGCTGACCACAAGCTCATCTCCAGTCGATCCCTCTGGTAGGGAGAGGGAACAGCCTCTCGGGAAGAGAATGGACCTGGTGCCCAGGAAGTCTCTAGGAGAAGACAGATTAGGACATCTCCTCCAGTGAGGCACGGAAGGCTCTCTTTCTCTCTTTACTCCCGAGTCTGGTGGCTGGGAGCCAGTGGGCCTAGGGTTGCTACCTATGCAACTTTTAAAGGAATGCTTATGAAAGATACATGTTGCAGGCCCTGCATAGGCGCCCAAGGCCAACGTTCCTTAAAAATGTGCATACGTAGCAACCCTAAGTGGTCCCAACCTGGAGTCCTAGGGCCAGCAGGAGAGGTCCCGGTTGATCACCTGAGCTTGACCCCTGGATGACGTGCATTGCATGCCCTGTAAGACTGGCTACCGCCACCTTTTTGGAAAAGGGCAGCTGTTCCATCGCGGGAGCTGCCATAGCGCTGCACTTCCTTGTTTGCCACAAGCCAGCAGCTGCGCTAGATTTGACTAGCACAAGTTCCTCCCGCCGCAAAGGGGCTGGTGGGAAAGCAGCCAGAAAGAGAGAGGCGGCCAGTGGGAGCTACCTGTCCAGGAACTAAGACATATGTGATTCCAAGGCTCGTTGGAAACCTAATGCCTCCCCAACGTAGGAAAACCTCACCAGCAAGTGCATATTCTAGGTGTTCAAGTTAACATTTATGGGAGCACGGTGGTTTGCGATGCAAACTAGGGGCCTGATCCCACGATGGCCTTAACTTTCAACAGGTATTTCGTATGCGCCCATAGACTCGCCGAGCTGGAAGGAACCCCAAAAGTAGCCCTGCCCCCTGTGATGAAGCAGAATCCACAGACTTTGTTCTACAGCCCCCTCGAGAGACGCCTGTCCAGTGATGGGGCCTTCAACACCCTCTCTCGGCAGATTAGCTCACGGCCAAACTGTCCTGGAAGTTAGAAAATTCTTCCTAATGCTCAGCCTGAAAGCGTTTCTCTTTTAATGTAAGTCCATTCCCTCTTGTCCTATCCGCAGTGGCCAGAGAGAACCACCGGGCCCCATGTTGCTCATAGCAACCATTTCCGTCTTTGAAAGCTGTCACCAGGTCCCATCCCTTAATCTTCTTTTGCCAAGGCTAAACATTGACAGTTCTTTCAATCTCCCCCCCACCCCCCTTCACCATCTTTGCCGCTCTCCTCTGACCCTCCCCTCCCCTCAAGCTTGTCAGCATCCTTCCCAAAGCCAGGTGCCCCAACCTGGATGCAGCACTCTACCTGAGGCCTGGCCGAGAACAATAGTTTCCTTTGTCTTGCGGACAACGCATCTGTCAACACAGCCAAAAACCAGTATTTGCCCTTTTGCCTGCTGCGTTGCACTCTTGTTCTGGATTAAAATTGTCATCTACTAGAACACCTAGATCCTTTTCAGAAATAACACAGTCCCACCACTCATCTCCCCTAGTGTAGGCATGTTTTTAATGTACTTTTCTCTCCTATATGCAATACTTTGCATTTTTGTTTGTTTGTTAAATTCAGCGCTGGAACCAACATACAGCGCGAGATAAGTCCAAGCCAGTGTTTCTTTGCTGTAATAAAGTCTGGGATGTGGCACTTCACGATTAAATTCTTGGCAAGAACACGACCATCTACCTGAGGACACACCCCACCCTCCTTTGTAAAAGAAAAGGTTGCAATGCTTTTTCATGGAGGCGTCTTGCTAAATGCTTTGGGCAGCTTGACCCTTGTTCGTTTCATCGAGACATTTGCCAGGATGGAAATCGAGTGGCCTCAGGAATTGGAGAGACTGTGTCTTTCAAAGACAGGCGTCAACCTGCATTAGCAAGACTAAGGACCAGATGGTCTCTCATACACCTCTCAACCCTTGGATTCCAAAATGAGGGACAGTCTCTCTCAAAACGCAGGGCATAGCTTGCATAAAAATGTGCAGATCTAGCCAAATTCAGGGGTGTCTGTTACTTAACTTACTTAATAAGGCTGGACTAAAAACCACTTTAAAAAACAAAACAAAACTGTGGCTCTATTCTCAGAGGAATTAGCACACTGTAGGATATGCCATTCGGCTTTCCTCCCATGAGAACACCGGCGATTTTAAGAGCTATGCTAGTGTGTGTGTTGTGTGTGTGTGTCACATGCAAGTATTCTCGTGGGAGAAAAGTGGAATGGCACATTCCTACACCCGCTCATTCCAATACATCCGCGACTGCCATCAGGGAGGTTTCCCCGCTTCCCAAGTAACGTGAGAAAGCAGACACTCTCTTTGCTGTGTGTGTGCGTGTGTGTGCGCGCGCGAGAGAATCAATAATCATTTCATACCTTGGGAAACTGTAGGCCCTATAGGTAAACATTCATAAGAATGTCAGATGATAGCAATCATGAGATAATTACAAGGTTTTGACTAATAGCTGTCTCTCTCCACAGGTACAGAGAGTGCTGTGTAAGACGGACTTGTTACATGACTGAGGAAGCTTCTCGCGCAGCTTGGGAGGTTTCACATTCTCCCCAGCAGACGCTGGTCTCATGAAAGAGATCATCTGAACTCCTTTGTGTCTCCATCTCTTACGTTTGGGACCAACACGGTAACCACCACACTCTCTCTCGTAAGAGTTTGATTCAGAACTGTGATCTTGCCTCCCCAGTGGGACTGTGTCAAGAGTCGCACCTGTAGTTATAATCAATCACTCCTCAGATCACGAGGCCCCAACACAGGTGACCGGTAACCGTCGATGGTGGGTGGGTGGGGCGTGGGGGGGAAGACAGGGGTGGTAGCTGAGCAGGGGTTCTATAGGGCTTCAGAAAATCTGGGGGTGCACGTGCCCCCCCTACAAAACACCTATGGGCCCCAAGAACACACATCCTTCCTCTCGGACAAACACACTAAACGCTCCCTGCTCCCCTCCCGTACCTTGTTAAGATTCAGGATGCGGAAGAGCTCCTTCTGATTTTGCTGGAAAATCCTGACTCCTTCTTCCGACGTCACGCAGTTATCACACGCTAGGCAGTCGCTAAGGAGTATTTTAGCACTAGCCAGTTTATGGAATTCGCTTTTCTGGAAAAGAAAAAACAATCAAACAGGTTCGTTCAGCGAAGTTTGACTTGGATGAAGAGTCCTGCAATCCAGCCCCCTTTGGACAGAGATCTCGAATTCAGGAGAGCAATCTCTTTAAGAAAAAGGAACGTTACCTCCTCCTTTTCATCGCGGGAGCTCAGCAGGTCCCCGGACAGATTTGCCTTGTCATCATTTTTCTGTTTTTTGCTACATTCCTGGAAGAGATCGTAGCAACTAGTCATTAAACAAAACAAAAACACTGGGTGTTTTCAACCGAGATGTTACCCTGCCCGCCCATCCAGGTGTCCCAGAGCCGTCTGCGGGTGGACCACCCTCGGCGCACCTACTCGTGGCCACACACGGAGCAACGGAGCCAACCGCTCCCTTCACCAGAATGGGTATGGCGCTCACCGGCAGTGCCACTCGGCCACGGACGCCCTCTCCCCCGCCCATCACCGTGAGAGCACCGCTCGCTGCTCAAAGCAGTTGATGACATTGTTCTGGGTTCTCTGAGTGACCTTTGCCAAGTGTGTTGATTCTAAAGCAAACAACAGCTGGAAAGTGTCTGTCTCCAGCTTTTAGTGCTGCCAGCATATTCTTAGTCCACAAGAGGGGTGGGGCGGGGAGAATGAGAGCTGACGGAAATGCATTTTAATATACACGACAGAGCCACCGTATGTTACGAGTCTAGGGGTGGGAATTCCAGTTCTCCCGAGATCTGATATTGTCGGTATTTGGGTGTATTGGCTTAATCCGATAAATCCGATATTTACCTGTACCGGCATACTGGATTTTTAACACTGCGGCTATTGACTTCTGGTAAAGCGGCCAATGTTAAAAATCCGGTCTGCTGATACTGGTAAATCCAGTACCAGGGAGATCCAATACCGGTACATCCGGTATTCTCTGCAGCGTCCCACCCCTAGTTATGACTGTATCAGAAACCCCCCTTATGCAGACGCCTCCAGAGAGACTCAGACTTCCTTTCCCGATAAGAGAAGCATGTGAACAAGGGGAGATTCCACTGCAGTCGAGGGTTTGAGAACTAAGAGGGTCATAAAACAGGCCTGTGATAAGAAAGGAACTGTATATGAGAGAGGTCTAGATAAGGGCGTTTCTCAGCTTCAGGAATAGATCCTGGACCCGCCTTAAAATCTGCAGGACCCAGTGCAAAGATAAAATGCAGGGTTCCATGTGGTCCCTTTTCCGTGGCCCCTGCCCCCTTTGGGTGGGGGGACCCTCCACAGGAGCCCATGTTTGGGGCCCTGTAGGGAAGGAGTGAAAACAGGGGTCACTGTGGGAAAGAGCATGACCCAGGGAGGTCGTACAGGGTCACCCGGTGGGAAGCCTGGGCCGGAATATATCCCTGTCCCTCATTGGGCTGCCCTAATGCTTTGGAACACCCTAGTTCTTTGGAGCAGCATTGAAGCCCAGGTCGGAGTGTCTTCCAGAGGCGGTTTAAGACCTTTTTATTTGAAAAGACATTTGGCGGGTGGGGACTGGGGTCAGGTGGTGGATTGGGGGTAGGGGTGTGAGAGGGGGTTGGGTGGAGAGGTAATGTTGGGTGGGTTTTATGGTGTGTGTGTGTGTGTGTGTGGGGGGGGTTGTATTAGTTTTAAATGTTTTTATGTATTGCAAGATGCTCTGAGCCTCTGGAAAGGGGGGTATATAAATTCAAATAAATAAATAAATTAAATAATGTGCCCCTCTTGTTCCAGGCTGGAAATCCCTCTCTCTAACCAAGACTGTTTAGTGCCAGGCACGCTGCTGGCATGATATAAACAATTAATAATAATCCTAAACTTCACAGAGTTCTCCTTGTTTCTCCCTGTGTTCCCCTCTTCCTTGTCTTTCCTACATTGTAAGCCCCTTGGGGCAGGGACTTGTCTCTAACTATTGATTGTACAGCACCAGGTACATTGCTGGTACTCTATAAAACAATCATTCGCAATGCAGCCAGACCGCAAAAGCCAAGTTCATTTCCAAGCGTGTCCCATGTGCTTCAGCGACCTTGTCGTCCGTAACCCAAGCTCTACTCCACCACCAAAGGGAACGTATAAGAAGTTCAAACCAACTTATCTGGACAAGACAGAGCCCACAAATGAGGCACTGGGCGCCGCTCAGACTTGCTGGGCTGTCAGCAAGCGCCGTTGTCTAGACTTGCACAACTTATTCAAACCCAGACACCCCCCAGAAAGATCCCCCACATTCTAGAACAGATCAATCAAGGTTTGCCTTGGGGGAAGGAGGCATCTCTACCAGGGGTGTAGCTACCATAGGGACAGGAGGGACATTTGTCCCCTCTCTCTGCTGGAGCCCCTTGAACTCCTCCGGACTGCTGCTGCTGCTCTCCCCATCCCTCTGACACTGCTGCGGCGCCTCTCCCTGCTGCGTTGCTGCCACTTGTTGGAAAGGTGACTGTTCTCTGGGGTGCTGGGGGGGTGGGAGGAGGCCGGGGGGAGCAGAGGCTCTGGCCCCAGGGTGTACGAGAGGGCTGGGGGGGGGGGGGGGNAGTGGAGGCAGGGGATCGGTGTGGGGGCTGGGAAGAGAATGGTGACGGGTGGGGTTGGAGTCCATTTTTTTGCACCTGGGCTACATCTCTGATTTCCGCACCGGTTCTAAATACGCAAAAGTAATTCAAAAAACAAAGCTCACCTTTTTGGTGCAGTTTTCGCACTTCATTTGTTAGACTCTTTCGGCGTCTGCTGCGGGTTCAGGAAGCTGTTCCTAACTAAAGAGGAGGCCGGTTGTTTTTTAATTTTGCAGAAAGGGGAAGCAGTGAGGAAGGCAGCTGATAGGTGTTTCCTAGTTCCCTGGAACAGAAAAGGCACAGGAGATGAGCTGGCTCCCTCCTGATGCCCCTTTATAATCTTTCTCCTCCTGGCTGGCACTTTCAAACACCATTTGAAGGCTGGAAGTGGGAGGACTTGAGCTTGTTCTAGCTCTTGGTGAAGTGGGTGGATCCTCCAGCTGCAGACCTTGTGGGCTGGTTTAACCAAATCATAATAATCATCACATGTTTTCAGGCCTCAGTACATTTTTTAATCAGCAACAAATGCCCCTTGTCCCTTTGCCCTCTGATGAAAAGACTTTGGTGCTCCAGATGCCTGGGTCTTTTAATTAACCACTAATCCTGCTGGTATTTATTTCCATGAGCAAACCTATGCTCCAGAAGTGACATTTTTTCCTCTCCTGCCATGCGGAACAGGGGATTTTGCAGCTGCTGTAAATCTTGAGCGGGGGATGGGGGGTGGGAGGTGGCTTTGAACCTCATTGCCTTTGGATGGAAGCTTTATCTCTGCAGTAAGGCAGCCCATGTGACAGGCATGAAACTGACATGCAATGCAAAGAGATGACTGAGCACAGGCCTTTTGAATAGTCCAAGGAAAGCCCTGAACTTTTCGGGAACCCCTTCCTTCCCTAGGGCCACTTTGAAAATTAGTACCATGATGGCTGAGGGCAGCATAAGAGTTGGGGGCCACTGGGACAGAAGGATCCAGATTATAGATCTGTTCCTCCCTCCCCCTTGTGTGCCTGCCTTCCTGTGTTCACTTTTCCAGCGTTTGGAGGTAGGAACTGGATTCAGGGACCAAATCCAGGAACTGGAAGGGGCCCCCCACAAAAATTAGCCATGCCTCTCTCTCCACCCACCCCCAGGGCCTGGCCTCTCCCCTCCCCTGCTTTAAAAAGGTGAGCAGGTTTAGCATGCTGCTTTAGGAGGGTTTGAGGAGGGATGACTGGATTCTGCAGTGGTTGCTGAGGACTAGCCTAGCTCTAAGGGAAACACCGGCTCAGACTGACTGCACAAGCCAAGGGGGACAGACAATGCTGACCGAGCCCTAGACAAGCCAGGATCTGTCCCCCCGCCTTGTTTCCCCCTCGCCTCCTGCAAGGTTTCACGAGTCTCTGCTAACGCATTGAAACACCGCCCCCACCTGCTCCTTGAATCACAACCCAAACTCGCTGCCTTTATCCCCCCGGGATTACAACCCAGCGTGTGGTTGGCACCCTTGAGCTTTGCGTTTTGCAAAAGCCCCCCCGGCCACCCACATCCTCCCCACACGCCTCGAAATTGATTTTCTTTTCTTTTTTGCAAAGAGGCGAACACACAATCCCAATCGCTTCCCCGCTCCTCCACGGGGAAGCTTTGCAATCACACGCCCCCAGAAACCTGCAAGTCCCAGAGAAATCACCAACATTCAAGAAGAGGAGGCGCAGCTTGCGGTACCTTGGATGCTTGAATTCATTGGAGCGGCCAGTTCACATCCCTGGGAGACAATCCCATCAGCATCCCAGCTAAAAGCCGGAGCAGGCGACTCGCCCAGAGATCAGCATCATTGCTAGGGGGGATCAAACTCATCCTAGCTCAGCAGGGCTGGGAACCAATCCAGGGCCAGGAAGCCAAAGACCCTTCGTTTCTACCTATTCTTTTTGGGAAAGTCAGCCTGTCCCTGAGCTCCTCCCCTCTGCCTGGTCGGGTTCATTACAGACCTGAGAGCTGTCACGTAGTCGTGGGCAGGGAAATCAGCAAGAGACAGCGCCTCTCTGCTGCAGAGGAGGAGAACAAGCCTCTTCCCCAGCATCTCAGCTGCTAGGCGGGGCTAGGAGACACTGCTTGGGAAGGGTGGGTTTTAGAGACAGAGTTCGATTGCTGTTTCTATTTCTGTTTATGTGATTTGTAGAGATGCTTTACAGAATTGCATGTTGGTCATGTTTTATTTTGTAAGCCGCCCCGGGACGCCAGTGGAGAGTGGGACAGGGTATTAAGTTTAACTAACTAACTAACTACTGGGTGGACGGCTACTGCAGCTCTGCTCCTGGCCCGAGCTTGCCCCAGTAACACCATAGCATTGCAGACACTCTAGTCCACAGCTCGGTGGGGTGGGGTGGGGGCACCGCTGCGTGGGTGGGTTGTGGGCCGTGGCAGCTGCTGGGTCTGTTTAATATTTATTTATTATTTATTTATTTATTTTATTTTATAGATTTTTATCCCGCCCCCTCCTGCAATGCAGCTCGGGGCGGCTGACAACAATAATAAAAAACAATTAAAATCAATTAAAATATAAATATAAAATACATCAATAAAACAGGGCTAAAAGACAGTAATAAATAAATAAATGGGCGGGGGATTAAAATCACCCCCCCCACCCTCCCTCCCAAAGGCCTGGGCAAACAGCCAGGTCTTACAGTTCCGCCGAAATGTCAAAAGGCTTGGGGCCAGTTTAAAGTGGACCCAGGCAGGGTGGACACAGTGGTGGACATAGTGGACACAGTGGTGGACACAGTGGTGGACCTCCGGACCCACTGCCTTCAGAAGATGCTCAGAGCTCCAGAGGAAGGGAGTTCCAGAGCTGCCACCAAGAACCCCTCTCTGCGTGCCCAGGCCGTATGGGCCTGGGGCCAGTGATGGAACTCGAGAGAGGGCGCGCTGAGCTGATACAGCTATAACAGATGGCATTACGAGAAATGCAGCTGGACCGTGAGAGTCGAGTTCATTCCCAAGGGGGCTCCGAGGGTTTCTGTGATCTTGTTCCATTGAATGTGGCACCGGGGTGCAGAGCAGACTTGCTGGCTGTATCGAGTAGTCGGCCAGACGTGTATGATTTATTCAGAAACGGACACCCACGGAATAGGGCCATTGTATTTCAATGTTTCGTAAGATAGTGACCTTTCTTTCCCCCTAAGAGCACCCCTCCCGTTTAAGTAATTATATATAGATACATCATTATTTATAATGACTATATATTAACATTACTTATTTACTTATTTAAACTTATACCCCACCCTTTCTGTAAGCCTCTGGACTGCTTACAGAATAAGGACCATATAAAATGCATAAAAATATATTAAAAGCCCCTAAAAACCCACCTGGGCCGCTAGCCCCTCCACCCAGCCCCCTAGCCCCACCTGCCAAACATTTGGCCAAAAAGAAAGGCCTTACATTGCCTCCTGAATAGGCTCAGATTTGGGTTCTGATGAAACGCCAGAAGAAGTGTGTTTGTGTGCGTGTGTTTGTACACCTATAGAGATGGCTTTTGCTTACTCTACAGTTCTGAGTTCTTCCATGCCTGAGGAAGGGTTTGATGCATATAGCTAATATCACCATGTTTGTGACGTTATCCACACATGGCACAATTCCCTTTGGGATCCCCCAGTTTGGTCCTAGTAAGAGCGCAATCCTCATTCGCCAGGGGCAAGCGTAAATTGTGCGGCATTTCAACCCACTAGACTTACGGGGGTGGCAAATCCTCATCCACAGTGATGAGAGGCGTTATTGACCATCGTCCACTCTCCCTTGGGTCTACGGTGTCACTCCCTGCCCCTCCAGAGCAGTACATGCTCCCACATCACCCCCTTCCCCTGGAGGTTTGTCAAAGCACCCCACATTTTTCCAGAAGCAAGGTAAGATCTAGTTATTTTAGCAGGCGAGGATAAGGTTCGGGGAATGGGAATTTTATAGAGTTTCTGGCTTTATGACTTTTTTTTGTATGTAGTATATTGTCTGTCTGTGATATTTTGACGTTAACTGCCCCGAGCCTTCAGGCCAAGGGGGGAAGAGTTAGAAATCAAAATAAAATAAAATAAAATGCAACAATTCGAGGCAAATGAAAGGTTATTGCTTTTTGGGTCTATAGGGTGAGCGCAAACAGAGAACCGCTCTCGCTGTGGAACTCCCTTCCTTGGAGGCCTATCAGAGCGTGTGAGCATTTTCCAGAGGCAATGGAAGAGCTTTTTGTCCAATTAGCAGGCAGGATCAACGCCAAAGGGATTGGGTGGAGGAATTTAGGGAGCAGGGGGCGGGGCTTTCAGAGAGCACTTAGGAGATACACAGGTTGTGCAGCCTTGTGAAAAGTGCCCTCGGAAAATTTGCAGGTGCGGGGTAGAAAGTGAATCAAACAAACAAACAAAACCACCCCGTGGCTCACAATAATGCTGCTTGCTGCAAAGGAGGTGCCTCTGCAATCTAGCCTAGCCCTTGGGCACGTCACTTATGGGCGTGAAACTCCTTTGTGCCCCCGAAGACCGTGCCTGGTGTCAGTGGCGCCGAAACCGTGGCCTGTAAAGCCACGCAGAAGTGGTTCGCGGTGGGTCTGCAGAGCCATTGCCTTCACGATGCCCAGCACACAGCGCTTTGAGGTGTGGAGCGATACATGTTTTTAGAGGCTAAAAAACCCAGAAAAAACAAAACCACCACCCAGCAGTGGCTTTGAGGGTGTTTTTTGTGCAGAGCCCAGCCACAATCTTGAGTATAAAAGCGTTTACTCAAATAACAGCGGCTCCTTCCACCTAGGGAATTCCAGCGCTTTGGGCTGCAGACCGGAGCCACCTGGATGGATCCCAGATTTCAGCACGTACTGAAAACGCAAACATCAGATGCAGCCCTGCCCTGGCTTCTAGTTCTGTTTATCTTATTTTAAAAGCAAGCGTCAGTGCTACCAGTCACGTCTGCGCAGGGAAATGTTCCAGTCGGGCGTCAGCCGGCTTTCTAGGAACATGAACTTGAAACCTTGGGTTCCCTGGTCCAAATCACAACTCTTCTCTCTAATGAAGCGAGTGGGCCAATTCAGGTCCTTTACTGCAGCGTTTTTATTTAAACCCTAATTATTATACTATTGTTTTTAATGGATTAGAAAAGTCTCCTCAAGTGGGGTCACGAGCGAGACTTTTACGGTGCACTTTGTACAGCTTTGGCATTGTCGGGGGTTTATGGGATTATATTTGTAAGGCCCAGGACTCAAACCTGGAGCCCTAGCAGCTAGAGTGGACACTGTAGCAATCCCCTGGACTGGCTCTGCTCTCTCCCACCCTGGTTCTTTATCTTGTCTGCTAGTAGGGTCACCACCTATGCACATTTTAAAGAAACACTTATGAAAAATGCAGGTTGCAGGGCCTGCATTGGTGTCTTAGCCCTGTCTCTGATAGTGAATGGCCTCCTACTCTTCTGGGCCCCCCCCCCACAGTGGTCCCTGATTTCACCAGAGCAGGGGCCCCACGTTCTCCCAGTAGGGCCCCAATACAACATCACTAGGGTCCTGTAGAGGGTGCCCTCAAGGGGGCAGAGCCATGGGGAAGGGGCTGTGATTCCCAGGGGCCCCACGTATTATCTTTGCCCTGGGGCCCACATGTGTAAGTGTAAAATAGCTACTTTTAGACCATGATGCTGCAGGATGAAATATGTTTTTTTAGACTACGGCGTTACCGTGAAATGACCCGGGTTTTTTTTACCAGCCGTCTCCCTCCTCTCTGTCAGTGGGAGGAAACAACTCCTCACCCTCTCCAGCTATTGCAGGGGATGCCGTCCTTTTAACTTGGGGAATTCTGAAGACACGGGACTTGTGCAGGGAGTTTTAGCACTGCCAGTCTGGCTTCAGAGGCATTGCTAGATTGGAATGAGGAAGAAGATGGAATGAGGCCCCCTCTTGGGCGCTTAGAAGAAAGTCTTCAGTGGGTGTTAATCACCCATTTGTCTGTGCACATATTCCAACAGTATTGTGTGTGTGTTTGGGTGTGTGTGTGTGTTCAGAGTGCTAATCACCCATTTGTCTATGCACATATTGTAATAGTATTTGGGGGTGTGTGTGTCAGTGGGTGCTAATCACCCATTTGTCTATGCACATATT
>QEPC01011341.1:5722040-5750065 GCA_003113815.1 Sphenodon punctatus
CTGTCCCCTCTCCTTGTCTCCCCCTCCTTGTCTTTTAGATTGTAAGCCACAGGTAGGGACCGCAGCTGATTATATGTTCTGTACAGCGCCAGGTTGTTACTGGCGCTTTATAAATGTTTAATAATAATAATAATAATAATGCAGCCGGCGGGGGATGGGTGTCCATTTATTGTTCGCCGGCCCGTGTGAACACTGAGCGGGATTGGTGGGGTGCATGCGCGCTCCTGCGCAACACCGACCTCCAGCCATGGAGCCATCTGGAAAACGGGAGGAGGCCCTGTGGGTGGAGGGGTGTGTGTGCGTGCGTGTGTGTAAAGGGACACCCCCCACCCCCATCCATCCCCCCACCCATGTAGAGAGGGCCAATGTTGCTGGAATGACGCAATCAAAATGGCTGGAATACCTGACCCCCCCCCCGGCCAAAATGACCAATCCAGATACCCCATGGAACGAAAATGGGCAGCGGTTACTATCCCCTTTGCCATTGCTGCTTATGTAGGGTTATTTGGATGGGTTTGTTTGAGGTTTTTTCCCTCCAAACATCTGCCTGTTCAAGCTACCCGTTGCAAAGCTGCGTGTTTCGTTTTGTTCAGACAGCTTGGGATGGAAGCTCTTCTATGTCACCGGATGCCTCTTTGTGGCTGCGCAGAATCTGGAGGAGTGGGAGGTAAGCTGCACTCTGAGAACAGGAAGTCGTTGGAGGTTGGTTTGAGCAGCCACACTCTGGTGAATGTTGCGTAATCCAAACGGGCAAGTTAGTGTCAGCCGTAGATGAGAAATTTGGCAACATTTGCTTCTTACAGTAAACTTTAAACCAGGAGAGTTAATTGCGGAACAGGCCATGCATGTGAACGAGCAACACGGAGGTGAAATGTTCTGGGTGCTGTTAGCAGTAATGTGGGTTTTCTGAAAAATTTTGAATTGGAAAATTTCCCCATTAAAACGTTCTTATTTTCATTAACATTAATTTGCATAAAATTTGCAGAAGAAAATCTTGAATTGGAATATTTTTCCTGTGCAAAATTTCCGATAGCCCTGGAAAATTTTCCGCAGAAAAACTTAGATGAGGGAAATTTTCTGCCTCACATCCCTGGCTGTTAGAATTTAATTGTAAGCCCCCCCCAGGGCAGATACCGGTCTCTAATTAATGATCAGTGCCAGGCTCTTGAACTGAAGAGCTGGAAGGGCTCCTCAGAGGTCATCTAGTTCAACCCGCTGTCCTCCGGAAGGGTGCCTTATATCTAAAGCAGGGGTAGAGAGTCACTTTGACGATTAACACAAGCACCGAGGGTGACCGAGAAGTTGGGGGCAGAGTTGCTTAAGGGGCGCCGTCAAGAAAAGGAGAGTTCATATCATGGATCGGTGAGATGGAACTCTCCTCTCTCCTGGTGTGGCTGCCCTCATCTCTGCTCCCTTCCCCCGAGCTCAGTTTTTCAGTGCGTGGGGGCTAAGGAACTGGAAAGAGACCACATAAAAACTTGCCTCAGGCTGCGTATAGCCCCCCGAGCCGGACAGGTTCCCCGTCCCTGATCGAAAGCGTTCCTGACGGATGCCTCTTCAGTCTCTCCATGAAAACGGCGAGAGATTCCACGATCCCTCGAGACAGCTCCTTCCATGGCTGAACTCTCCTAACTGTTGGGAAGTTGTTTCTGATCCTGAACCCAAACCTACTAGGGGCGTGCAGGTTGTTGAGTTTTGATTAGTTACTAAAATGAATGGAGCCCCATATTATTATTTTTTTAAAGTAACTAAAGACCCGAAAACGAATGAATAAGCAAGCACCGTATGCGCTCCTTTCATTTAAAAATAAATAATTTAAAAAATCACTGCACGTGCGCAAAATGGCTTCCAGACTGTTCTGTGCACACTTGCCGTTTCCCAAAATGGCGGCAGCCAAAAGGGTGCGCGTGTGCAGAACGGTCTCGTGGCTATTTTGTGCATGCGCAGGGATGATCTATTTTATTTTTTAAATTAAGTTTGAAAACCAAAAAAAAAATTACAAAAACGAATGGGTTTTAGATGAAAACCCGAAACGAAGGTATTTTTAATAATGAAAAGGAATGGGGTGGCTTCTGAACCCCCACTAAAATCTCCCTCCCTTACCAGCCCTCTGATCTCCAGGGCGTTTGGTTTCCAATGGAGAGGCAAAGCATTGCTTAGTTGGGTTGGCAGTTGTCGCTGTTGTTAGCGAAGGGGACCGAATCGGATTTTTATGTTCATTGTACCGTCTTTACTGGCTTCGGGGACGGCGGGCGGGTGGGGACAAACTGGAAAAGGAAGTTTTCTTTGCACGTTCGGGTGTGTTGGCTGAATGCTGGGCAGCTCATTTATAGTTGCCCAGCAATAGTTGGGAAGCTAAGGCCCGAGGGCCAAATGTGTCCCTGGCTAATTTTCATTTGGCCTCTTTCCAGTTCCTGGATGTGGCCTCTGGATCCAGTTCCTACCTCCCAAGCACTGAGAGAGACTGAGCTCAGGGGAAGGGAGCAGGGATGAAGTCTGGGGATAGAGCCATGCTCTGGACACTCCTCTTCCTTGAGCGCCCCTCGGAGCTTGAACTCATTTTCCAAGTGGCCCCTAGGAGGGAAAAGGTTCCCCACCCCTGGTGTAAAGGATAAGTTGGATATCGGCAAAAGCCTCTTGAAGCCTTTTTTGGAAAGCATGTGAGAGTCCGAGCTTGTATTTGTGGGGAAGTAAAAGCAGACTTCTAACTGTATAATCCAGTAAGGGAATGGGAGCGAACTGAGGTTTCACTTGGCGCTGAGATAACGGAGATCAGTTTCTCCGGGTGTGCAGGGGCTGTCTGTTTCTAGGAGGTCTGACGGCACCGTTTCCAAAGGGAACCACCCTCTTGATTCTGTGTTGCAATTTTCCAGGAAGCCGTGTTCGACAGGGAGGCGGGAAAGGTTTCCCTCAAAACGTTCAACCTTTACAAAAAGATGCTGACGCTCTCGCGGGCAGGCCACGAACAAGGTGAGAAAGTCGGCGTGTCGGTGGGTCTGCCGCGGGGGTTGGGCAGAGAGGAAGAAATCAGGAGTTAATATTTCATTGGTGGGTCTAGAGTGTTGTGTGCGCAAGCCTACTACTGGTTCTCCGGTCTCCAAAGAAACAAAAATAATAATACATTTTATTTTTAGAATGCCCCACCACCCGGTGGTACTTGATAAAATAAAAATACAATATATAAAGTCCATTAAAAATATAAAACAACATAAAAACAATTAAGAAACAGGCAGGAAAAGGGGTGGACGATGCACATTAAAGGGAACCAGCAGTGGATCCTCAAGCACCTGGAAAATAAGTAAGTCTTTTAGGTGCTTTTAAAAGGTGAGGAAGGAGGAACAAAGACGGACCTCCAGAGGGAGTGTGTTCCCCACAGAGGGGCTGCCCCATACAGGCCCAACAGCGGGATCCCCAAACAGTGGGTGGTTTCTGAATGCATTAGCCATCAGGGTGAGGCTGCAGGAGCAGGACTCCACTCCAGCCAAAGATGCTAGCTTCCTGTAGGAAAACCCTACCCAAATCCAGGCATGGCCAGTCTGGGGCTCGGGAGACCTCTCTAAACATGACTCTAAAGCAGCTTTGAGCCAGAAGAGCATTCTGGGCATTAACGTGTAAATGAGCGTATCGCTTTGTTATAGGCCAGGCTGCGTAGTCCTGGTGGCCAAAGTTCCCAACCTAAAGAGCTGCCGTCTTGTAATCTTCCCATAGCCGAGACTTGCAAGATGCACGAGCCCCCTTCCCTCCACATTGTCCTGTTTCGGGGTTGGCTGGGAGAGCGTGTTCTCCACGGCCCTGTTTGCTGAGATTCTGAGCAGCGGCTGTGGTTTGGGTGCAAAGAAATAAGACCCAGGACCATTGAAGCAGCTTGCGTCCCACACATTGGGCACCCCTGGATTTGGGGGAGGGTTCTCCTGTGAGAGGCTCACATTTGTGGCTATGTTCCGCTCTGCTCTGATGCTTTGTGCCTGCGTAGAGAGAGACTGAGCTACGGACTAGCTTCTGGTTCCCTCTTGGTCACTGAGGGCATTGAAATTCGCGGGCTATGGCAAACCCCCGCGATCGCAAGGACTCCCCGGCATATGTGCAAGTGCTGGTCGCACGTCCCACCTTATCGCGTATGAAAAAACGTCATGTGGCTTGAATTTTGGCAATGGCAATTGGAGCATTCAGTTGGATTCAATTCATTGGAGCATGTGAATGCTTTCAAAACGGCAACTGGAGCCAAGGGGGTCTCATGCGAGTGGTGTTTAGACGTTAATCTGCATCTTTAGCGAGTGAGTTTGGGAATGCGCATTCTGGAACCCTTGATATTGGGGGGTACCAGAAACCAGATTAAGATGCGGGAGTCTCCACGTAACGCCACACGTGAGTAGGCACAAATTTTACTCGTGGTTTTTAACTGCCTGCTCCTGGGAGTTTTGTCTCGTCTAAAAATCACCCTGAGTTGTGATTTCGGCTTTGGATAATTGGCCCAAACTAGGGATGGGGAACGGGTGGCAGATTTTTATTGGTCCCCTTCCCAATTTTTGGGTCTGGCCTTTGGATCCAGCCCCTCCCCACAAGCACTGAAAGAGTAAGCTCGGGGAGAGAAGTGGCGAGGAGGGCCCTGCGCTCAAGGAGAAGGGATGGATCCAGGATCTCTTCCATCCTACCTCTTAAGCCCTCCCCAGTTCCTGTCCGGCCCATGGAGCTTGTAGTCCTTTTCATCATGGCTTGTAGGAGGGAAAAGGTTCCCTGCTCTTGGCTTATTGCCTCTGCCGAAGCACTGTTGGAGCCTGGAAAGTGCGTTTGAATGAACGGGTGCGGCCCAGAGGCCCGTCGTCAGGGGAAGGAGGCGATGCTTAGATCTCTAGCTGCACTTGGTGGAATTGCTGTGATACCTGCTAATTTCTGTCTCTCCCCCACCCCCAGTGGTGTTTCCGCTGCGTGAGATTCGGGATGTGAATGTGGCAGAGGAGAAGGTGCGCTACTTTGGGAAGGGTCACCTGGTCGTGCTGCGATTTGTCACTGGCCTTTCGCATCCCCTGACCCAGAGCGCCTTGATGGGCTCCAGAAGGTGCAGTATGAATGACTCCTGTTTGGATTATACCCAGCGTGTCCTGGGGGGGGGGGGAGTAATTCGCCCCAGGGCTGACTGTGGCAATCGACAGAAATCCAGCTGTTGGCTGATGGAAGGGGCTGTTCCAGCCCCCCATCTAGGCTTGTTACTGATCATAAAATCTTAGTTGGGTAGGAGTTCGAGAGTCATCTAGTCCAACTCCCTGCTTGCACGAAGGATGACTACAACCTCCCCGACAGATGGCTTTAAAGCTTATCCAGTCTGGGCTTTCCAAGTCCTCCTAATTCCATTTGCTGGTTTGGCTTTCCTGGCGTTTGGGAATGCCTAATGGTAGAGATCGACGGTAGTTCTCATTATCTTCAATTCAGTTAGAACAGCGGGGGACTCCATAGGTATATTCTCCGGGGTGGAGGAGCAAGAAGGGTCCCAGCTCGCAAACACCCAGCTTCACACATTAGCTGAGCTAGGTGGAATCTCTAGGGGCGGGGATTGGAAGCAATCGGAAGTTTTGGAAGGGGGGGAGAGAGAGGGAATAAAGTGTATGTATTTGTGTGCATCGTGGGAGGGCCTTTAACTAGCACAGACAAGTGAGGTGAGAGGGAGGCACTCGGTTCAAAAAAGTTTGAGAATCACTGAACAGGGCCCTTAGACAAGGAGAATGAAATATTTGCATTATTGATTGCATAAAAATTATTTTATTATTATTATTATTATAATAAGCTTTTATATAACGCCAGTGATGTATCTGGCGCTTTACAGAGAATAAGATAGACACAGTCCCTGCCCGAGATCTTGCATTATTATTATTATTATTAGCAAGTATTTATATAGCACCAGCAATGTACCTGGCACTTTACAAAGTAATGGAATAGACATGGTCCCTGCCCTAGGGCTTACCATCCGAGAATTGTTATTTTTAATTGTGATTCTACCCTTATAGTTGGTAACTTGTGACGGTGGCCAGGAAAATGGACCGCCCTTCCCTGCGTGCTGCAGGGATATTTATTTATAATAATAAAATAACTGAGCCAGTGCAGCTGAGGAAGGAGGGTCCTGGCTTTCATTGTTAGCTAAGGGCTTGTTGAGCAGGGCAGGAAACCATGTTCGCGGCGCTTTCCCCATTGGCGGTGGCAATAGGGGGAAAGCGCAGGGATCCTGAGGCCCTGAATATTGGTGCTAGGAGAAGCAGAGAGGACCCCCCCCCCCCGGCTTTCCACCTTTGCCACCGGGGAGCTTGCCACAGGGCTAGAACTGAAATGAGTACCCACAAAACCAGGAATATCCATCCCAATTTTGGTCACTCCAGTTGACCCACAACGTTTGGATACTAATCAGTACCCGGTTACTGCCGAATATCGACTTCTGGTACTGAGTTTTTGTTTCGTTTAACGTTTCAGCTTCGGATTGGTAACCGGTAAATCAGTACCGGAAATGACTGATTATTTGGGGGGGTGTCGATCGGACAGCCCGTCAGGTACCCAATGTGGTGCTTGAAAATGTGGGCGTTACCCGCAGGTACCAGGTTGGGCACCTGTTTCAGCTCTGCACGGGCTGCTAGGAAAAGCTTCTGACTTGGGAATGGAACTTATTCTGATACAAAAGGTAAATTATATAGATGTCCCCTTTGGAGTTGCTGCTCTGAGCAGTGTGGCAGCTTGAAGCACCTGCATGTAGGGTACCTATCCTTGGACCCTTCCAATGCTTATAATTATTCCTGTTAGAATGAATCATAATTAGTATTAAATAATTTTCTACCCCCATTGGTGGTGGGGCTTTTAATACCAGTTGGGGCCATGCTTAGCCAACCAGCTTCTCTGCGCAGTGCAGGGTCTGTGATACTCAGACTCTATGGGTGTTCAAAATAATAATACTACTAAATGATTGCGTCCATAATTGTACTTGGGCTGAAGAGCTACAATTCGGGACAGGACCTTGCCCCTGAGGAGCTATGTATGGCACTGAACAATCATTAGAGACAGGCCCCTACCTGAAGGGGCTTGTGATCTAGGATGGATAGGGGCGAGGGGCATGTAGGGAGAGGCAGGGCCACATTCACGAGGTTGAGAAGTTGCAGGTGCACATGTTTAGCTTAGGATCCTGGAGGAACAAGACGCTAGAAAGAGACGCATACACGCCATCATAGCTTTTTTTTTTTTTTTAATATGTGCCTCGGTCTTCTCGTCAGATAGGCTGTATATTAAACCAGGTGGCTCGCCTCGTTAACTTGGGCATTCCTTCCTTTTTCTAGTGACGTGGACGCAGTTGCCAAGCTCATAACTGGCTTTCTGGAACTGGACAGAACGGCACGCCAGCAGGATCAGGAGCTGAGCAGCGAGACGGGGGACAGCGATGCGGATGAACACGAGGACGAGTACCAACAGTGATGGTACTAGGACCCCTTGGAACGCTGTATTGCATCCTAGAAGCGCTTTCTAATTCTGGCCCTTGGTGGCTTCCATACATGTCTATATCCACAATGACAAAACCCTGCGTTGAAAGCTGCTTCTGCCTGCGAAGTCTTGCGTCCCCAGCCTTGATTCTCTTGTTGGAAGATTCCGTATGATGCTGCTCGTTCCCTGCTTGTAGGGTGAAAAATTTGCAGGTGACTGGGAGCTATTGGCGCCTAGAAAGCTGAAGCTGACAACTGGGGTTCAGGGGTGTAGTGGGGCAAGAACGGTTTAATATCAGGATAAAGACTGGTGACTGAATTCTTTTTTTTTTGGCTCCAAGAGTTTGATCTGAAACCTCATGCCCTGCTACTTGTGTATGAACCAAAGCAAATGGTACTAGCTTACCTATTAATTTGCCTTATCTTGAAGGTGTCGACAGGAGCAGCTTGTCGCACCCCCTCATTGGGAATAATTCATGCTATTTTTGTATGAACTAGTGTCTCGTATTCCACAGCCAATCAAGTGATAGCTGCCTACTCCCATCTTCCCACGGCATGGTACTTGCGGTGGATACCTGGGAGTATTTTGGGAAGATGGAAATAACATCTTGTATTGAAATAGGCCGGGATCTTGCGACTCTTGATTGAAGGAAAGCTCGCATGTAATATAGTTTTTCTAGCTTCTGCTGTGGAGTTTGAAGAGCAAATATCTTTAAATGGCTTTTAGGATCTTAACTATAATAGAGAAAAAAAGTTGCAACGCCGAGTTGGACTTGCTGTTAAAAAAAAATTGGAAGTCAGGAAACTTTAAAATGACTGGCCAGTAACTTTTTTTTTTTTAAGCATAAAACTTGATATTTAACATGCTTTCAGTCCTAGGCTTTTTCATTTAAAAAAAATATATACCTCACTTTATAACTCTGAAGTCTTCTAATATTCCATGCATATTTTCGATGGTCAGACGTTGGGGCCAATCCCAGCACATGCGGCACGCAAACTGCACCCCCCCCGGCACGGGGCCCATGTGTAAACTGTACGGCGGTGCCCGCGGGGGTTGGTATGGCGGCCCTGGTCTATACCCTCTTATATGGGGGATGCACTTAGACAGAAGGGTCTGCGGTCAGGCTGCTGTAAATATTTTTTCTGACTAGAGGAAAGTCTGGCTGTAGGACAGCCTCATGCCCACGTGTGCTTGAAAAGTGTCAGCTGAAGAAAAAGCATTTCTGCTGCGTGACCAATGTTCGCAATTTTAAAATTCTTTATAGTTATTAGGTAAAACCCGTGCAGCAATTCGTTATTATTGGGACACAAGCAACACGTGGCCGCAGCATGATTGAACCGTGTGTGATTTTGATTGTGTCTATTCTAACACCCTTTCCCCAACTGTAATATTTTTGATACGTCAGCCTTGCTTTTAAATAGATTTTGTAGTCTGGAAGAAATCAAATTGTAAGTGTTCCTACATCAATAATGGCATTTTGAAGGCTAGCATAGAGACGGCAGTGTATCGTATTTAGAAGTGTGCAAAGCTCACAGTTTTATATGTAAAGCATGCAGCTACGTTGGCTTTTATGTAAAGAGTCCATACTGTATATTGGGAGGTCAGGATTACCTTGGCAACTGAGGACCGTACGGGCGTCGGGGCATCTGTAGGGTGGAAGATGCTTCAAGGCGACTCTAGTCCAACCCTCTGCTCCAAGACCGCATCGCTCTGCCTGGAGCATCCCAGAGAGAGGCTCATCCAGCCGTGTTTTGAGAACCTCCGAGGAGGAAGATTCCACAACCTCCCTGGGCCGGCTTATTCCATTACCTGAGAGTTCTTACACAGAAGATACAGCTCTGCTGTATTCTTTGGAATGACAGTGTCGTCCTATGTTCAAGTATTCTCTCTCCCTGCTCCCCCAAACTCTCGATGATAGTTTCCAAACATGGAAGCGGTTCCTTGTATGCTGGATTGTCAGCTGCAACTGATATGGAGATCATTCATGCTTCTTATCACAGTCCGACAGCGGGGGCGACTCCAAAGATTGCATTATTTTATCATTAATAAATCCTAAGTCCACTTTATCCACATTCAGGGAGGAATTTCACATCTCTAGGATGTCTGTGTGCATGGAATTTTGCCCTTTTTAATATTGTACATTTACTTGAAATGATTCAACTTTGTCCGTTAACCAGACTCACTGGTAGATTTTCTGAAGAGTCTCATTTGTTTTATGGGGTGAGCCCCATTCTGCTTTTAGCTAGGATTCTGTGTTTGAGGGCAGGGACCTGGAGGCTGAATCCAGGAATTGGGATAAAAGTCTAAATAAACAAAGGGCTGTGGGCTAAGGGTTCCCCGCTCTTGTACTACGGCAAAGGCAAATTCAGCTTTGCTGTCTGCCCACACACCTACCTGAATTTCCTAGAGACTAATGCCTAAAGTTACTTTTAAAAATTATTCCTCATAATAAATGCTGTTGAACTTAGCCTGACCTCATGGGGAGCCTTTTAAATCTTAAATACTGAGCTCGAGTCTAATCCTGCAGTAATTTACACTTCCCATTTTATAGGTGGGATTTGTCCAAGTGGAAATTATTAGGACTGCTCACATAATTTATGGTGACTAATAAGCAGGGGAAGCCATGTCACCAAAACAAAACTGGCTTACCCTCAGGGCTTGAAGGAGCAGTGGTTGTGTCAGTCTGACGGGCAATAGGATTGTAGCCGTGCGAGTGAAACTACCGTCGCTTGCAAAGTCAAGTGAAAAACAGTCGGAACATGGAGAACGTTGTTGGGGGGGAATCGTTATTTTTAATGTGCTGCCAGTGAGTGGGATGTTACATTTCAACAAAGCTGGTCTTGTGCATATTTGGTACTATACTTGGAAAAATGTTTCTATGATTAAAATGATGAAAGCGTTCTACACAAATACGCTAAGAGAATTGGACCAGAGCTCCTCGTCCCAAGACCCAGGTCCGGTTCTAGAACCCTGCATGGGGCAGAAGCCGAATGACAGGGCTGTGCTCCACAAGGGGCAGGGCTAAGGCATTCTCCTCTTTCCAGTGGAGCCACACACTCCGCTATGGGCTGCTCTGCTGTCATGGGGCTTAGTCGAGTGAGTGTCTCCTTGCAGCAACGGCACCCAACCCAAGAGGCCTGGGTAGAGTGCGCATCCAGACCAGGCCCTGATGGGACCAAGCAAGTCCCGGGCCTTACAGCCACTAAGGGGGCGCTCGCTTGCTTGCTTGCTCCCATAACAGCCAGCTCAAATCCCATCTTTCAATAAGTTGCAGCTGCTTTTAAAGAGCAGCCCGAGTTTTTCCTCTGGACTCTCCTCAAGGTCTGTGTCACAGCACAAGAAGCCAGACAGCCCTAACCTAGACGTCTGCTAAAAAGCTGAAAGACTTTATAAAGAGTGCTGACAATCCATGCTGATTAAATGGCTGGAACTTGCAAAAAAATAAAAAGCATCCTCAGCTTTGTGTAGAGCAGTGGCTCAGTCTTTTGAGGCCAAGATCCACCAAAACATTTTTTTAGAAATCTAGGAGCAGGAGAGGCAGGGAAGCAACCCCCCTTCCCCATTGCTATCCTGGCCCTGGCAGCGGCACCACGGCTCGAGGGTGCAGAGGAGAAGGTCCATTCATCGCTACAAATCTTGTAGTTGGAATCCCTGTATATCTTCCCTGTAGTAAATCCTAAGAACGCAGCTAGGCTAATGGCTCGTGTCTCCTTTCACCCTGGGACAAATAAAGCAGCGGATTTCTGCTCAGTAGTATCCAAAAGAACAGAAGAAAGCCCCAGTCTTCCTACTTCAACATTTAAGCCTAACAAGGCTGGCGCAAATGAGCCACTTCTCCCTAGGTCTCCTGGGGTCTGTCCTGAACTGTCGGGGGATGAACCCCACCACCAGCAACAGGCAAACAAACAAATAATGAAGCCTGCTTGGGGGACTCTGCCCCCCGCTCCAGGTTTGATCGTCTAGCTTGAACCAAGGAGTGGACGCTGTTCTCTCCTGAGCAAGGGGGCGATCCCCAATGAGATTTCAGAAAGAAGCCAGGAATTCTGGGGATCCAGAACTTGGCCCCCTGGCACCTCTAACTCCTGTCTCAACTGACACAGGAGTGGAAAGAACGGGAGTGGGGGGAGACTCCCGCTGGGTGCTCCCGCCACCGACCGCACCTGTTACTGCCACTGCCCTCCTGCAGCTGTGTGGAGCAACCCTGCCGGGGTGGGGGAAGGAGGAACTGAGGTGCAGGCTCGCCAGGCTGTTCCTGCCCAATTGCACCAATGAGGCTTTTAGGTAAGCGCTGCCCCCGCGTGGAGCCATGTGTGATCTCTGTGGCGGGTTAAAAAGCATGGCACCCGGGCGCTGGAGCCTCGCAGTGGCTGCCAGTGAGCCCGCTTCCCTTCCTCCTCCTCCTCCTCCTCCTCCTGTCTATCAGCACGTGGAGTTGTGACTTTCACACCCTTTCCCCCTCTTGCTTCCAATATGGCGCCCGCCAGAGCATGCAACAGGGAGGAGAGAAGCCAACCTCGGGCCAAGAAACCTCAAGGGGATTCTCTGCAAATCCTTTATGCTCCAGCAGATACTGGACTCTAAATAAAATAGATGCGCGCCAGGAGCATGGACTCCCAACACAAAAAGGGAAAAAAACAACTTCTAAACCCCGTGACTAGGTCGAGTCAAAACATGCAGGCAAGGGAAAGCAGCCTGCCCTCCAGGCCAAGGTAGGCAGAAAACCCTTGGTGGAGGCTCTGCAGTCAGCTGGGGGGAAGGGGGTGTCTGACTGGGACTCGGAGATAGAAATCCCCCTCGCGATTACAAGTCCACTGCCAGACGCCAGCTCTCCAGCTGAGAAGACTCGGCGATGCTCAGGAGCGGCTACGACGAGGGTGCCTGGATTGCTCCGTCTAGGTCATCCATCACCTCCTGCAGCCTCTGTAGGTTGGGCTGGACGTTTTCCTCCAGCCACTCGTCTACGGCAGGGGCGTAGAATACCTTCTCCAGGGCCGCCTGGAGCTCCTGCCTCACGCCGTTCCATTTGGACAGGAGGCTAACGGAGAAACCAAGAGGAAGAGGTGAGCCTGTTGGGGTTTCTGGGCATGTAGCTTAGTGGGTGACATTAGCCAGTCGGGTTTTTAGGGGAGGTTGTGTCTGCCTGGCCCCCATATGTCACAGGTGACATCACGCCCACGGTGACACGGCCGGGCAGGGACTAAGGTCGCTGGGCAACGGTGGCATCTGTACAGCAGGGAGGGAGGGGGAGACTGGTAGGGAAAGGGGACCCCCTGGGCGTGCATCTTTCTTCACTTGCTTTGGTGTGCGACTGGCTAAGGTTTAGATGTAAACAGGCTGGCCACCCACCAAGCAGTGACTGGATGGGGAACACGTGCGTTGGAAGCTGCAAAGGGCTTCTGCTACCGCCCGCCCTTCAGGGATGAGGCTGCAGGGAACCAGCAAGGACTTTTCCCCAACCTGGCTCCCCGCGGTCCCCACCCGAGTGACTGACGCAAAAGCACCCGGTGGAGAGTGAATCCTCCACGGCCGTGAGACGGGTCCGGAGAAGTGGGACTTCCTGGAGCTGCCCTGCC
Source organism: Sphenodon punctatus (assembly GCA_003113815.1). Lineage (NCBI taxonomy): Eukaryota > Metazoa > Chordata > Lepidosauria > Sphenodontia > Sphenodontidae > Sphenodon > Sphenodon punctatus. The sequence continues at coordinate 5,735,063 of QEPC01011341.1, forward strand.
ACCGTGGTCTCCTCTGCACTGGGCGCCCCCACTTTCTGTGCTTCCACTGGCAGGGACCAGCGCTGCTGCCAAATGAGAGAGCAGAGGCACAGAATGGACTGGGCCTCTAGTTCCATCCTGCACCGTGGCTTGTGCCTGCGGACCAAGTAGTATATAGGAGAAGGGTCCCGGAGCTTTCTCCCTAGCTCAGGAGAAGGCTTTAGGTCCTCTCTGCCACTACCTGGGTGGCAGCAGCAGAAGCCACCTGCACCAATTATAGGTACAGGTAAGCCTTAATGGATGAGAAAGTTGGCAGCAAAGCAGCCGTTTCCTTTCCGAAGGAGGAACAGGATTTCAAAACTATTCTGAACGTGGTGTTTTAGAGCTTCACCTACCGCATGGGGAGGGAATGCAGGACAGTCCCTCTAATTCATAGTTCCTTGGCTAAGAAACCACACGAGTGGCAGTGCTTGAGTTGAGAAGAAACTGTGTAGTGCTACGTAAGCGCTAGCTCTAATCACTTATTTAGTCTCTGGGGAGCTTTGCTCATCAGTTGCCTAATGCTAGACTTGAGCATTCGATGGAGTCAATAAAACAATTCCTTGGCAGGCTGTACAGAAAGCTGCATCTCAACATTTATAACAAGTGCGCTAAAAACAGCGAGTTACCTTAGTGCTTGTGGCTGGAAATGATGCAGACTTATAGGGTGAACCAGCTTTCTCTTCCTGTGGTAGAGGCTGAACCAGCCGGTGACATACCTGAAAATGCAGCAGAGAGCGAATGTTCTCTGAGAGACAGGATGGCGGACGGGGACAGGGGGCTAAGGTCAGACATGATGTACCCTGAGGCACAATTCAACCTCTCCCTGGGTACCAAGAAATCAGACTTACATGGTGGCAGAGTGCATGGAAACGGGGCTAGTGGAGCCTAAGGAGCTTGGATGAGTCTAATGGATGCCACTTTGATACATCACTGATGAATTTGGCCCTGGATACGTAATAACTGAAATTTGTGTAAGGATATGAGTCATATCATCTCAAGGAGCCATGCTTTACCTTAACGAACATTATGTTTTAACTAAGCTTCCAGAGAGGACATTTTGGCTTCTGTGACCATCAAGGCCCTGATTCAGCAAAGTACCAAAGCACGTGCTTTGCTCTAAAGTACTAGTTCCCAAACTGCCCCCCCCCCAGCACCCCCTTTGGCATCTGGGCTAAATTCCGCAAACCCCTTTCATTTTTTGTGGACCAGGAAGTGGGTGGGGGGACTCTGGTACAAGTCTCACCGTAGCCAGAAACTCACTAGGTCACCTTGGGCCAGTCACAGTATTAGCTCAGCCTAACCTACCTCACAGGGTGGTTGTGAGGATTCAAAGTTGTGTGTGTGAGTTATATGTGAAGCGCTCCGAGTGCCAGAGCAGGGGGGCGCTATATAAAAATAAAGATGATGATTTAGTTTTATTTACGTTTTTAAAAATATGAAAATAAGACTCACGGAGAAACCCCAAGTAAACAGTATGTTAATCTTTCCTGCCTTCTGAAATGGAGATCTGTCTCAAGGGGCAGGCCCTGCTTTGGGATCCCCTGATGTCCCAGGACCAACGTTAACCTATCTCAGAGCAAAGGCTGAGTCATGACTGGCCACCCTGGGAATGTGGGGGGACTCGAAATTGTTTTCCGCGTTCACAGTTTCATTGCATTAGGGATCGATCGCTTTAGCTTTATGTCTTCTCAGGAGACGCGGTAAAAATAGCCACTTCATTTCAGTGCTTAGGACCGTCTCCTCCTCCCCGTCGCTAAGTGAAACACGTGCACCTGACACTTCTCAACTTTGTGAATGCATCCCCGTCTCTCCCTAGGTGCCCCTCCCCGTGTCCATCTTCGAGTGCAAGTCCCTGGGGGGGGGGGGGGGGCAGGGACCTGTCTCTAATCAGGACTGTTCAGCCCCAGACCCGTCGTCAGAGCCACACACACAATAACCTGTTTCTCTCCAGAAGCTCGTCCACCGAGGGCTTGAGGTAGAAGCTGATCTGAGTCACAAGCGAAAGGATGTCGCTCCCTGGGAAGGTTCCCGAACATTCACTGTCCAAAGAGATGACTCTTCGTCAGGCTCCCAAATAACCCCTCCCCAAAAGAAAAGTACCGGAATTCAACAGCTGGAGCTTTTACCTCATGAAAGTGTCTACTTCCAGGTTTGAGATCCCCAGGAGTTTCTCTACGGTTTCTTTAACTTGTTCTGAATAGCCGCCTGGGAAAAGGAGAGAGAGGAACAAAACGAGAAAACCCCCTAAGCTCTGAATCGCCAAGACCGAGGGGAGCTGGGATTTTTCTTAAGCGCCCCCAGCTTTGGCTCCGAGCTGCCGTGTCTGCTGAAGTCTACAGTGAGTCAAATTTCCACCTGCAGGTTTGAGTCTATTTTTGCTACTACCATTATTTCATAATCTGAATCACATCAAGAGTTTTCACATATCAAAAGATGGAGAACGTTTGCTCTCCTTTGCCACCAAGGACAGGACCAGAAATAATGAGTTTACGTCACAGGAAGGCAGGGTTTAAGTTAAATGTTATGCTAGATTAAAGCTATGCCGTTGGTCTTAACAACATCCTCTGGGAACAAGTTCCATAAGCTAATAGTACACCGAGCGGAAAAAGTACTTCCTTTTGTTTGGATACCTGTATTTATTTTCCGTTCGGTTAATTCTCATGCTTACCATGAGAAATCTTACACTTTTAAATCTGCCGCCAGTTAATTTCATAGAGTATCCCCTCATTCTAGTATTGTTTGAGAAGGTAAATCAAGGCCAGTAGCCTAGCTGGGATTAAAAAAAAAAAAAAGACTGGATACGTTCTTGGAAGATACGTATCTTGGAAGCTATTCCATACCCTCATTAGTTTTTCGATGAACTGCTTTTTGAGAATTGGTTCCCATTCCACCGTCCCCATTAAATTTTAAGTTGTTAAAAATTTTACAGCAGTGTCTTTTTTTAAATAAAAGTATATAAACAATGGCAGAAAACGAATGTGACCAAGATTCAGCGTGAACTGTAGTCTCTAGTTTCCCTCACTCCTGGGGGGAAAAACCCAAGAGTCATCAAACGAACTCGGGCAGATCAGCTGCTTCACAATGTAGCAGTTATAACTTCTTATAATCATTAGTATAACAGCACATATGCTATTATTGCTTCTATAAATATTTCAGTGACCAAAGTATCTAGTTCAGGCTCACAACAATCCTGTAAGAGAAGTCATTATTATTCCCATTTTACAGATAGGGGAACTGAGGCAGACACAGAGTAACTTGCCCAAGACCACGCGGTTCATGGCTAAAATGGGATTTGAACCCTGGTCTCCCAGGTCCAATAGCAACACCTTAGCCACTAGGCTACACTGCTCTAGACCTTTATATGCTAGAAGGGTTAAGCAAATTTGGGGGCATTCATGGTATAATTTCCTTCCTTCCAGCATGGAAGAGATCCCGTTCTCACCTTCAGGCAGCGCTGCTCTGCTCCCACCTATGCCCTGGTTTTCTAGCTCTTCTGGGGACCTAACTTCTTTAATAGCATATAGTCCTACCTTAGGGCGTTGCCATTTAGCATCCTAAACAGCTCTGAGCATGTGCCTAGTTGGTTGAGGGTCTTGCCCCAGCTACAGACTGACTGGCTTCCTCAAGCTTGTACTACTTATAGCACCAGAAGGGGGCGGGACCAGAGAGTTCTTAAAGGGGCCGCGCCTGCTCCATCACATGGAGGCATTCGCTCAGAGTCAAGAGTCATTCTGTACCATTCTCGATGGTCTGCAGACACACAGCGAGGGATGGAATCCCCACCGGCAGAAGCTCGCATAGCACGGAGAAGTGGTCGTACCTAAGGAAGAAAATATACGGTGTTAAATCCAGTGCAGCCATAGCTCCCGCTGATGGCAATCCTCAAAACTACCTTCTCTGGAGTAATCCCATTGAAATGGCATCTGACTGCTTCAAAAGCAGCGGCAAGCCACAGCGTGTTTTCAGTAGGTCCACTCCAGAGCAAGGGGCTTGAGGGTTGCAGCCGGCGATAGTGGAAAATCTCAGGATTTCAACCAAGGGGCCAGATCCATGGGGCAGATCTTTGTCCTAAGCGCTCCCCCCGTCCCCAATTTCGATGCAGTCTTAGGAACACGGGCTCATTTTCACAGCGGCCCCCAGGGAGGAAAAAAGGTTCCCTTGCACACACGCACTTTCTGGTATGGCTCCGCCCCTTTATGGACTGCTGTGATGTCGCAACATTCGGGGCATGCGATTGGGTGTCCCCCGTCCCATCAGGATGGGGCTCCGTCAGACTCCAACGCAGCTCTGGCATAGCAGGAAACAGGGACACGCCCCCCCCCGCCCCTTCCCCTTTAGTTACCTCTGCCAGCCGGTCAGGGCGATCCCTTGCAGCCCATCTGCCGCGAGGCTCTCCGCCACTTTCAACCACTGGAGATGGTTTTTGAGGTGGTGCCCGATCAGCGTCAGAGACTGGTTCACGCCGGTGGCTCCTTTGAAAGCGCTAGCGAACCACAGCTTGGGGAAGCCGCACCTGCGGTACTTATCGACAAGCAGCACTGGAAGGCAAGGAGGATGGGGGAGATTTATACCCTAGCTGACTCCCTCCCTCAAAAGGAGCTTGGGAGTCCTGACACCAGCCAGCGCTAGGGAGAAAGGGCGATTGGAACGGGAGGGAACCTCCCAGAGGTTCGTCTGAGCTCGAGCATCTTCCAGAGACGGTGCAAGACTTTTCTATTTGTTAAGGCATTGGGTGAGCGGAGATAGGGGATGAGGGGTTTTGGGGTGGGGGGGAAAGGTTGGCGATTGGATGCTGGTTGGTATGTATTGTTTTTATCTGGTGTGTAAGCCGCCCTGAGCCATTTGGGAAGGGTGGGGTAAACAATGTAGATAAATAAATAAATAAAAAGGACCCTTCAGAAATTAACTGTGCACCGTTAGCAGGGTGAGCCCTGGGGTGGGGATTGCAAAATGATGGCAGGTCAGCGCCTTTGCAGCAGGGAACATTTCCCTTCCTACTGGTCACTTTTTGAAAGCCTTGTCCCAGCTCTGTAGGCCGAATAAGAACTGGGGGCACCCAGGAGGAGAGAAGGAAGGGGACGGTCCAGATTCTGGATCTATATACCCTGGGATCCATCCCTATCCTCCAGTGCCTGCCCTCCTCTCGGCCCCCTTCCTCCGAGTTCGTTCTGTCAGGGCTTTGAGGGGAGGGGGCTGGATCCAGAAATTGGAAAAAAAGGGGTCGTATTGGGGAAAAAAAGCCAGCCACGGGCTGGATTTGGCCCTGTGGGCCAGTTTCCCCCCGCTCCTGGCTTAGAGGAAGGGGCCTGAAGAGAAATGGCTATCAAGGTCTTCTCTGGGCTGAGAGAGCAATGGCTGGGGGTGGGGGTGGACGGAGAATCCAGGAAGTGCCTGCCCAGAGATGGCTGTCGTGTTAACTGGACCTACGAAAGCTAGTTCCATTAAACTGGAAAGGAAGGAAGGACTTGGGTGGCCAGACTTAACGGCGCACGTGATCCACACGATCAGCCTCAGACGAATCTACCAGGATCCCTCCCACCGGCCGCCATGTTCCATGCCAGGATCCATCCTGCAGGCTCCCAGCACCAGGGCCTCTCAGCACCCCGTCTCGGGAGTGGAGAGGAGCGCTCCCCTTTCGAAAGCGCCTTCCCCGCTGCCCTGGAGGAGCCCTTCTACCTTCTCTCCTCCCCAGAACCATTCCCCGAGATGCCGGTCTCGCTCTCCTCCCCAGAGGAGGCTGCTGAGAGGTTGGTCCCCTCCCCGCACCGTGATCCACCGGAGACCGGCTCGTCAACCCACCAGTGAATTGTGATCTACGTCGTTTAAACCAAGGAGGTAAATAAACAGCCTGTTCTTTGCTGAATGGGGATTTGGAGTAACGTTGCTGAAAGCGGCTCCGGATGGAAGGGCCGGCTCCTGAAATCACTTATATTTCCATGCATCAGGAGCTTGGCGAGGAGACGGTACTAACCTCTGCTGCTCACGTCCAGATCGGCGGCGTAGTCCCAGATCATCGGCTCCACGAGCGGCGCTATCCCGGACTCTGAAAGGAAACAGGCTAGCGAGTGTTGCTTCACGTTCAGCTGGAGGCAAAAGTAAACTGTGTGCGAGGAGGGGGGCTGCATGCATGCATGCCAGGGAGAGGCCCTACCCGATTCTCGGGCCCAACGCCTTACCCGTAACCTCAGCCAAGCAGAAGCTGGGCTGCTGTGCAAGTGCTGCTGGGAGTTGTAGTCGCACTGAGCTGAGGGGTGTGTGTGTGCTGTTCCTAGGTTTTGGGGCCCTTTGCGTGTCTCCTCTGAGCCTCTCGGGATCACGTACCTGCCAGCGTCTCCTCGCTCATCCCCCTCAGCATGTCGTCCCACACGATGGGTTTGACCGCAGGGTGGGTGGAGAGCAGGTGGCCGGCTACGGCTTTCATGTGGGCGAGGCAAAGCTTCTCGGCCGTGTTCCCCTCTTGCTGCAGCCACTGCTTGGATTCCTCCCCTTCGCCGAGGTAGTAAACCTGGGGCGCCAAGCAGAGACACCTGGCTTTACTGGAAGGGAATGAAGGAGCAATGCTCCAGCCCTGGCTGCTGTCGCACCTCTTGCTCCCCATGGGGTTGATGGGAGAGAGGGTGGGGGGGGGAAGAATATAAGTAGCACCACGCTGGGTCAGCCTAACAGACCTTCTCGCTCAGCATCCTGTCTCTGACAGCAATCGGAGGCCTCCTCCTTCGACCAACTCGACTAACTAGCCCCTGATGGATGTAACCTCGAAGAAATTATCCAACCCAGCCTTGCTCTTGGCCTTCACAACATCCTGTGACAATGAGTTCCGCCGGTTAACCGAACGCCGAGTGGAAAAACAAACTTTTTTCTATTTGTTTTACATCTGCCGCCAGTTAATGTTACAGGGTTTCCCGCGTGCTCATATGGAACGCGGGGTGCAGACCGATCGCCTCTACCCAAAATCAGGGCCTTTTTGTTTAGAGCGTGGCTGCTTTGTGGGTCCCAAGGGAGAGAGAGAAAGCAGTGACAATGATGCCTTTTATTGGAACAACTTCTGTGAGTGTGTGCAAGCTTCCCAGCTGCACAGAACTCTGCTTAAGGCCAGATGGCTGTAGGACCAGAAGGGAAGACTAGGCTGTTCAATTGAAATCACAGGAGAGTTTCTCCCAGCAAATGCGAGCCCTGGGTGGGCTGGACGGGACCGTCCTTGGGTGGTTCCGCTCATTCCTCTCGGGGAGAAGCCAGCGGGTTGTCCTGGGGGCTGAATCATCCAGCCCCCGGGCCCTGGATTGTGGCGTTCCACAGGGTTCCAGTCTGTCGCCATTACTGTTTAACATGTGTATGCAGCCCTTGGGGGAGATCGTGAGGGGGTTTGGCGACACTCAGCTTTACCTCTCTTTTTCGAGCAACTCAGGTCCTGCCGTCTCAGTACTGTCTCAATGCTTGGAGGCCGTGGCGGATTGGTTACGGCAGAGCAGACTGAAGCTCAGCCCTGATAAGACGGAGGTGATGACGGTAGGTAGGGTAAGGGAGGTGTTGGCTCCCCTGGTAGAGGGGACCCGCCCTCCTGTAGCCCAGCAGGTTCAAAGTCTGGGGGTGTGGTTGGATTCGGAGCTCCGCATGGGTCAGCAGGTGGAGGCGGTGGCTAAAGCTGCCTTCCGTCAGCTGTATCTGGTGCGGAGGCTGTCTCCATACATCTCCAGACCCGACCTGGCTACCCTTGTCCATGCCTTCATCACCTCAAGGCTGCACTACTGCAACGCGCTCTACGTGGGGCTTCCTTCGATACCGGTTCGGAGGCTGCAGCTGGTGCAGAACGTGGCGGCCCGTCTCCTTACGGGGATGGGGCGCCGGGAGCATATTACTCCTGTGCTCCGTGCGCTGCACTGGCTGCCTATAGTGTACTGAGGTGTTGGTCTATAAAGCCCTACACGGTCTCGGCCCCTCAGGGACCGCCTCACCCTCCGCATCCCAGAACGGCCTCTTCGGTCCGCTGGGGGCACCTTCCTGGAGGTTCCCCGTGTACAACGGGGGGCCACAAGGGAAAGGGCGTTCTCGGTGGAACTCCCTCCCGGAGGAAGCCTGCCTGGCCCCGCGTTTGCTGGTCTTTCGCCGGGCCTGTAAGACGTGGCTGTTCACCCAGGCCTTCGCAGGGAGGTAAATGGGGGTGGGGATTGATAGGTTTTGTTTTAAATTGGTGTGTTGGGATTTTGTATTTTTATATTTATTGTATTTTATTGCATTGTGGTTTTATGATGTATGCCGCCCCAAGATGCTAAAGGCATGAGGGGGTGGCTAACAAATATTTATATAAATAAATAAAAATCAATATAAAAAAATCTTAAAGAATTCAGCCAGGAGAGCAGGGGTCCAAAATGCTGTCTCAAGGTACCCCAGGATCTTTCCTGAAAACAGCTGAGAAGGATCTCTCTTTTATGTCTCGCAGAAGGCCCTAAACAGCCTGGGCCCCATCTGTCTAAAGGACCGCCTCCCTCCGTGGCCTCTAAGATCGGCTGAGAGCACTCGCCTGCAAATTTCATCCTTGGCCCAGGTCCCCTTAACCCGGGTACGCAGAAAGGCGTTCTTGGAGACCGCTCCACACCTTTGGAACTCCCTTCCCTTAGAAGTTCACCTAAGCCCTCCTCTGAGCATCTTCCGGAGGCAGCGGAAGACCTATTTATTTGGCCTGGCATTCAACAGGGAGGGTTAGGATCTGGGGTAATTTATGCAGTTTCGGGGGGGTGTTGTTTTCTGTATTTTATCTGTATTTTTTAATTACGTTGTTAGTTGCTTTGAGCCTCAGGGATGGGGGGGGGCTAGTAATCTAAGTAGATAAAGGGTCTCAGCCAAGCCCAACTCAAAAGAGGCCTAGTTCCTTCCTCACTATTCAAAATGGCTGAACGGCTTGGGCCCCACCGCCTTTCCTTCCATGCTCCATTGCGGTCCCCTGCAGTTGGCCTGGAGCGCCCTCTTGCTGGTACCACCTGCTAATCTTGTCTGTACGACAAGGGCCCGCAGAGAGGGGTTCTCGGTTGCTGCCCCAGTATATTATTGAACTCCCTCCCCCCGGGGGGTGGGGGTGGCAGAACCTGAGCGTATTCCTGAGGGGGTTAAAAACCTTCCGTTTTGGCAAAGCATTTGGCAGGCGGGGGGGAGAAGGGTTGGAGGTGCGTGTAATTTCAAACAGTTTTACTGTATTTTTTAAAAATCATTTTTTGCCTGTGTTTTTTATTCCTATAAGCTACCCTGAGCCTTTGGGGAAGGCCCAGGCATAAATTTAAATAAACAGAGAGAAGATGCCTCTTTTTGAAATGGGGTAAGTGACATTAAACCTGGCTTTTGGATTGAGCTTTTTAGTGATGCAGTCTGATTGTTCTGTTGAAATTGCCGAGATTGCTGGAAAAACCAACTTCGTTCAGGCATGTCCATCAGTACATTAAGTGTTCTGCTTCTTCCAACCCGACTTTCAAATCCCCCGGAAAAACCTCCCCCAGCCATCGCCCTTTCCCTAGCTCCTCGCCCTGTAGATTACTCACTCAAGCGTGAGGAGAAACGAAGGTTTTCTCCTTACACTGTCTTATCCTTCAGGATCCCCCGCCTCCCCTGTAACCAAGCCAAGCCTGGGCCCCTGTGACTTCTCCACCTCATGAATGTGGCCCTGTCTCTCCCCGTGTTCCTCTCGCCTTTGTCCAAGCCACTAAGGGCAGGGTCCTGTCTCTAATTAGGACTGTTTTATGCTCTAGGCCAGGGGTGACCGAGAGGTCTACGGTCACGGTCGTCTAGTCAATCTCAAGCTAGTCTTCAGTAGATCAGGGGGACCAGCGCCTCAGAAATCGGCTCCTGGGGAGGGGCTGGGGGAGCGTGACTGGTTGGAGATGGGCTACGAGAGCTCTTCCCCGTGTGGCAAGGAAGGCTCTCTCTAAAGGGGAATGCTCCCGAGAGCAGTCAGTGTGGTGCCGTGGAGCTGGCAGTCGGTGGGAGAGGTCCCAGCCTGGAGTCAGCGGGAGGGGGTTCTGGATGAATGTCCGAGCCTGAGGCCTAGATCAAGTGGCTTGTCTGCATCCTAAGTCCGGCCTCCCCTATACTAGGGGCTATGTAAATAATAATGAAGACTCCCTGGCTTCCCAGGCCCCTAGAACTTTCCAGACAAGCCCTTTCTTTGTCCCCCAGCTCCGTCATGCTGCGGTGTGACGGAATCGGTGCCGGCACCGAGGCCTGGAGCCATACCTCGTCGGCGCCTATATGAAACCACCGCAAGCCGCCGTGCAGCGCCGCCACTTGCTCAATCATGGCGCCCACCAGCACCAGGGATTCCTCTCGGTGCGGGTTCAGAGCGTTGGGAAACGTCGCCACTTCCCGCAGGTGAGCGAACTCTTCGTGCTTCAGGACAAACTGCAAGAAAACCCGAGATCTCCTGGATGCACAAAGAGATACCGTCCTCCCCACCCAGGCTGCAGTGTTAGAAACCCCAGCGACCCAGAGCCCACCCCGACCGCCCCCGCAGCGCTGTGCTCACCTCCATGTGCCCAAAGGTCTGCACCAGCGGGATCACTTCTAACTTGTGCAATTTTGCCAGGTGTAGAATCTCTTTAATCTCGGAGGGGCTGAAAAGGGAAGAGGCCGTGCTTGATTATACGCAACCTGTCACCTTGCTAGGGTCCCCGGGGAGACCATCCAGCCTTAATCCAAGACAGAGGCGTGTCCATCTCGGGACGGAGATGCTCTGAATGTGCGTATGGGATTGTGACGGGACGGTTTTGCATTCGACGGGGGTCCCACACCAAGGAATCTAGACATCACAGATGTTTCAAAAACAAATTGTAAACGGCTTTACTAAAGGTTAATAAAGGGCTGTTGAATTATTTATGCTGGTTGAGGTTAAAGTCTCTCAAGGGTCTTCCCCCCCTTCCCCCATTTGGGGTAGTAATAACTTAATCAATGAAGCCAGGCTGACAGTTCAGGATGGCAAGTTGTTCAGGTAGCCAGCCCTAGGGTCTCCTTGCAGCCTTCCAGCTCAGACAGGCTCTGTGGATCTTCTCTACTGAGATTCCCTTGTGGCTGCGAGTCTCCTTTCCCCACCTCCAATCCACGCTGCTCTGCCACTGCCCAGCCTCGTCCTGCTACAGCCTTAGGGTTGGACCCTCAAACAGCTTTTGACGTCCGTTTCCCTCAGAGCCTGGTAACTTTCCTACTGCTCGTCTCAGAGCTAGAGGAACGAGGCTGCTTCAGACTGAATCATGCCCCCCCCACCTCCCCCAGGTGGGACTGGCTAATATGTTCTTAGAGGATAGATCAATGAAAGGAAAGTTGGTCAGGGGCTGCGAGTGAAGAGCAGGGATTGGGCCACTCCGTTATAATCCGTTGGTACATTTCTTTTAAAGCTACCAGTAACTTTCTGGGCATGATGCAAGGGGATGGTTCTAACCTACAAAGCCCTAAATAGCTTGGGCCCCAAACAGCTGAAAGACTGCTTCATTCCTCATGTCCCATCACGGCCTCTCAGATCAGCCAGGAGCCCCCTCTCGCAGGGACCATCTGCCTGTGAAGTTTTCACAACAAGGGGCACACAGGGAGGTGTTCTCAGTGGCTGCCCCACACTTATGGAACTCGCTCCCCCTGGAGATTCATCTAAGCCCGAGCCTGGTCCTCTTCCAGAAGCGATACAAGACCTTTCTGTCTGGCCAGGCATATGGCAGGACGGGATAGGATTGGATGAGCCGGTTTAGGGGTTGGGTGGGTTTTTTAAAAAGGGATTTATTTATTTTTTAATATGTCTATGTATTTTTATATGTTGTAAGCCACCTTGAGTCTTAAGGGGAAGGCAGGGTATAAATTTAAACAAAGCAACAGAATTTGGCCACTGTCAGAGACGGGAAGTAGACAGTCCATTGGTCAGAGGCAGTATGGCAGTTCTTATGCTGGGACACACCTTATGCAGCTAGAACTACAGGAGGAGTGGAAGAAACAATACGGCTTGGACGTTGCTCCTTTTAGAGACAAACATCCATTTTGAACGATGTCCAAGCGGCACAACTCTCCCAATCCCCTTGCTTCCCCCCCCCCAGAACGAGAGCGGGAGGTCTCTCCAGCAACCCTAGACCACAGGGATCCAGTCTTACGGTGCATGTGATCCACTTGATCCAGTCATCCACCCCAGGTGATCTATCATGGATTTCTCCCATTGGCTCTGTTGCTCCAGGCTGGGATCCCTCTCCGTAACCGGTCTCAGAAGGGGAGAGTAGCACTCCCCTTTAGAGAGAAGCTTCCCCACTCCACTGAGGGAGCTCTCCTAGCCCATCGCCTCCCTACGGCACCAGTCCCGCTCTCCTCCCCAGAGATAATCTATAAGCGGCTGGTCCTCCTCTCCCCCACTGTGACTTACTGGAGACTAGCTTGCGATCTACCTCTTGGTCACCCCCGGCCTAGACTGCCAGCACCAGGAACCACAGAGCATGTCTCATGTTCTGGCAGCAGCAGGAGAAAGCCACCCAACTTTACCACATTACCTGTAAGCATGGCTTGCTTGCAACGGCTTCAGCTCTCCCTCATACGGAAACGTGTCCTCATACTCCACAAGGAGGCCATTGGCGCCAAGGGTGTGGAATAAAGGGAAGATCTGCAAGACAAGGAAGTGCTGCAGATCTGATGGGAGGCCGGTCTGTAATGACTACATTGATTCTCGTTACATACAGGCTCAAACACATCCTCCACATTCTGCCCTGTAGAATTTCTCAGGGGGAGCAAAGGTAGGAAGATTGCTTGAGCCCCCCCCCCAAAATCTCCTTTCAATTACAATCTGGCAAGCTTAGTTTGTCGTGAAGTATAGGGTCACAGAATATCAGAGTTGGAGAGTGCCTCAAAGGTCAGCTAGACCAACCCCCTGCTTGGATGCAGGATGACCACAACTAAAACATCCCAGCAGATGGCTGTCGAGCCTCTTTCTTAAAATCTCGAGGGATGGAGAGCCTATGAGCTCCCTAGACGACTTGCTGAACAGGAACCTTTTCCTCATATTCCTCTACTTTCCTGTAACTTGATCCCATCGTTTCTAGTCCGCGCAGAACAATTCCTTGGCGGCAGCCTTTCGGGTATCTGAAGACTGATATCACGTCTCCCCTTAAATCTTCAGCTTATTTAACTGGTAGGTAAATATAACTGGGAAAGCCTTAGCAAATGATAGCATGGGTGTGGGAAAAGCTGCCTGGCCCAAGCGGCACTGCAGCACTCCTGGTTAGGGTTGATTGACCTAGGCATCTCACAGTGCAGCTGACTGAGCCTCTTCCCACCGAGCTAAAGACCCAGCTCCGCAGAGGAGTCGATGCTCCTCTCCCCCACCAGACAGACAGCAGGTGCGTTACCTGGGCTAGGTAGGAGACCCGGGGAGGAGCCCCCTTGAGGTCCAGGTGCACCAGACGCAGCGCCCCCAGGGAGGAGCCTGGCATTGCGGCCTTTCCGGGGTGCTCAAGAGGCCAGGGACTGCTGTGACATCACCTGGGGAAGAGAGGCAACCCAATTAGTAGGAGCAACTTTCACCCACTGGAATCCTAAATGCTAACCAAGCCACCAGCACACAGCCCTGCTTCCCAGCTTCCCCAGGGACCAGACATCCTCACCCCAACTGCTCCAGGTAACCCTCATAGGACACACACACACCCCCCCCCGCTCCTCTGAGACCAGAGACCCCCTCTTACCCCCACTGGAGTCAGAGACCCCCTTCCTCCAGCTGCCCTCCTAGAACCCCCCCCCCAAACAGAGTGAGTTCTCCCAGCCCCCCACCAATGAATCTCAAATGTAGACTTGCTATAGCCCCCCCCCCTTCCCTCTCCTGGGGTCAGAGACTCCTCCCCCAGTTGGAGTCTCCCCCCCGAATACTAACTACAGGTCCCCCAAACCTCCCACCTAGCTCCTCCAGTTGTCCTCCTAGAGCTCATTGGCCCCCCAGCCCAGAGCCCCACCAATACTAACTACAGACACACACCCCCAATAGGGGGGCCAGATATGCAAATGTTGGAGGGCACTTATGAGAAATACAGATCACAGGGCTCCACTGGCGCCAATGCAGCCCTGCAACCTGTATGTCTCATACATCTCTTCTAACATTTGCCTGTCTGACCCCCCGACTCCCCAAACTTGCCCCCCTAGATCCCCCTGGCCCCCTCCCCAGGCTGGAGCCCCCCCAAAACTCCCCACCTAGGTCCCCCAGCTACCTGGTCCCCAGCCCAGAGCCCCTAATCCCCCCCAATACAGACTGGAGCCAGAGCCTCCGCTTCCCTTATAGCGAGCCCCTCCTTCCCCCAACCCCGCTCTGCCCAGCTCCTCCTGACCCTTGCCCAGGCTCTCGCTCTCGGGCATCCATTGCTCTTGTCTGCTTCCCGGTCTGCAGGCTAGGTCCGCTGCTCAATCACTCTGGCGTAGATTGCTTCGGCCTGCCTCGCGCTTAGCCCGTCTCCCACCTGCCCGATCTGTCGCTCTGGCGTGGCTTGCTTCGGCCGCCAGGCGCTTTCCTTCCTAAGGCTCCCTCCGGTGGGTCGCTTCATTCGCTTTACCTTCCTTCTTCCGCAAGGCAGCTCACTGTGGCATCGATGGCTTTGGTCTGCAAGGCCTGCTTTCCCCTCCAAATCGCTCCATTTCGGCGGTCGGTTGCTCTGGCCTTCCCCCTTCCCCTCCCAGGTCCGAGAGCGCCCCAGGATCGCTGTTTCTCTGGGATGGATTGCTCCGCCTGCTCTTCCCCCCCCTCTCTCCCAGGCCTCGCAGTGGCTGCCCGAGCGTATCGCTGCGCGGTGCCTGGGTGGGCGGGAAGAACCGGCGGAGGCGACAGCGGTATCAGCGATGGCTCCTCAGCGGCGGACGGGGCCGCGTGCTCCCGAGAGCGGGGGAAGCGCCGGGGCCTGGACGGAGCGGCGGCGCCTCGGCAGGTGTGGGGGGGAGGACCGCGAAGCCGGGGAAGGGTTAGTGGGGGGGATGAGGCTTTGTGGGGGAGGGGGAAGGGTT